>JACRUU010000010.1:5826215-6083715 GCA_030449085.1 Kryptopterus vitreolus | reverse complement strand
GTACATCCGACTGGAGGTGAGGGATTTATTGTGTGTGTGTGTGTGTGTGTGTGTGTGTGTGCGCGCGCGCGTGTGTGTGTTCGTTCCATTCCTTGTTTGTTTCTTTCTTTCTTTCTTTCTTTTGTCCTTTGCATGATGCCAGTGCACGTTCCAGGGAACCTTCTCTAAGACCTGGCCCACTTTATCGGTTTAAGAGTTGTTACATAAACAGATGTAGGAGTTTCACAACAGGGCACACACACACACACACACACACACACACAATGTGCAAACCGACTTTGGAGGTGTATACTTCAGTTTCTCTTTGGACATGTTTCAGAAAATTGTTTTGCCATCCATAGCTGAAAACTCTCCTTTCCTTTCTATGCATAGAATTATTGTGCCCCCCCCCCCCATTATTGTTACTTTTTTGTTATTTTATATAAAATAATAATAATTTAATTTAAGGTGCCTTTCAGGTCATTTAAGGTCACTGTACAATAAACTATAAATAAAAACAGTAAATAACAGCAGAGAAAAAAGGAGAGAGAAAAAAAAACGGGTCAAGAATAAACGAATAAATGTAAAACATTATTTTTTGCGATGATGATCGGCGCTGGGAAATGTGGGGCTTGCATAATGTAATTAGAATAGAACATACCATTTCAGCATTTCGCAGTCGAAGCCAGACTGCCTCTTTTTATTTATTTATTTATTTATTTTGCTGAAAAGTTGATTGGCTGAAATCTTCCACTTCAAGACCTGTACACTTTCAATATTAAAATGGACAGCCCGGATTGTGCCAAACTGGACACAAACCTTTACATTTACGGTATTTGGCAGACGCCCTTATCCAGGGCGACTTACAACTGAGCAATTGAGGGTTAAAGGCCTTGCTCAAGGACCCACAGCTTGATGGTGGTGGGATTTGAACCTGTGATCTTCCGGTCCAGAGGCCAAACACCTTAACCACTGGGCTACCACCTTTTGAATCACTCAGAAACGAAACCTTATGCAACAAAAAAACCCAGCTTGTATCACTTGTGTGTGAATGAGAATAAATATCTACATCAGCTGTATGTATACAACAAAAGGGGTCTAAATGTAGCTTGAGATTCACATTCAAAAAGCACATACAGTTTTGGGGGGGAGTCTTTATAGGTGAACATATTGCGTGACTCAGAGACATGAATTGTGTTTCTTTCATAACCGTTTTCTGTGGATTGAAAGGTGCGTGTATCCTCACCGCTTTTGTCTGGAGCGATGTTTTGCTCTCTATGTTAAGCCATTTCTGATGAAATAATAACGACAGGAGACATCGTCATGAATATATGTTTACTTTATAAAAGGTCACAGTCTCATGTTCTAAAACTTCTAATACTGTAATATGACCTGTCTAATATAAAAAATATTGCAGCGAAATTTTCAAATCAGCCCCTAAGATGACAGCGTAGATGCGAGTGGTAATTAACCATTAATTAGAGAAAGGTACAAACGATCATGTGACATGAACCCAACAGACGCTGTGCCTGATAGGAAATTTAGTTTTGCAGCATGGGACTGCAGTTTGCCTTGTCAGTAGGAAAATGTATTTATTTTTCATTGTATTTATTTATTTATTTATTTTGTTATTTTTTTTTTATTTATTTATTTGAGTTGTTTGTAGTATTCATTATTTATTTCTGGTTTGTGTTTCAGTTTGATTGCATTGCGTTTACTTTTTTGCACGTTGTTAATATTCATAATTAAAGAGTCATTTTAAAGAGAGTATTCACTTTCTTTCTTTTTATCATTTTTCTTCATAATCCCTGATTTTTCCCCCGATTTTTTTTCCCCATCCTTTCTTTATGTGGTTTTGTTTCAGGATTAACTGCATTTCTTTTCTGTTTCTTTTCTTTTCGTTTCATTCTGTTTCATATCGAGTAATTTGTATTACATTTTCTTCCTTCCTTGCTTTCCACACAGTCGATTACTATCATTAGTGTCTTTATTTCTTGTCCCCCCCCAACCCCCCCCCCCCCCCCCCCCCCCCCCCCCCACCCCCCCCCCCCCCCCCCCCCCCCCCCCCCCCCCCCCCCCCGCCGCTTTTTAGATGCATCTAAATTAAATGTAAAAATGCTGCCTTGGTTTTATTTAGAGGCAGGAAGTAAATGCATGTTCTGAGGGCTGTTATTCGCACCGCTAAGCTGACATTGCTGTGCTCTTGAGTCTGGCCCTTAAATGAGATAATGATAAGTCACGTTTGAGGGGGTCTGCTAAAGTCCTGTAGCTTTATTAGCTTTATTAGCCAATGCTAGGATTCTCAGACATTTTAGAAAACATGTCCGAAGATCCTAAGCTTTCCTTTCTTGGCTGCCACACAATGTCCCCTTCTGCTGTTCAGGCCCATCCAGCTCATGGATGATGTTCATTTTGAGATACATTGAGTCGTACAGATTGGGTAGGGTTCCTGCTTTCCACCTTGTGCACTTTGTCATATCCGTATACATTTACATTTACATTTACATTTACATCATTTGGCAGACACTCTTATCCAGAGCGACTTACAACTGAGAAATTGAGGGTTAAGGGCCTCAAGTTAAGGGCCTTGCTCAAGGGCCCTCTAGTGGCAGCTTGAACCTGTGGGGTTTGAACCTCTGATCTTCCGGTCCAGAGTCCGACACCTTACCCACTGGGCTACCACGTCCCATACTAACTATACAGAGCAGAGCAGTCTGCCACGTGGTTCAATTGCATTGACACCCGGAATAACCAGGAAGTGAATTAAACTGCATGGATTTTGTCTCCGTTCATATCGGCTTGCAGCGTTATTCAAATTCTACACCGAGACAAAAATCCATGAAGTGAGACGGCATAATATAAAGCTGTCTGTCTGTCTGTCTGTCTATCTATCATTATTACCAACAAACGGCAAGTACACTGCACAATATGTTTTAGTTATTTACAGAATTATCTAACCAATTTTTTTATTTTTTTGAGTTTCCAGATGTTTGTTCGCTCATGCTTGGGCAATCAATGCACACTACCCATGGCCGTGGGAATGGAATTGTTTTTTGTTGTTGAGTACGTTTCCAGCCGTACACTCTCTATACTTAATGTTTTTCTGTGCTTTAATTACACGCCCAGTGTGCATCCGAACCAAATCAAATAGCAAACCTACAAAAAGGTATCAATTTTCACTCTGGGTTCAGACTGGGTAAACAGACTAACACGTGTGGTACACAGCTTGAAGCAGTTCGAATGTAGTGAATGGAAGAAATGTTTTTTTTTTCCTTCCGTAATATTTTTATAACAAGCAGTAGGTGAAAAAGAGTCATGTTAAAATGAAATGAGGGTTTGAGACTGGTAAACAATAGAGGGGGGAGGGGAGAGGAGGGGTAGGTCGGAAGGTTGTGGGTTCGAGCCCCAGTATCGCCAAGCTGTCGCTCTTGGGTCCTTAAACAAGTATCATGGCTGACCCTCACCTCTGACCCCAGCTTCCAAAAAAAAATGATTTTGCACCGTACTTCTCGGTTCCCACAATCCTTAGAATGGTCCGGTCAATATAAAATGTTATCAAACCTCTCTCTCTTTCACACACACACACACACACACTATTCATATCACTGTTTCCATGATTTCTTTATGGGTGCATCCTGAATATATAATATTCTGCCTTGGTTTGGAAGGCATTAAGGCGCGCTCGAAAGAAAACACACCTCCTGAATGCTGTTATTCTGCCGACTGTAACGCAGCATATAATGCACCGGGTGCGTCATTGTAGAATACTTGTTCTACACTTCGATGTATATCCATTACTTCTGATGGTCCACTCAAAACGACAAAAAAGGGAAGCGTTTCTAGTGAAAGAAAACAAATCGTATTTATTTAACTTTTCAGACACCAGATCTGATCCCGTCCGACACCTCAGGAATTTGGTAACAGGGAGATTCCCAGCAAAAAAAAAAGAATAAATAAAACGAAGCGATCGCATCGACACGAAATCAGAATCTCAAAGGAATACCTTCCCCGGTATTGTTTTCCTGTTCCTAATAAAGTGCGCTTGTTTGCAAAACACTGCTCCTTATTAGATTCTGTAGGAAACAAGGGATTTATTGCTTCATCTCTTCTATTTTTTTTTTCCTTATTTTTTTTTTTATTATTTCTATTTCAAATCCTTTCTGTCCTATTTACCCCTTCATTTCCTTCACACCCTCCCTCTATATCCTCAGCTCGCTGTCTATCTCTCATACATCTATCTTTCACAATCTGTCCACCCTGTGTATTATTGGGCTGGGACTTGTCCTCGTCTCCAGCTGTGCACAGTTTGCACTTTTCATTTCGTCCATCTTTATCCCATTCTGTATCTTTTCCTCTGCTTTTTTATTTTATTTATTTATTTATTTATTTTTTTAACTCCACTGGTGCCATGAGTGACATTAAGGCAGCTTGTTTTATACATACAATATGATTTTTTTTGTTGTTGTTGTTGTTGTCGTCGTCGTTGTTTGTCTTTTTTTTTTTTCTCCTTCTGCTTTAAATACCTGCTGCTAACATTTGTGTGTTTGAGTAGCGTTAATTGGCGAGCCTTAAAGATTATTAGTTCGCCGTGTGCGTTGCAGCACAGCCCATCTGTTTGTCTCGGAGAGCGCTGTCACCACAGCGGTGTAATGTTGGTGTTGAGTGGTGTGTTTGTCTTTAATCACAGGGGCATTAATATGCCGTTGACAGACAGACACTTAGAATACATGCTATTCCGAGGATCACATGATTAGTGTGAATTTTTTTCCCCTTCTCTCTCTTCTCTCTCTCTCTCTCTCTCTCTCTCTCTCTCTCATATATATATATATATATATATATATATATATATATATATCTATCCATTTTTTTTACCCAATGCCTATATCTTTCAATCACTAATCAGTGCTTTATTGGTGTAGCTTTGTTCTATGCATCTGCATTGATTTATTTAAAGCATGTATTATAATCGTCTTGCCAGCAATTTTGCAATTTTGTGCAATACCATATATTCTCTCCTGTGACAGGATAATGTGGCTCGCGAAGCCTCACAGGCTCGGCGTCCCGTCTATTTTATTAAGCTTCGATCCTGAAAACGATGCCGCGCTCGTCTCCCATGCAGAGCTAGGTTTCTCCCCCGCTGCTCTCCTGTCAATTACCCCAGCAACAGTGCTAATTGATGTGATGCGATGCTGCCTATTTAGCATTCTCTTTTTTTTTTCCCCCTTCTTTTCCGATTGGATTATCACCAGCGAAAGCTCAGCAGGAATTCCAAGTAAAGACAGCCTTACATTATCATCTCCGCGTCAAGACGAGAGGAAGCGACAAGCAAAACAGACTAGTGTGTTCCGAAAACGATGTGTATAATTAAACGTCCCTTTTTTTTTCTTTTGGAGTCAGCCTCCAGTCTGGGGAACAAATTGCCGCATGGTCGTGCATGCGAGCCAAAGAAAGTCTCATTTGTTTTTGTTAATTGGGGTTTGCTTGCGAGTTGCGTGATTAGACAGGTGGGGGGGGGGGGGGGGGCGGGGGGGGGAGAATGATACAGCGTGCCTATTGGATAGTCTTTCAATCCTGTCAGATAACAAGCAGCAAAAGATGTGAAAGAGCAGAACAATGCATACGTACGTTTCCGAAAAACCTGTCCAGATCTGAGATTGTTTATTTTTTAATTTTTTTTTTACCTCCCCCCGTATCAAATTAGACGCACGCCATCGAATTTCAATGAGTTTCAACACTGACGCATAACCCAGCGCTTTATTAACCTCAGAACACAGAAGCTACAGGAGTAATAGAGGGGTGCGTTCAAAGGCATGCTAGGTCTCAGTGGATACGTCCAAGATCAGCTCTGAACCACCCAAGGCAACAAAAAAAAACGAGCGTACACTGCTATATATTTAATTGGCAGGCAATGGATGTTTGATTGAAGCACTAAGCCTCCTAAGGATTAAATATGACAACTAAGGGCTATATATATATATATATATATATATATATATATATATATATATATATATATATATATATATATATATATATATATATATACACCCTGATATTAATAATAGAATGTATAGTTTGTTGGCAAACCTTAAAGTTAAAAAAGCTCACTGTATATCAGCAAATGCTTATCAGTGCAACCAAGCTAAGTTTTTTTGGGGGATGGGGGGGGGTTTAGAGTTTATTCTAATGGGAGAAAACCTCAGTGCCTCCCAGCTTGGCTGTTTTGTTCGGCTCTGGTGCTCATGTCACGACAAAAGAGGTAGCGTTTTAAAAGCGGGAGAGTAAATTATGCACACTGGGACTTGTGAGGAAGGCTTCGGGAAACGAAGCAAACGGTTAGTTGTACATAAGCAGAGCGTTCAGGTAGATTTCTCCTGTTAGCCGATTACACTCGATAAAGCCCTCTGAAGGCTGTTGCTGAAATCGATTATTTTATACAGCGTCTGGCAGATGCACTTTATCCAGCGACTTCCAGTTATCTTTTTAATATGTGTGCAGTTAAGGATTAAGGGCCTTTGGTAAAGGGCCCAGCTTGGTGGTCACTTTTTCGAGGTGGGTGATAAAACTAAATACTCAATATTTTCACATTTTTACGATATTGGATATATATCTCGATATGTTTGCGCTTGAGTTTAAATAATGATGATAATAATAATAATAATAACCAGATTCCTTTTGGAGACTAATTTATCATCCCTTCCCGTCTCTCCGGACCCTTTCCAAAACAGGTTCGAGGTCTCGCCCCGACCTCACTTCTCATGTACGGTAATACCGTACGTAAGGAAACGGAATCTTGAGTTTAATCAGATTCCAAAAAGGAGCCGAACCTCATTTTGGTGGCACGGGATATCCTTTTATTACTGCTCTGTCATTGTTGAGGTGTGTATTGAGCAGCGATTATACTTTTGTAGTCCTAAACCACTGTAGCAAACTTTAAATCTAATTTACAGTCATGAACAAGTTCGGGGTAATAAAAGCAGGGCGGTATATCAGTAATCCTTTGGAATATTCACACTATTTTATGAGGGGAAAAAAAAAAAAAACATCCCGACTGTCCAGAGTAACACAATTTAGCATTCGTTGCTAAACGAGAGAGCAGAAAAGCATCTCAAAAAGGCATGAACATCTTAAGCAGATGAACTACAAGAGAAGAAGGCCAACTTGGAAACTAAAGCAGAACAGAATCTAAAATTGCAAAGAATTACATGCTTACTGAAAAAGTCTACTATCGCCAAAGTATGTGTTTTGTACTCCGAGCCGAAAACCATTTTTATACGGCCTGCATTATGAAAATCCATACGATTGACTCAATAACAAAAGTCTTATTACCTATACACAATATAGACACAAATATTGGGACAACCAACTTTTCCAGCCATTCGTAATGTCACCATTAAGTTGATTGTAATGATTTCGGATGCAGTAGAATTAACTTTTTTGATTTGAACGAGGAGACCCAAAACTTTTTCAGACAACGTAATGCAATTGTGCCCAAAGCCAGCTCCATGAAGATATAGGGGTCTATATGGTCTGGAGTGGAAGACTCTGACCTCAATCCTATGGAAGACCTTTGAGAAAGATGTGAACACTGACGCTGACCCCCGAGCCGCCCTACCTCACCTAATAACTTTACTCACAGCCTTGCAATGGAAATCTCCCTGATTTTACAATGGAGAAGGTCTTTCCAAAAGACTGAAGGTTCTGTTATATGGTCATATAAATCACATGTTCACAAAACCTTTGTGTTATTGATTCAACAGTCAATAAAATAGGTTTCAACACATTTTGCATTGATATTTAATAGAAGAAAAGCACAACTAATTTTTTTAATTTTTTTTTTAGTATTCTAACATTTTTTTTCTTTCTTTTTTCATCAGGGACTTTTATGTATTAAAATATTCCAGTAAAACCATGATATTTTTAGATGACTATAGTGTGAAAATTTCAAAGCAACCGAATTTCCACAGTAAGCTCCTTTGGCACTGTCTAATCGCCCCGCGTTGTCAATACTTTTGCCCAACGCAAACTGAAAATACATTTCAGGAATGTGGGGAAATTACGCTTCCTCATAACAAGTGAATATATAATATATATATATATATATATATATATATATATATATATATATATATATATATATATATATATATATATATATATATATATATATATATATATATATATGTATGTGTGTGTGTGTGTGTATATATAAAAATACATTTAAATGTAGAACATTTGTAGAGCTATAGTGACTTCGTGGCGTAGGAAAGCAGAAGTAGGCTAAACTGACAGTGTATTGAATGGCCGGGTCCCAGAGATTCCAATTAAAGGGGTGGTATGTTTAATTCCGTCAGTGTGTGGCAGGGCTTTATCAGATCCCTTCTTTGCCTGATTATATCCAGTTCCCATGGCTTCCTGGCTCAATACATGCTAAGCCTTTTCCTTCATCTGTCCTGTCTATTCCTTTCTGTCTCTTTCATCACATCTTTCTCTGTTCATCACCAACCGAGATTTCTTATCACTACACCCTCCTCTGACCCCGAAGTGTTTATTTTTTTATTCATGTATATTTTATTTATTTCTTTTTTTTTCCTTACCCCCCCCCCCCTTGAAAATAACGGCAGTTTAATATGCTTCTTGGAATCGCAGATATTTCAGGGCTTGTTAACGGTCTACTACAACCTCGGAGATGGAGATTTCAACCTGACCATGCTCTCTCATCGCCTGGATAACGGCGAGTGGCACGAAGTTCACCTCGAGCGCCACGATAATGAGATGACCCTGCGTGTAGATGGAGGCGGCGGGAGAAGGGAGGTCACGGGTTCGCCCGGACGCAGCCGCGAGATCATCATTGACCCCTCCTTGGTCATGCTGGGAAACTCGTTTCCCACTGGACACAACAAGAGCTTCCAAGGTAAAAAAGAATTAAAAATGGAATGGTCGAATCTTTGCATTGACACGTGTCAATAAGATTCAGATAGCTCTCAAAATGACCTCCACTTTCCTGCTCGGAGCCTTTTGCTTGTTTCTTAGTAGAAATATGTTAGTCAGGTACTGATGTAGGTGAGGGGGATCGAGGCCTTGGTGTATTCAGCATTTCAATTCCGCTCAAAGGCATCCCAAAAGACTTGAGGTCAGAGCTCTGTAGCGAACCACTATAGATCTTCCACTCCAATCCATGTCCACCATGAGCTTGTTTTGGGCACAGAGGTAACAGGTTTGGGTCTCTTAGATCAAGTGAAGGGAAAGTTTAATGATACTGCATTTAAAAAAAAAAAAAAAGAGGTATAGCATTTTTATCTTATCATTTTAATCTAAATGTAGCAGGCGCTGCAGGGCTTTCGCTATATGTAGTTCTTCACCAAATCGAAGACTACATTGGAATGACATTTATTATTAAATTATGATAGTCATTTAGTGTCATGACAATATCCAATATATACAAACGAAGAAGCATTATTAAATCTAGCAGGAAGCTTTCCCAGGAGAATGGAGGTTATTAAACTCTCAAATGTAGGATTAAGTCCGGATTGAAATGCTCATAAAGCATCTCTAAATGTGTTAGACATGTATCCACCGACATTTCCACCATGCCATACAGTGTATGCTGTGTGCTAAAAGTTCCCATTGTATTGGTCTACTCCAATGCTAGATATATCTGGATTAATTCATATCATTAATATATTTATTTGTTTATTTATTTATTTATTTATTGCCTAGGTCAACACATATAGTATCTAGACCAACATAGTGGTCTTTAACCAGGATGAAATCGAAATCTATTAATGTAGCGTTAAAACGTTAGGTTTAAACCTGGGTTTAGTTTTGCTTTAATTTAAGAGTCAAGAGTCGTATTTACTGTAAACAAAATGTTGCACCATATAATGAAATTCATACTCGGCCAATCCTCTAACAGCCTAGAACATAAATTATTAGGACAAAAGGGAAAAAAGTTATAAATTACAAATGTACAACATTAGAATGCTGCAAATGCAAGAAACAGAAGCGTGTGCGTATCTAACATGTACAAGGTGTATTAAAAACAAATACTGCAGAGGTAGATTCCAGACATGTTTTTGTTTTTTTTTTTTTTGTGCATTTTGTTATTCCCTATTTGCAAAGGGTTTTTATGTGCGTTTATGTGCAGAGGATGTCGATGTTGTTGCACTTAAATGTTACTTTTACATTCCCTTTATATTTCCAAACGTAAAAAATAGAATAACAATGAATCTCAGGAGCCGATCCTTCATTGCAGGTATTAAATTGAGTCACGGGTAAAATTGCATGCTTTAATCTTTTGGTTTGTTGAACCAGGTTTAAAATTGAGCTTTTAAAAACGGACAGAAATGAAACAAATCCTTAGCAAATAGCTCCACAAATCCTCAATAAGCTTCCAAGCTGATGGGGCAGCTCGCCCTTAGGGCTTTTAAAACGAGTCTGTTTCTTCTGTAACTAGAATTCCTACAATTGGCATTGTTAATATTCATCATCAGGGTTTTTTTTTGTTATTATTATTATTATTATTATTATTATTATTATTATTATTATTCATAATAATAATTCATTACTAATATCAGGTACTGATGTAGGTGAGGAGGCCTAGCGTGATATCACTATTCCAATTCATCCTAAAGATGTTCAATAAGGTTGAGATCAGTTCTTAATAGAGCTGACTTTGTCATGCAGGAACGAGTTTGGGTCTCCTAGTTCTAGTAATTCAAATCTACAACCTCCAAAAACATTATGACTTTATGCAGTTGTGTGCCTCCAACTTGGTGGTAACCGGTTTTGGATGGAGTAATTAAATGTCAATTATTTATTTATTTTTTATAGTGCTTTTAAGAAGAAGCATTGTCTAAAAGCCGAGGCCTTGTCTTCACACAGATAAAGCATAATGAATTCATGTATGATACATTTAATTGCATATTAAATGATGTGGTGTGATGTGTGTGTGTGTGTGTGTGTGTGTGTGTGTGTGTGTGTGTGTGTGTGTGTGTGTGTGTGTGTGTGTGTGTGTGTGTGTGTGTGTGTGATATATATATATACTATATATAGAGATCTATATATATACTCTATATATATACGTCTAGTCTATATATATATATATATACGGCTATATATATATATATACCTATATACTGTATAGTATATATCATATATATATATCTCTATATATATATACTCTATATATATAGATCTATATCTCTCTATATATATATATCTATATATATATCTAGCTCCTATATATACATATATATATATATATATATATATATATATATATATATATATATATATATATATATAGATATAATATAATATATAAAAGATACAAACATTCATCTGTTTTTTAATTGAATTCAAATTTTCATACATGAAAAATTTGAATATGTATTCAGCCCCTTTTACTCCAATAACCCTAATTAAGTGCAATCCAGTGCAATCAGAAGTCACCTAATTAGTAATTAAAGTCTACCCAATTATAATCGCATCCATTCTTCGAGGGCCTCAGAGGTTTATTAGAGAATATTAGTGAGCAAGCTGCATCATGAAGACTAAAGGACACACCAGTACACGACAGACAGGTCAGGAATACAGTTGTGAAGTTTAAAGCAGCATTAGGTAAAAAATAAATAAGTAAAAAAATAAATAATATTTAAATTTTAAATACAAATGAATTACTTAAAAAAAATATATCCCAAGCTTTAAACATCTCACAGCGCTGTTGTGTTGGTGTTATTGTTTCATTATTATTCTGTATTTCTAAGAGAATCATCATAAACATGATTTTTTAAATTATTATTATTATTTTGCAATGAATACGGGTCATCTTTTCTCAGAAATACAATTCCACCAAACTCTGTTAATTTCTGTTGAACTAAAAAAAAAAAAACACAATTCTTGGTAGTGGAAGATTTAATCTTTTTGGCTGAACTCTAGGTTACTTGAATGCAGGGTTAGACTTCCCTGAAACGGCCCTCCAAAGCACCGCTAACCCATTATGAATTCAGGCTGGAATCCTTCTCGTCTGCACTGATTGTGCTCTATTGTATTTGCAGTAATGAAAGATTTATCAGTGATTAATTCATAACCGGCTTAAACGCAGCGCCCATGTAACAACCGAACGCCGGGACTTACTATGCACCTGGCACGAAACAGATCGATTCGGAGCTACGAAATGACATATGACAAGAAGGATGGAGTGGAAAGGAAGGATGACAGGAGGACAAGTGCTGCTCTAGGCTCTGACTCGCCTCAGGCGAAAACAGTCGCACTGTCTGTCATATAAGTGGACATTAAAATCCTCTGCCTCAAAATCTGAGGGCGTGTGTGTGTGTGTGTATGACTATATTTTCAAGAGTGTGTGAAGTCTGAGATCACTGGGGAAAAGAGTAATATAATATTTAGCACTCCAGCTTTGTTTCTGTCTAGACATCATTATTTAACTTCCACAGCTCTCGCGTTTCTTTTTTTAATTAATGCATGTGTATGGAGGCGTGTTTCGTTTGTTTTTTACATTTTTTTTTGTTATGGTGAGTCAACAAACAGTTTATATAATTCATAATAATCATCTATATATTTAAAAACCTTGAACCACACATTCTGAAATGCACATTATCTTATGAAGCACATGATCGTATCTTGGGGCCGTCTCATATAAGACGTGCTCAACACACACGCACGTACGCTTACACGGCATACAGACTCGCCAAAAATTGGTCTGAATTCTTTTTTTCTGTCACAAAATATGATAGCCAATCAGGTTGGAGTATGCAAATCCAGGATACGCAACACGCTGTAACTTTGCCCAAAGAATGGACGGGACACGTGTAAATGTGTGTAATTTGGTATTCATAGAATTAAGAATTCCCGTTTAGGATGTCTAATGGCTTTTTTTCCTCTTAATGTATAATAAATGTGTTTTGGGTGACCAAATGCAAGACGGAATCTCAAATGTATAGTGCATGTACGTTCTGCGTGTGAACTTACTATTAACTATTGCAGTGTTGTTTTACAGAATGTCAGAACTTCTGATCATTGTGCCATCCTCTGTGCCTCATGTTTTATTCTTACTAATGCTATCCATAATTAAGAAAAACACTTTTAATGATGTAATATTGTGCCATCTTTTGTAATTTGGTGGTAAAAAAGTCAAATAATACTCTATAACGAAAGGAGAGAGAACATGGTATTTGGCTTTCTTCATTTTTTTTTTCTTAGTATTTCTGGCACTTTGTAATACACAATATGTGGAGAGAATTTCAGGTCTATGTATATATATATATATATATAGATATATATATATATATATATATATATATATATATATATATATATATATATATATATATACCAAAATGTAAATCGCAAAGGTGAAGGCAAACATTTGTATAGGATGTCTCTGGATGCAGTAGCATAAAATTGTTTTCCTTTCCCTTGAACAACTCGAACTCCATGAAGATATGCATTGCAGGGATTGGAGTTCAAGAACTCCTGCTATATAGATCTGACCTCAACCCTCTTAAAACACCTATGGGATGAATTGTAGCCCAGGCCTCCAAACCTTTTCACCAATACATTACTACCTGACATTACTAAGAGCCTTATGTCCGATTTGTATCTTCACAATCACACTGCTATGTCAAGTTCAAAAAGAAGATCGGAGGGAATGATAAGAGCAAAGTGGGACTAAAAGTGTTAATGTGATACTCAAAAAGCACACCCCGGACATCTAACCAGGTGTCCACAAACATTTTGCAATATAGTGTACCTGTAAAGGTATTTAATATGATGCCCGTACAGAGTGCTCTGCTCTGCTTTAGTGTCAGTGGGGATAATGCCAATCGGTACAGACTTTCTTGTAATGACAGAGTGGTCATATGCGGTTTGCGGGTGCAGGTTTGAATTGGAATAATAAAAGGTAATAGATGATTTTCGCAGAAATCTCAACTATTAATAGTAACTTGGCCTTTCTCTGTGTCTGTTCCAGGCTGCATGCGCGACTTGAGGGTAAACGGACGTTACATGCCTATGGACTCTCAGCCCAAAGATGGCGTATTAGTGCTTAGCACTGTAGGAGTGACGCTGGGCTGCTCGTCAGATTCCTGCAGGAGGAATCAGTGTAGCCCTCCATTCACCTGCGTCGACCTGTGGAGGATCCATGAGTGCAGGTGTGTGTGTGTGTGTGTGTGTGTGTGTGTGTGTGTGTGTGTGTGTGTGTGTGTGTGTGTGTATATGTGTGTGTATATATATATATATATATATATATATATATATATATATATATATATATATATATATATATATATATTTACAGAATTGTGATCCACACTTTTCCTATTACCAATTAAAGGCAACAAATTACCAGTATAGACCCACTGAATCACATATTACAATCCCCCTTCAATTGAATAAATGTTCCCTAAAACATTTGCATCCCATCCTAACCATTACAACCAATATACAAATTCTCTGAGGGCTTCCAAAAAGTAAAAGTGCATATTCTTTTTTTTTCCATTCCAAATATGTGTTCCTAACCATTACACAAGCAAGCAACAATTAAATATGTTGATGGTGTGTAGAAGGTAGTAACTTCATATCTTCATCGCAACTAATTAAACACAAATGAAATGCACTGTTTGGTGTGAAAATCGAATGTTCGGTTTACATGGCCATTAGTGAGTAGTAATTGCACTGTCAAATTAGCAAAGCCGGCTAAATATACACTCAATATATGCTTAACAAATTCACTAATGATTTCTGCTACTTCCATCCAAGGTTTCCCTGCATATCATTTCCTACTTTCGTCTATTGTCACGAGTAAATGAACACTAATTGCAGTTAAGAATCTTAAGTTGTTCTTGAAGACGCCTTGGACTGCACACAGCATGAGATCACTATAAAGCATCAGTACTGTACATTATTGCTCATTGGTAAAGAGTTAAGAGTCCAACTTACAACTGTCTATTTATATCATTGAAATAGAATTAAAGAATAGAATTAATCGAATAGTCTTTCTTCCAGCAGCTACGTGTAGCTCTGCACATCAGATTTAACACACAGATGCTCATCTACAAATACAATAACAGACCACTGATCTCTCCATCCTCAACCAATATTCTACTGATCTCTCCATCATCAGCCATTGCTTGCCTGATCTCCCCAATCCTCAACCATTGCTTCACTGATCTCTCCATCCTCAGCCATTGCTTCACTGATCTCTCCGTCCTCAACCATTGCTTCCCTGATCTCTCCGTCCTCAACCATTGCTTCACTGATCTCCCCATCCTCAACCATTGCTTCACTGATCTCTCCATCCTCAGCCATTGCTTCACTGATATCTCCGTCCTCAACCATTGCTTCACTGATATCTCCGTCCTCAACCATTGCTTCCCTGATCTCTCCATCCTCAGCCATTGCTTCACTGATCTCTCCATCCTCAGCCATTGCTTCACTGATCTCTTCATCCTCAGCCATTGCTTCACTGATCTCTTCATCCTCAGCCATTGCTTCACTGATCTCTCCCTCATCAACCATTGCTTCCCTGATCTCTCCCTCATCAACCATTGCTTCCCTGATCTCTCCATCTTCTACCATTGCTTCCCTGATCTCTCCATCTTCTACCATTGCTTCCCTGATCATTTCTTAGCATGCAAGGGAATTATATGGGACTTACTCTTTTACATCTCATGTTCTTACGTCTCTCTTCTAAGCGAATTTCCACTTGATGTCTGAACATTTGAGTCAGCAGAATCAAGACCGTGTCTAAACAATAATCCGTCTCATTTTCTAACTATATCCTCCCCGATCAGAGTTTTTACCATGATGCTATTCTTAGTCCGTGTTCTTATGGACCTGTATCACTCAAGTTAAAGACTTTTGGGCTTTAACTTGTAAAAAGTAGAAATTACTTATTAATCTATTTTTACAAACAAATTTCACATTTGTGAATCACCTTATAATCCACGTTATAGAACACAAGAAGAAAGATGATGATCTCAATTCTCAGTTGTGTTTCCATCCAGTTATAGATTAATGACACCATATAGGTTGAAGTGCTAAAACCTCCACATACTTAGAAGCAATAATATTGACATGTTACCAAATAGATTATAACTAAAGGAAGGAATATAATAAAAATATAATAAAACACATAATTGTGTAACATTGCTAGTAAAAATGGACAATAAATGAGGTACAGTATAGTACAGTAATGAGGTATTTGCAATTGTCTCTATCGCCGTCATCTGTAGACCATGAACTGAAGCTCTATAGTAAATCTTTTCATGGAAAAAGCCTGCGTCCAAACTTCCAGTGAAGTAATAATGCCATAAGAGCAGATAAAAGGAATTTTTAATAACAGTATAATTATTATTGATAGTAGTATTAGTAGTAGTAGTAGTAGTAGTAGGTATCTGTATGTACTTGAAAGGAACTTCTTCCTTGTTTTTTAGAAAATCACCATAATGCACATGTTCAATTTGTATCACCTTGCTTTCTTTCTGTCTTTGTTCAAACACACACACACACACACACACACACACAAACACAAGCATGTGTGCATGAGCTGGGGTACTATGTATGCTCTGAGGCTGTCTGTAAACATGTCAGTATTAAGTTGAGAGGACCATGGTCCTTCTCCTATGACTTAGTTAAACTGTGTGTGTGTGTGTGTGTGTGTGTGTGTGGGTTGTGTTGAGCGTGTGTCTCTGTGTCTCACTGTGTGTGTCTCTGTGTCTGTGTGTGTGTGTGTGTGTGGTGTGTAGGTGGGTGCTGGTGTATTCATTTGTGTCTGAATTACATGCGTGTCTAAGGGGGTTAGAAGGGGGCTATTTTCTTATCTGCTGAAATTTCTTTTTCCTTATTCTCCCACTTATCTACACAGCAGGGGGCTGCAGTCCAGCAAAGCGCAATTCGTACAAATTGTGTGTGTGTGTGTGTGTGTGTTTTAAGGAGGCAGAAGAATAACAGTATTTAGCCATGCATTCAATAGAAATCATTACACATTTTCTTTGCTCCATCTGCTTCCTAGAGATTATACTGTACGAGTGGGTTTGAGGGTCCCATATCTGGACATCCAGAACATTCTGAGAATTAGACACAGCCCAGAGATTTATTTACACCCCTTTGCACTGGCTTGTCATTTTCATTTCCAGGCAAGCCATGACTGTGTATAGTGTTTTTGGATAGATTTTTTATATTTATTTATTTATTTATATATATATATATATATATATATATATATATATATATATATATAAACTGAACACTGTTATGTTGTTTTAGATGCCATTTTTGCACTGAAAACACTAAACATGCGAAACATGAGAAAAAGTAATCAACAATAAGGAGGCGTGATAGCGAGTGATCTGTTACCAAGAAGACTGCAGTGAGAATCGTGTTTTTCTTTAAAAAAAAAAACAATGCTTCTTACTTTCCATAGTTTGACAATAACGTGTTATAGATAAAATGCCCATGAAGATCTTTTTGTTAGAAATAGTGGTTCAAAACCAGTCACTCTTTCAATCTTTCAGAATCTGGATGTCCAGTGGTGATGTCCATGACTCCTGGCTTCCAGTACATTTACATTTACATTTGCAGCATTTAGCAGACGCCCTTATCCAGAGCGACTTACAACTGAGCAATTGAGGGTTAAGGGCCTTGCTCAAGGGCCCACTAGTGGTAGCTTGGTGGTTGTGGAGTTTGAACCTGCGATCTTCTGGTCCAGAGGCCAACACCTTACCACTAAGCCACCACCTCCAGTAGACACCATCATGTTATTTGCAAGTTGGCAAAAAGAATTCTATTGGTCCTTGATGGTATCCGATAGAACATGCATCCAAACGAAGGCAACAAATTACCACTAGAGACCCACAAGTTAAAACCAATACACTTTCCATTAAAACCAGTAAAATTCCCATTACTGTACATATTCTTTGAGGGTTTTTTTTTTCCCACTGACAATAGAAGTGTTTTTTGTTTGTTTGTTTTTTTTAAATCATAAGTTGGCACTAGACATTCATACAAATATATCACAGGAAGCTTTTGTATGTGAATTGTGCACAATACAGGTATCCATTAATGTTCTAAATACTATTAATAGTATAGTTCTGCACCACACTGTCTCCATCCTCAACATGCTCTACTAGTGTTCTGATGATACCTCCATCCTCTAACACTCTTCCACTATTTCCTCCATATTCCTGCACCACTCCTCCATGCTCCCTTCTATCACTGTTCTATAGGTTCCTCTATCCCTCCATCCTTTCCATCCTGCGTCTTCGTATTACTACCACTAATAATAACACAAACCTATTATTTGAGTAACGGCAATACTTTTTTTCCCCTCCGAGCTTCTCATGAAAAATTCAACAACATCTCAGTACAACAATGCGCTACAGAATAATACAATACGCAGACATTTTTTTTCCCCTCTAATCCATAATTAATTTCAAACAGACATTTATATCTGATCCTAATAGTCTCGACTGCATCATTCTACCATAATAATTAATCGCACAATCCCTCTCCATCTGTGCACTTTTGTCTCCCCCAATCCCAGGTGTCCTCCAGGTCACATGGTCAAGGCCAACGCTACCGGCAAATTCTGCGTATACACCCTGTGCGCCAGCCGGCCGTGCCACCGGGGCACCTGCGTGGCCCAGTCTCCATCCAAATTCACATGCGAATGCCCCGAGGGCTACAGGGGGCGCCACTGTGAGGTCACGCTGGCCATCTATCATGACGACGTGGGCTTGAGCTTCAGATCGCTCTTTGCCATATGCATCTGCTTCATGGCACTGCTGGGTAACTATGTTTATCACGTCCTTCATTAACAGCTTTGCTCTTTTTGAATCTCCGCCTCTGCCTTGTCCACTTTAATAGGAACACTTGTGCATCTGATCAGTAATATCAATTTAAAGATCAGTGTGGTCTTTGTGATTTTAAGTATGAGTGCATTGGTGGTACATGTTCAAAAGAAACTGATATCATTATTTTTTACAAGCAAACATGAGGTCATTTTGGTTTAGTCCGCAGCAGCAGCAGACTAAACCAAGTTTCAATCCTGTCAGGTAAGAACCGGAATCTAAGGCTATCACAAGTACAGACTCACCCCATTAAGTTCTTCTAGTAGTCTTCTACTTTCTATGAGTCTGTGCCAGTGATAGAAGGATCCAGTATAGGATACAGTACATGCAATCTTGTTTAAGGCTCAAATCAGTTAGTATTGATTCCTCTTTAATAAAATGGCTGCCTTGTATCATATATATATATATATCAATGTGTGTTAGTTAGTATTCCAGACTTTACCATTCAACTTCTTAACAAAAAATGTAACCGTATGTAAACAGTCTTGCAATATTATTTCTCAGCGTATATGGATGTAGCCTTTATCTCCACAGCCCACTCATTGTTTGTTGAAATTGTCACATTTTCAGCCGCATGTGTTGGATTTGTTTGATTTTCATATCTTGGTAGTAGTTTATATTGTTGAGTGTTTGCTCAAGCGCCCAGGAAAGATAATTCAGGGTATATGTCAGGTCATATTCGCTTCATTCAATAAGCAATCAAAGGTTTTTTGGCATTTTCAACTCCAGCTCCTTTTTAGTTTTATAAGCCTTATATTTTTATATAATAATATAATATATATATATATATATATATATATATATATATATTTTATTATTTTTTTTTTTTTTTTTTTTTTTTTTTTTTTTTAAGCAGTTTTTTTTCAGACCAAGTAGATGTTTGGAGACCAAAATCATAATACGCACAAAAGTCATGGCATGGTAGTCGTTGTATATGTAGTTCTTTCCTGAACTATTACCAACAAAGCTATATACACAATATTATTGGATAAAAGTAAATTTCCCAGTTTCTTGAACTAGGAGACACAAATGTCTTCCAGCATGGTTACGCCCTTGTGCGCCATGAAAATATGGTTATAATCAGGAAGATTTTAAATGGCCTGCTATAGAGTTCTATAGACCTCAACCCAGTGGGGTGAATTGGAATGCAGCCCAGGCCTCCACACCTCTCCTACATCACAAATGAGCACAAATCTCCACAACAGAATCAGGTGGAAAAAGAATCATCTTAGAAAAGTTAAGGTTATTATAATGGGAAATTTGTGACTCGTGTTGTACGATATACCAGTACTGGAAAGGCATCGTGACTCCCTGCTTTTAAAAACGATACAATTCTTCATTTTATTGGTAGCAGTAAATAAAAAATGATGGCTGTAGTTGGACTATAAAGGACAGTGTACATTGTGTGCATGCCAATCTTTTTTTCCTCTAGGGTGTACTGATAAAACATAGTTAATCTAGGTATAGAATTGAAATACAAATGTTGGGTCTCATGGCCACACTAAAGGAGACTAAATGCCTGCAAATCCTATGGTCATTTGTCCGTTTAGTGTAAGTGCTTACTATTAAGTCTGTATTTCTCATATTTGTATGTTGCTTTTTTGTACGATGGCGAGCTAATTCTAAATGTAATAGCTGGCTACAGTAGGTCGGGGAACGTGTCCCACAGAGACTCGCACTGTAGAAGAAAAGAGAACACGCAAACATTTTCATCCTTTAATTGTGTCAGAATTTCCTTCATTCTCAAAGATTGAATGTGACTGACTGTCGAGAGCTGTTATTTTCACTCGCAGAGAGTGCTCCAATATTTTTCTCCACCTCGCAAGGATGCGCTGCTTGCTTTCGCAACTCCTCATTCTATACGAATTACATTTAAGATTACGTTCAAGCACTGACATGAATAACACCTTGACTCGCATGGAAATGTAGACCCAGAAATACCTTTGTGTATTCACATCTGAGGTCACGGTGACTTTCACTCGTTTTAATGAGCGTGTTTGCTGAAACGGTTGAACCTCTCACTACGAGACTACGTAAATGCCGCACGGGGTTATCAGATTACTTGTAGTGTCAGAAGGTGTAATGTTTCCTGCTTTAGATATTTTCAGAGAGCGCTGTTTGCAGTCGGCTTTTCTTTGCTTGCCTTCATTAATTATGGAAAAAGTCTGAACGGATACAGATCGCAGTGATTTCGGATCTTTTGTTCATTAGCGTAGCAGTGCACACTCGCCTTACGTTACTTAGTATTGCTGCAATTATATTTGTATAGAGAGGAATGGTGGCTTATTGGTTAGCACGTTCGCCTCACAACTCGAGGGTCGGGGGTTCGATTCCCGCCTCCTCCATGTGTGTGTGTGGAGTTTGCATGTTCTCCCCGTGCCTCAGGAGGTTTTTCTCCGGGTTCTCCAGTTTCTAATGTCAATAAACCTGCACGGTAGGTTGATTGGCACCGTGGACAATTGTCCCTAGTGTGTGAATGTGTGTGTATACCCTGTGATGGGTTCGCATCCCATACAGGGTGTGTCCTGCCTCAATGCCTGGAGACTCCTGGAGACACCTGAGATAGTCACAGAGAGATAGAGAAGTAGGGTAAAGCGGGAGATTCATGAATTTGTATAGTGTTTTAAAAAAATGGACTCTCACAAAGATAATAAGTCTGTCTGGGACCAGTGCGAGCTTGTTTAAACACCTTTGCCACTGGTTTTAATGGAGCAGTGAAGTGGTTTATAAGAAGCGTTTTATAAGAAGTGTAAGTACAGCACAAAGGGAATTTCAACGCCATTACCGATTAGGACATCGATACTGTGTCCACTCCGCTCACGTGATTACGCCATGGGTAGGTCATTTCGAAGGAACAGCTCAACATGATGGCAGCTCGAACAGCCTCGACGCTCTCTGTTGTGTGGGCCGTTTGAACACCACCTGGGGGACTTATTGTTAAGGCTGTACCCGTTTCTTTGAAATTTACAGACGGGACAATGATGACGTCCTAACGACTGATGACTATAAAATTCCCTTTGTGCTGCACTCACTCCATCAGCGTTACTATAATGGGCTTTATTGTGCACCACTCCACTGCTCCATTGTAACTAATGGCAAGGTCACACTGGTTTGAAAAACTTACTAACGTTCCAGATTGATCAACTCTTGGTTCCAAAATGTCCTGTTTCCCTGCACAATATTACTTTATACAAAAGTATTATTTTTGCTTGTCTGGAACGCATTATCCGAATTTACATTATGTCTTATGGGGAAATTCATTTCAGCATACTATACAAGCTTTTCAGCAAATTAGATATGTCCCGGAACAAAGTTCCACTGTGTGTGTGTGTGTGTGTGTGTGTGTGTGTGTGTGTGTGTGTGTGTGTGTGTGTGTGTGTGTGTGTGTGTGTGTGTGTGTGTGTGGGTGTGTGTGTGTGTGTGTGTGTGTGTGGTGTGTGTGTGTGTGTGTGTGTGTGTGTGGGTTAAACAGTGTTGGAAATGTAATAAATTACAGATTACAAATGACTCTATTTAAATGTAATAAGTAGTGTAACTTTTTAATGACTTTATACAAAAGTAAAGTAAACTGATTACATTTGATTACTTTCATTTGTCCACTAAGGTGGACTTTAAGTTTAACCGTTCTAAGAAAAAAAAGTTTCAAGCCCTCGAAAAAAAAAAAAAACAGGTTCTATTTTTCTAAATAAAACTTCCGCAGATTGTCATCCTTCAAATCAAAATCACGTTTCAGATGAAAATCATGCCGTCGTCTAAAGCACTGATTTTACACGAAATTGTACAGATGTAACCCTGTTTGTAATCTTTAAGTAACTGTAATTTAATTACACATATTTCTCAGTAAATGTAATGAATTACGGTTACATTTAATTTGTAATTTCATTACGTAACATCCTTCACATGCAACTAGTTTACTCCCCAACACTGTGTGTGTATGTGTGTGTCATATAATATTTTTTATATATTATATATATATATATATATATATATATATATATATATATATATATATATATATATATATATATATATATAAAATATAAAAATAAAGATAACTTTCAGGTTGTAATCAAGCTTGAAACAATTGTCATTATAAGGTCGCCAACTAGTTCTAAAATGTCCTGTTTCTCTGTGTTTATTTATTTATTTGTTTGTTTGTTTATTTATTTATTTATATCTACATTTGTCTAAGAGGATTTTGAATGTTATTATGAGGATTACATCATTTTAGAATTCATTATAGTTGTAACAAATTCTGTTGTATCAATTTCAAGTTATGAGCTGTTAAATAATAGAGACACGAGTGCAGAATATTATAATATTTATCAGGTGACGAAATTGCCAAGTAAGGATTACAGTAGTAATTTCAGTTGTTAGAGTCTTTATCAGATGTCTGACAAGACATCTGATACTGGAGACTCCTTCCATAAGTATCAATATTAGTGCATCTCCGGGTGCCAGAGATCCACAAAGTGTATTTAAAAAAGCGTTTTTGATAATTAAACCATCACACTGCTCACATTCCTTTCTCCTTGTTGCCCTCCTCATCAAAAGGTCCAAGTTAGCATTCACCCGGCATACCGATATATCAAGGCGAATCCAAACAAACAAAATCATTTCCCTTCAATCACAGATTAGGCGCACGGCGTCATTGTTATGACCTTGATGTTCGCAGCTGCAAAGGCTTTTAGAAGTGTTAATTACTTAATTTGTAGGCACACAATGTGCTGCTTACTAATGTGCCAGGCTAGAAATGAAGATCAATGAACTACCATTTTGGACGGAATTTCAATCGTCTAGTTCTTTCCCTCTTACCGGGGGGGAAAAAGAAAAAGAAAACTTCGGCCGGTGTTTCTGCATGCTGTCCTGTTTGTCTCCTTTAAAAAAAACAAAAAAGTGGGGTCAGAGGAGAATCCAATGAATGGAAAGCAGTCACTCTATTGACATTTTGCACAAATAGTCCATCTTTCTTTGTTTTTTATTTCTCCAGGGGGCACTTTACTGGGTTTAGTATGCCATGCCCGAGTTCTTGACACTTCTTTCACCTCTGTTTGGCTTTGGGATCTTAGGAAAAACAATGAAAAACTTGGTGTAGAGTTTATTGCTTTAAAAAATTATTGATCAAATATTTAGTTATTGTAGATGAATTTTGAAGCCGTTTAAATGCCTAAAGTGAGGAAGAACATTACAGGATGCTAAACTCTGACATGAAAGGCTAACACAAGACTCCCTTGGATTGGAACTCACAACCATCTGATCACGAGCTTAGAATTTTATCCCTCTGAGCTCCTACTGCTTAAAGTTCACCCCAAACAATACCCGCAAATGTGTTCCACTTGTTCCATGTGATCTTGTGTAGTATCAGTGAATCTTCATCATATGGCTTTTGGCACTCAGGCAGGATGTGAACATGGATTTATTCAAGCTAGATTTACTCCTGCATTGTGTAAACAATTCTCTGCTCAAAAGACATAAATGCCTCCTTTCTCATTTATAAAGCTCTAAGGCAAAATGGAAAACACTTCTGCGGTCAAGCTCCCAAAACTTTAGCAACATTAGTTCCTTATATGTGTTTGGAAAATGATATATCTTCTCATCTTTTTATTGTGGATAGAATATGGATTATTTTCTACACTTTTCTTTATGCACAACCTCCCATTTTATTTTTTATAATTGGAATTGTGAAAAAAAAAAAACAGCCGCATGCACTTTTTCCCTCTTTCAACTCCCGTTAGGGGGCGCCATAGCGGATCGTCCTTCTCCATATCACCCTGTCCCTATTACATCTGCCTCTTTCACCCCGAATACCGACATGCCTTCCTTCACCACATCCTCCTTCTTTTCCTCCAAACAACTTCATTACTATTGTACTAATGTTATACAGTCTTTTGGTCTCTGTCTATCTTTTTCAAACACACACTCATTAGATCTAATGGGATCCTATAATAACGAATGAAATCCGCTCGTTATTTTTTATCAACTTAGTGCAATCTTGTAGGTCAAACATCACTGTGCAGCTGTAACTTATTGAAATTTGGAAATGACCATGATAATCTCTGGATGGCTTGTGTGCTACCTAGCTATGAATTATCCCGTAAAATCACATTATCTAAATTATACACTATTACCTGTCACTTTTTCCATAAACGGATATACTAACACTTACTAACACTTAGTTCCTAACAGTTAGTTCCTTGTTGAAGTGCAGTCTGTTGCGTAGTAACTGCATAAATGGGTAGTAACAGCGTAATAAGTGCCTTAAAGTTTGCTGTAAAACCTTTTTCAAATTACACAGCGTTCGATTTTCCAGGTTAAACATCCACAAAAATGTCCCTTTGATAAACCGCCCGGGTAACACGGAATGGTCCAGTTTGTTAGCATTGTTGCTTTAATCGAAAAGATATTACTTGCATCAAAAAAAGTGCTGTGTAAATTTTTATAGCTTTATTGCATTCTGACAAAGACCAGTGACTGCATAACTATCCACCAGATTCTCGACATGCACGGCCGTCTGAATGAGCTTGGTTCAGTGATTTACAAAAGACCCTAATGAATGGTGGAGAATTTTCCGAGAAGCCTCCTGCTGACTTCGTGCTGTGTACACTTAGATACCTGCTGCGTTTTTGTGTTCAAAGAAACTCATGCGTGGAAAATTATCCTGTGGCGCATGGCAATTAAAGTCTTTTAGAATAAGTGCTTGGCCCAAGGCCGCGCTGTCCACGAGCTGTGGGCTGTTTTTAAGATTCGCACGAGGCGGTGCGAATTTGACTGGAAGAAAGGATTCGACTGGAAGTCGCCGCTCTGTCTGCGCTTCTTTTGCCGTGACGCAGCGATGCCGAAAACCGGCGGTTTCAATCGCGGGAAATTATTTGATCGGCTTTGAGACTTTTGTCTGGTACATGACAAAGTAATGTTCTGAAAGTAATAGTCTTCCTTTTTAATTTACCAGGGAATGCACAGGCACTTTACCAGGTGAAGCATGGTGGTGGGGGTGCCATCGTGTTAAATATGCACAAAATTCGCCTTTGCTTTTTACTTGGCATTCGATTAGGGTGAGTCAGAATTATGGCGGCTCTGAAAAACAGATTCTTGTAGTAAATTATCATTAAAATAAAGCACATTCAAGCATTGAATTAGCAGTGATTTGAAAATACTAACATTCTGTAATAACCCTAGATTAGTGTATCACGGCATTCTAATCGCCACCTAAATTTTATCCTAATGAGAAATACAAAGCCGTGGAGGTGGTGTGAGAAAAATTCCCTGAAATGATGCGAGGTGTGAAACTTGATGGGTACCAGACTCATCTAAGTCACAATAGATGTTAAACAATTATAGTATAAATAAACAAGTATAAGATTTGAGAACAAAACTGTTCATGAAGGCACCTTCATGAGATGTAAATGGATATTTTATCTATAGTAATCTCACCAGCTTGTTTAATTCAGGGGTCGTCATAATTTTTCAAGGACCGCTTAAGTCACATGTCATACTGTCACTGCACATGTCATAAGGCCTCAGGGACGAATGTGACCCACTATGTCCTTTTATTTGGCCCGCGAGAGCTTAAAAAGTGTATGCTTATCTTAAAATAAGGCCTAGCTGATTTAAAGCATGCATTGACAATAAACTACATCTCCCATAATGCATTATCCGCATTAATATCATTAATATCATGTTTATGTAATATCAACATCATTAATAATGCATTATTCTTTTAACAAGAGAATATGAATAATAACAAATAGTTGTTTACAGGTGTCTTATTTTAATACATTTTCCTTTTACTGGCAGATAAACTATTATACTTTTACATGAACCACAGATTTAAGTTTAATAGAACTTTTAATGTAATATTTTTAAAAAATTATCTTTTGTCTGTTTTTTTTTTTTTTATTATAAGCTAGCGGACCCCCTGCAGTATTGCCGCAGACCCCCATTTGAAGCCATTGTGACACTATTACCCGTCACTGACCCATACTTTTTACCTAAACAAATGTACTAACACTGTACTTATTGTTAGTAACGTTCTAACACTTTACTAATATGGTTTAATTGATTAGGACTCCAGTCTGACTTTGAAACAACAAAACAGCTCATAAATGCTAATGTTGTACACTGGCTAGCTTGAAGTTCAAACGTGTCTCACTCCTCCACCATAAACCAAAAGTAATTATTCCTCCCACTGAGGTGGACATGCAGAGGACCTCTCCTTGAGCTAGACCAAAACATGAAAAAAAAAAAAGACCAGCGTGATAAATCTCGCAGTGTTGTGCCTTATGTCAACGCGGACAATACAGAAAAATCTGGTTTGTTTGAAACTGAGGTGCGCATTGGCATTGAAGTCACAATAATATAGTACTGTACCTCCCTACAGGCAGTAAGTGTCTATACGACAGTATAAAGCGCATGAAAGTTATAGTATAAACCCTATTATATAAGTTTGATATGACTGTATTTTTGCCGTTCTAATTTCTAAATCCCCTCACATCGCCTGCTCTCCGTTCCATTATACAAAATGCTCTGTTTCCATCGAACATATTAAAATTATGTTTACGATGCTGCGTGAACCACTCAGATGCCAGAAAACAACTTTGAAGTGTCAAGACGATGGTTTATTGAAATTGTGAATCTTTGTATGATTTTTTTTTTTTTCCATTTTAGCTGGAGCAATGCTACTTGGTCCTTGAAAGTGCACAGCACTATTTTATGAGCTTTATTCGAGAGATTTGAGAGCGATATGAAAAAATAAATTCAGAAGACGCTAGAAAGGTTCATGTTTGTGTGTGGAATAGGTATTAGAGCAGAGATGAAGAATGTATACAGGATATGTTTTTTATACAAGAATGTATACATATATAAAAAGAAATATGGATTACTGTCTGGAATGAATAAAGCGACCTATAATGTAATAAATAAAAAAAATTAAAAAAATTAAATATATATATTTAAACACTCTGGGTACTGTAGTTAAGGGGTGGGAATAAAGGGGTAAGGGTAGGTTTAGGTGTAGCATGGCATGAATTTGCAGCATTCAGTATTTTGACAATGTAAGGTCCTCATAAGCACAGTAAAACTTATAGTAAAAAAAAAATGCCCATGAATATGTGCTATATAGGACAATGACATAAAAAAACATGGGACAGTTTTATGTATACAGCCCCTGGAACAACGTTTGGAATCACCACTGTTGAAAGATGTTACTTCAATTGTTTAATAGTGTAGTCAATGATATGCCACAAAGCCATTTTCATTTAACATTCCGACCATCTGTCTGTATGAAACACTTTGAAAAAAGAAATAAATAAGGCGATTAAACTGTTTTTACACATCAGATAGAGGGAAAAATATGGAATCACACAATTATGAGGAAAATAGTATGGAATCAACATATAATTAATCTGCAGTTAATAAAGAGTACTTAAAAAAGTTCACATATTAGTGAACTGTTGAACCAAGTTGATTGATATAAATCAGGGCTACAACGGCAAAAATAGAGTCATATCAAATTCATAAAGGTAAATGTTTACGGAATGTTGGAAAAGGACAAATAAAATGGGAAGGTTGTAAAAGGGAAGTGTACTGGTAGACTGAATAGAAAACTTCTCAAATACAGAAAATGCACCACCAAACAAACGAAGAACAAATGGGAAGAAATTGGACTTAATATATGTGATCAAACTGTGAGAAATCACCTAAAACCCTCTATAAACAGAAAAATAACAAGGTTTCAGCAGGCCAAAGAAAAGCCATCATGGGCCGTGGACTGGATGAGAATGACATTCATTGATGAATCACGAATCTGCTTTGTGCAGGGTGATGATGCTGGAACTTTTATTTGGTGGCAATGATATTTATAAAGATAACTGTCTAAAGAAAACATGCAAATTTCGTTAATGATATGGGGTTGTATGTCAGGTAAAGGTATGGCAGAGATGACCGTCATTTCATCCTCAG
The DNA here is from genome assembly GCA_030449085.1 of Kryptopterus vitreolus. Taxonomy (NCBI): domain Eukaryota; kingdom Metazoa; phylum Chordata; class Actinopteri; order Siluriformes; family Siluridae; genus Kryptopterus; species Kryptopterus vitreolus. Next base: position 6,054,910 of record JACRUU010000010.1, on the reverse strand, counting down.
TAAATGCACAAGTTTATATGGAGATTTTGGACACGTTTCCTATTCAGTCAATTGAAAGGATGAAGACACGTCATGCCATAGGACGCACGCCGCGAAAACTTTACTTCAGGAAAGACACATAATGTCAATGGCATGGTGCGCGAACCTCAATCCGAGTAACAATCTATGGTGGAAATGAAAAAGAAACCAGGTTGCAACCTGTAAAGCTGATATGACAACGTCAATAAGAGAACGTTGGATCCGGATTGATGAAGAAGAAGAAAAGCCAGGTGGTGCAACAAAGTACAAGTGGTGTTTTTGTTTGGTGATTCCATACTATTTTCCTCAGAATTGTGTGATTCCTTATTTTTTGTGATTCCTTATCTGTAACAATAGTGGCAATTGACCACAGTTTTCTTTCTTTTTTTTTGTGAGCATTTCATACAACCTGAAAGTTGCATGTTGTTGTGGCATGTCAATGGCTATTTTATTCTACACAGTTAACAAGAATGGCAATTCCATACTTTCCCCCCCCCCCCCCCCCCCCCCCCCCCCCCGTCCCCCGGGGTTGTATATATCCAGGATAACACACCAAAAAAAAAAAAAAATGTTCCCCTGTCACTAGCAACACCCTTGACAGCAAACAAGAGAATTTAGATCGGAGTTATGCTAATTTATTGTGTGTGTGTTTCAGTTTGTGTCATGTTTATTCTGATGAATCTGTCATTTGTGTCACCTGCTTCTTCAACTTGTAGCAACAAGACATCTGAAACGATACGCCACATGTTTTCAGTTGTCAGCAAACACACACACACACACACACACACATGCACAAAAAAGGAAGAATATGAATTGATATTAATTCAGTGTGTGTGTGTGTGTGCGCGCACATTTCACATCTCGGCCTTCAGCTGTGTCCTTCCTGAATTAATCCACTTTTTTATACCATTATTACAACACCACGGCTATAGAAGCTATCAGTATAATAGAGAATGGCAGTACGAGCGCTGCAGCACTGACAGGAATCTCATACAGTTAGAATAAATGCCATCACGGAGCCAAGAAACCCAATAAACACAATTTTTTTTTTGTCTTCCCCCTCTTCTTTTCACTGTAGCCACAGCTGCACCACCCACATGCAAAACCATTCATGTTAACCTTGACCCCAGGTTTTCTGTGCATGTGTGTGCATATGTCCCATACAGAATAGTTTTCATTGGAAAAGCAAATTGTGTGTGTAGTGCAAATTCGGCAGGCTGTACTGAAAATGGCCTTGCAAATATATCCATTTCTTCTCCTCTGTCAACCACTAGTAAATACACACAAAGATATTTAGTCATGTGCAGATTGTAGACGATGCAGTTTAAGAGCTGTGAATAATCCGAAACCGGTCTGACCATTCATTCATTAAGGACATGAAAATGCCCACAAGTTTAGATGCATTCTAGAGGGCATCGGAGACGTAACAAGTCGCGATGTGATTGGTTAAATCACCAGCTTCGAGCTGTATACTGTAGATCTGAATCAATAAGACACTTGCAGTGTTCTCATTGAAGGCCTTACAACAATTCCTTTGACTGTGGTAATGCAAGAGAACTGTAAAATGATTGGATAGAAACTCACTGTGAAATAAAACAGAAGAGAATAATTGAATACATATTTAGGGGTAAAGATAAATCGTAAGCGTAAACCTGTGATTCCGAAATATTCCATAGCAATTTCAATTTGCATTATGACAATATTTACGCCCAAAATCATGACTTAAATATTTTTGCAATTATGTCATAAACAAAAGAATATAGCTAGTTAATGTTGCAGGGAAAATTAGGGGAGAAAAAAAAGCACTTTAGACCTGTGGGGTAGTGCAGGCAGGGCAAAACTGACCGATTAATTCCGCCAAATTCCACATGGGTCCTATGTGGGTTTGTCCTTTTGAAGGATTTCTGTGGGCAAGCCATTCAGGCATGTCCATAGAAAGAGTCCCAGTGAAACCAGAACTCTGGGCTTGTTGTGTGCAAGCTTACTCAAGCTTACACTAGTAATGGGTTTTTTTTCCAATAACGCATGTTGGAAAAGTCTGTTCTAACATCATGTCTTAGTCCTACATCATGTCTTAGTCCTTAGTGCTACGGAACAATTAATAAGGAAATGCATGTGATTGCTAATGGTTTTTCTATTCATCATTTTCTGTGCTACAGTAGTTGGAATCTCATCCTAAGAAGTAAAAGGCTCTGTCCATTTTAATGTTTCTGTCTGAAACGCATATTAGTCTCTCGTTACATCCACACCGACACGGCGTTTCCAGACAACCAAAATGCGGCTTTTTGAAAGAAATAAAAACTACAAAAGAGATCCGTTTCAAACTGATGACGCATTTTCAGTGACGTGATAATGCCACATTGACTTTTCCTAAGAGCCGCAGAAAGTAAATACACCAAAAGGACAGTATCTCGCATTTTACTCGCACCGTTCAGGGACATAATCATTTTCAGACGTTTCAGTGTGGATGAGCGACTTTTGAGAACCGACTGAATACCGAATCAGGACGCGAAGCACTTTTAGAAGTAAAACTCCGTTTTCAAATCGATCTAGATTAGTGTAGGCATAGCCAGATTGAGCCCCGGACCAGGGGGGCCTGTTTTTGAAAGATGCCCAGTCAAACAAGGGATTTTTTCACACACAAAAATGGATTTTGTAAAAGGTTTCAATGGGAATCTTTCAGAAATCGTTTGAGCTGCAAGGAAATGTATTTTTGTTTGTTTGTGAAAAATACAGAATGGACTTTCGTTTTATACCTCTCCTGTAACTTTTGTACTTTTACTACTATTTGGCTTGTTTCAGCCTTAAACATGTGGAGCAGTTGTATGTAGTCATTTTCTTTATCGTAAACCCTATACATTATAAATTACAGATCTATTGTATCACGCAGACGTGCCGTGTACGCTGCATTCTCTCGTGTCTTGACCTATTTTCCATTTTTTTCCCTCCCGACATCCATTTCCATAAAGACGGCCGTTAATGCAGCTGTAATTATGTCTTTAAAAGAATATATCAGATGTTATTCATTTCTCTTTCATGCTAATGGTGCTTGAGAAGTGAGTGAAAGTGCAGAGTCTGGTGCCAAGTCATTTATTTAATATTTCATAGGCAGCAGGTTTGGATGCCATGGCAACAAAGTTCGGGCTGCTTAATGAAGTGGGCGCAATGAGGAAAGCTCTTTTTGCACGCTCGCTCGGGCACGCGCGCGCACACACACGGGTTATTAATTGCGATAATTAAGACTGTACCTACATCCCAACTTTAACCTCAAACGAAATTACCCCGCCCCTAAAATGCCCGTTTTGTTTTCTTCCTTATGGGGAACATTTGCAACAATTCCCCATAACTGGGGAAAAAAAAAAAAAAAAAGACGAGTTTAATATTTTACCAGGAACATGGGTCCCCAGCAAACTATCAAAACGTGTCCACCCACACATCTGTGTGTGCATCGGAAACCACTGCATCATTCCTTCTGAAGCGTATCTGTTCCAACCTGCTGGATTTATTCCCCCTTTGATTTTTTTTTTCTGCACCTCAGTTGAATATTGAAGCAAAGCAGTCAAAGCACTGTGGTTCTCTCATTCTGTGTGTGTGTGTGTGTGTGTGTGTGTGTGTGTGTGCGTGTGCGCACTCACACTCGTGTGTTTTTAAACAGGGCACTTCTGATTCCATTTTTATTTTCCTATATGTCTACGCTGTGTGTGTGTGTGTGTGTATGTGTGTGTAGATTAGCCAGTGTCTGGATGGCAGTAAATGTCAGCCTTGTCTCATGCTGATCCTGATTTGCAGCCGTAAAAGTTCTCAAAGGATTTTCCGTGCAGACGAATCTCCGCCGAGACAGAGGCGAGAGAGAGAGAGAGAGAGTGAGTGTCGGCTTGCGTATGGGAACAGGGCTGTGGCAGATAACACACACATTCCCAGTTATAGAAAAGGAGGTGAGATGAGGCAGAAAAGGCAGCAAAGGAGATGACAAAAGTGCAAGGGAAGTGAGAACACAGGAGATCAAACACGAGGGGGATGAAGGCAGGTGCAGACAGGAAATCGGGATTGGGAGTAAAAATAAGGACCGAACGAAGGAAGATTACGGAGCGTACGCAAGAGGCTGCAGTCTGGAGACACCACAATGGCAATGGCAATTTAGTGGCCCCTCGTGCATCTCTTTTCTTTGGGTCGCCAACTGCGTTCCCAAGCAAAACGCCGGACTCGATATTTTTTTTTGGCGATTTCTGCTCCCCTTCTGTCTTGCGCTTAAGAAATAATTATTCTTTGTTGTGCATGATGGATATTTTCATTCCTCGCGCAATTACGTTCGCACCCGACGCGCCAAGCCCCACGTTATATCACCATTACTCATGTGAGCGTGCACTTTCTCCCCGTCGCGCTCTCGCACGCAGACTTAGACATTCCCACAATGAAAAGATGCATGAATTTTTACCTCCACCCTCAAGGTGTTTACAATCAATCCCCGCCGCATGATGAGGGTGCTGCTGGGTTAATCCCGACTGGTGCTGAAATTCCGGTATACAGATCGATGCACCCAAACACCGTGCTGAACGCCGAAAAGAAAATAACACACCCGAGAACTCATTCTGAAATCTCTCACAACTGTTCAAGTTAAAAGTTTTGCTTTTGAGAAAGAGGGAGAGGGAGAGAGGAGAAAAAGGGGGAAGGGGGGGGGGGGGAAATAACCCGCCAAGCCAAAGAGAGCCGTATCGAACCTGAATAAACTCTCTTCATATAGGATTTTTTTATTTTATTTGTTTATCTATTTCTCCTTTTGCATCAGAAGGCAGAATTAATTTTTCTCTCTTTCTCTCTTTTTTCACCTTAATAGTTCCAGTTTAAGTGTACAGTGTTTCTTTGGGTGGTGCTGTCGCTTCATTTCGCACCGTCTCGGGAGAAAACGTTATTTATATTCATATACTTGTATGTACACATATTAAGAGAAAAAGGGTAAGATTATGTTGTTTGAATTAGAAAGTTATTTATATTTTTTTCCTCATGTAAATACATATACACACAAAAGTGTTTGATACTCGACTTTTCCAGCTACACTGTACTGTGGCTCCTCTCCAAACCGTTACCACTAAGTTGCAGGCACAGTTGTATAGGGTGGCACTGGATGAGGTTTCCTCACTTGCACTACTGTAGGAGGCCCAAACCTGATGTCTGGCATGACACTGCACAAATCGAGCTTCAAGAAGATCTGCTTTACATAGATTGAAGTGGAAGGTCGCCTGCTATAGAGCTCTGACCCTATTGAACACCTTTCAAATAAATTGGAACACTGGCTGCGCTTCGGCCCTCCTCACTTCCCCTCCCCTTGGTCACCCTCACCTTCCCTTATACCCCTACCCCTCCCCTCAGACCCCCTCACATCCCCTCAGTCCTCCTCACATCCCCTCAGAGCTTCTCACCTCCCCTCAGACCTCCTCACATCCCCTCAGACCTCCTCACCTCCCCTCAGACCTTCTCACATCCCCTCAGACCTCCTCACCTCCCCTCAGACCTTCTCACATCCCCTCAGACCTCCTCACCTCCCCTCAGAGCTCCTCAACCTCCCCTCAGTCCTCCTCACCTCCCCTCAGAGCCCCTCAACCTCCCCTCAGTCCTCCTTACATCTCCTCAGAGCTCCTCACCTCCCCTCATACCTCCTCACCTCCCCTCAGATCTCCTCACCTCCCCTCAGACCCCCCGTCATCATCAGCCTCCTCCCCTCAGACCCCCTCCATCCCTCCTCCTCACACCTCCCCTCACACACCCCCCCTCCCATTGGACCTCCTCACCTCCCTCATCTCCCTCCCCTCAGACCCCCTCAACCCCTCAGCCCTCCTCACCTCCCCTCAGACCCCCTCACCTCACCCTCAGACCCCTCAGATCCACTCAGACCTCCATCCTCCCCTCAGACCTCCTCACACCATCCTCACCCCACATCCCCTCAGACCTTCCTCCCCCTATCCCTCACCTATCCTCCTCACCTCCCCTCATACCCACTCCCCCTCAGTCCACTCCTCACCCTCCCCTCACCTCCCCTCAGAGCACTCCCTCATAATGTCTCCTCCACCACCTCCCCTCAGACCCCTCCTCACCCCTCAGACCCTCCTCACCTCCCTCAACTCACTCCACCTCATCCCCCCTTCACCCCCAATCCCCTCAGATCACCTTCACCTCCCTCTACCATCTCCCTCCCCTCAGACCCCCTCAACCCCTCAGCCCTCCTCACCTCCCCTCAGACCCCCTCAACCTCACCCTCAGACCCCCTCATATCCACTCAGACCTCCTATCCTCCCCTCAGACCTCCTCACATCCCCTCAGACCTCCTCACCTCCCCTCAGACCTCCTCACCTCCCCTCAGACCTCCTCACATCCCCTCAGACCTCCTCACCTCCCCTCAGACCTCCTCACATCCCCTCAGACCTCCTCACCTCCCCTCAGACCTCCTCAGACCCCTCAGACCTCCTCACATCCCCTCCTCCCCTCAGACCTCCTCCCTCCTCCCTCAGACCTCCCCTCACCTCCCCTCAGACCTCCTCACATCCCCTCAGACCTCCTCACCTCACCTCCCCTCAGACCTCCTCACCTCCTCACCTCCCCTCAGACTCCCCTCACCCCTCACCCCCTCCCCTCCCAGCCCTCCTCACCCTCTCCCTCAGATCCTCCCTCCCCTCAAGCCCCTCACCTCCTCCCTCAGACCTCCTCACCTCCTCCTCATCACCTCCCTCAGCACCTCCTCATCCCCTCCCCTCAGACCTCCTCACACCCCTTCGCCCTCCCACTCAGACCCTCCTCCCCTCAGACCCTCCTCACCTCCCCCCTCAGACCTCCTCACATCCCCTCAGACCTCCTCAACTCCTAAACTCCCCTCATACCCACCTCCTCCCTCATCCTCCTCAGCCTCATAACCCCTCATCCCTCCTCCCCTCCCCAGCCCACCTCACCTCAGCCCCTCAGACTCCTCCCTCATCCTCCCCTCACCTCCCCTCAGCACCCTCACTCACCTCACCTCATATACGTCTCCCCCACCCACACTAATACCTCATCACCTCACCCTCACCATACCGCATACTTCCTCACCTCCCCTCAGACCTCCTCACCTCCCTTCAACCCTCCTCACCTCACCTCACTCCTCCTAACCCCTCCCCTACATCACACCTCATCCCCCTCCTCACCTCTTCTCAGACCTCCCCTGCCTCAAACCTCTTCACATCCCCTCATACCTCCTCACCTCACACCTCCTCACCTCCTCACCTCACACCTCCTCACCTCACTCACCTCACCTCACACCTCCTCACCTCACCTCAGACCTCTTCACCTCACCTCATACCTCCTCACCTCACCTCAGACCTCCTCACCTCCACCTCTTACCTCCTAGACCCCTCCCCTCATACCTCCTCCCATCACCTCATACCTCCTCACCTCACCTCATACCTCCTACAACCCTCCCCCATACTTCCTCACCTCCCCTAAGACCTCATCCTTTCACTCAGTCATACCTCCTACCCCTCCCCCCCTACCTCCTCACCTCCCCTAAGACCTCCTCACATCAGACCTCCTCCCCTCCCCCTCATCCAGCCTCCTCACATACAGACCCCACAACCTCCTCCCCTCAGACCCCCCATCCCCTCAAACCACCTCCCACCTCAGACCCCACCTCCTCCCCCACCTCCTCCCCTCACCTCAGACCCACTTCTCCCCTCCTCAGACCACCCTCCCCTCACCTCAGACCCCTCCTCCCCTCACCTCAGACCCCTTCCCCCCTCCCCTCACCTCAGACCCCTCCTCCCCTCACCTCACCCCTTCTCCCTCACCTCAGACCCCTTCTCCCTTCACCTCAGACCCCTCCCCTCACCTCAGACCCCTTCTCCCTTCACCTCAGACCCCTTCTCCCTCACCTCAGACCCCTTCTCCCTTCACCTCAGACCCCTTCTCCCTCCCCTCACCTCAGACCCCTTCTCCCCTCACCTCAGACCCCTTCTCCCTTCACCTCAGACCCCTTCTCCCTTCACCTCAGACCCCCTCCCCTCAGACTTTGGATGTCTTGAGCCCAATAGATTCAAACCTGTTTCAGCCCAAACCTCTATGCTTTAAATAGAGATCCTCCTGTAGTGCTCGGACCTCGACACCTTTGAAATGAATATGAACACTGAGTGCACTCCAGGTGATTTCACCTATGCCAGTGCCTAACATTAGTACATCCACCCGTTCTGATGAACGAACACGACTGCCCACACGGACACCCCGCTATCTAATGAAACATGTTCCTAGAAGAGTGGAGGTTATTCTAACAGCAAATGAAACCTGACTCCGGAATGGAATTGAATTTAATAGAATCGCAGGGCTATCTTATTAAGTACATAACTCATTCTAATGTATAGCCTGAGTACAGTATGTGCAATCATTTCTGCAGTCATTTTTTTGGCCTTCAAAATGTTTTCTAAACTTTGAGTAAGATAGGCATGCAGAGACACCCTCCTTCTGGCGAACCAAACATCCTGTCGTAATCTCACATGATGCTCGCTTAAAAAAAACAACAAAAACACAAAGTGGACAGTTTGAACATAAACCATATGCCAAATTATGACTCCGATATCACCGTAACTATCCTAGATCTCTTTGATAAGCAAGGCAAAGTGAACGGTCCAGTCCAGATACAGCCAGCTTCTGTAAAGAGTAAGAGAGAGGGGGGGGGGTTCTATCAAAAAAGACGATTCAATTAGTGGACCGTGCTCCACCTTTCTCTTTGAATGCACGCTGCTCTCCATTTTAAACTGCTCTTTGAATATGAGCCAGAAATCCTATTTGCAGTGATTAGGGGAGAAAATGGAGCTAAAAACGTCTTGTGGCTTTGGGAAAGTACCTTCCTTTGGCACCGACGCAGTATGACAAATCTCTAAAGAGGAGATACTTGATGTTCATTTATGCGAAGTACAGTTGCCAAAGCAGAGAGATTAAAAAGAAAAAGTCATTTTATTTGCTCATCTTCCACTAAATGAATGTTTTTGTCATTGCCATTCAGTTACTTGGTGAAAAAAGGCCTTTTTTTTCCATGCACCTGATGTTTGTGTCACATTTTGTTTGCAAATTAAATATTCGCAAATGTTCAATTCATTTGCATAGCAGCAAGTATTACTGAGTTTATTGCGTGGAACAATACCATTGGAAGACTTACTAGTACTTGTGTGTCAATTCTCTAAAAATAAATAAATAAGAGAGGCTCATCATGTCCTGCGAGCTACAGCTCATAGTGAGCGAAGAGAAAGCAATGAATAAAAAAAAAGTGTGTGGAAGGCATAGGAAAAAAAAGGTAAACATGAAACAAAACGGCCCTGACATGAAGTAAGCCTCGGTGGAACAGAGAAGGAAACGGAGAATGAGAAACTGAATGAGTCGGAGGCAAAGGGGACTACAAGGAGAGAAAAAGAGTGATGGAGAAATGCTGTGAAATCGTACGGAAAACAAACAGCCAGAAGGAGAGAGAGAATGTTAGATGAAGCTCAGAATGCAAGAAGGCTCAGGGTATGTGTGTGTGTGTGTGTGTGTATTATATGTATATATATAGATATATATATATATATATATATATAGTATATATATATATATATATATATATATATATATATATATATATACTGCAATATGAATATTAGGGTATTATACACCAGCTGTATAATTAATATAATTAATATTATATAAAAAATTATTAATATAATAATTAATTATAATTACAATAAATAACATAACGTATGTTTCTCTCTGAGGCACGGTGGCTTAGTGGTTAGCACGTTCGCCTCACACCTCCAGGGTCGGGTTTCGATTCCCGTCTCGGCCATGTGTGTGTGTGGAGTTTGCATGTTCTCCCCGCGCCTCAGGGGAGTTTCTAAATTGTCCGTAGTGTGTGTGTGCCCTGTGATGGGTTGGCATTCCATCCAGGGTGTATCCTGCCTTAATGACCATAGACGCCTGAGATAGGGGGCACAGGACTTCCCCTGTGACCCGAGGGAAGATCAGATAAAGCGGTAGAAGATGAATGAATGAATGTTTCTCTCGTTGATTGCCATGTACCCCATGTTCATTATGGTCTGGTTCCAGCTCTGTAAAATCCAACAGAGAAGCCAACACATGCTTCCTCCAATGGATTTAAAGCATCTCAAATGCATCATTTCGAATTGATACTCGTACCAATTTCAAGAATGACAGAACAATCTTGACATTATCTGCCCTCTTCCATAAACACCTGTGATTGGCTGATAGAGTGGACAGTCCTCTCTTATATGATATAGTAGCAAAAGCCTCATTCCTAGAATCGCCATTAGATCCATCATTTATCTTTAACATCTACGTCCCGGCAGTAGAAAGAGTGCCAAAATGCATTCAACTTTTATAAAAACAAAAAAAAAAAAAAACTGCATATTACTTACATTACTTCTCCCTCTCCTAAGAGTATATAGATCTGTCAAAAAATATTACAGGCACGAACAAACAAACAAAAAAAATAACTACCAAAAAACACTCTTGCACACATCTCTTGAGGCCAATTATGAACCTGAGTAATATAGCTGAGGTTGAGGAACTCTCTGACTATGCTGCAAGTTTCTACCTATAAGGTTTTCTAAGGCCATAGTCGTACGTTGTATTTTAAAAAGTATTAAAAAGCATTTCCAGTTTAGACTGTGCTCATAGACCTTATATATCCAAGGCAGTATGTAATATATATATATATATATATATATATATATATATATATATATATATATATATATATATATATATATAATATATATATATATATATATAAACACACACACTCACACACATCCTTACTTATATGTATATGTATGCATATACAGTATTTCCAATGGCTTGGTTTTTACATAAGACCCTGGAGGGACTAAGAAGATGGGAAGCCAACCGGTAAAACAAACAAAAAAACATTTAAGAAAGCACCACCAATTTAATGGTAAATATTTGATGCTTATATAAAGTGTATAATGTGTTTAATGTGCTCCCATCCCCCTGAACAGCGTACAGAGTTCCATGGTTAAAGGTTATAAAGCTAAGATAATCACTCTCCTTAATTGGCTCCGAGGTAGCAGTTAAACTTAAAAGTAGTGTTCCCTGACCTACGATCGGGCTCCATTGACCTTATTAGCTTGAGCTTTATGGTAACGATCAAGCACAGAAGGGCCAAAGTCATCATGAAAGAATGCTGAGAGGTTGTTTTTATTCCCTCCCCCCCTAATTCTTGCGCATGTGTTTGCAGTTCTGCTGCTCGGGATCTTTCTTTACACACGCTGGCGGAGCTACAAGGGCCTGAAGGAGGGCGTGTACCATGTTTCCGCTCACCATGACGGCTGGGAGGACATCCGCGAGAACGTGCTCAACTACGACGAAGAAGGAGGGGGCGAAGAAGACCAGGTGAATGGCTCATCATCGATTGATTAAAACGATGCAGCAGTTTGTCAATGGCTGGGAAACTGTGTCACTCCCCCCACACCCCCACCCCCTTTTTTTTTTTTTTTTAATATGCCACAGCCAGAATGTTTGAGTTAGACATAAGTGGCCCATGTCGCCATGACAACCTACAGTGGGACGTCCAAAAAGTCGGACCGAAACCCAGTTGCCATGACGGCTCATGTGGAACTGTCTCCACGGCAACCTTTAACATCAGCAGCCCACCCGATTCGTTTTTTTTTTTTTTTTTTCCTTTTTTTTTTTGTGCCGACTTGAAACTGTTGAAAGCTGAACGTTTCAAGATACCGTGACAGCTTGACATTTTACCCATGACATTTTTAGTGAAAGTGTATGCGCTGGGGAGAAAAGCTCTAAAAGTTTATTCTACCCAAGACGAGGGGTGGGGGAGGGAGTGACGACTATAAAGCATTGCCACTGAGTGAGAAGAAATGCGCTCACTGATGTCAGCAGGTGCTAGAACCATTGCTTTGTCTCTGCTGCAATAGTGCAGTATATAGAATAATGTATTGGTATAAATCTTTACAAATACGTTATTCAAATTTATTTGAAACGGACCCCCCAAAAAAAAAGTCGGCAAGAAGTTGGTTCAAATGAGTATGAAAAAAGTGGTCAATTCAATACACTTTTATTTTTAGAGCACTTTTAACAGTGCGCTGTCAGGTTTAGAAAAAGAAATTGATTGAAAGATCAAAACAATGTGCTAACGTATACTATATTTATATGATTTGGGGAAAAACACTTGCCTCGCAATATATATAGTTATATATATATATATATATATATATATATATATATATATAATATATATATATATATATAATATATATTCTTTACTAAGGCCCATTTCATTAGGGACCAGCAAGAGATGCATAGGGAGGGATAGTTATATTTGAAATCACAAGCTTCCAGTCGAATCTACACTGAGAACTTCCACTTTTATATCCTTCTTTCCTTCTTTCCTGAAGGACAATGGACAAAGATTAACAGTAAAATAAATAAAAGTAAATAAGCAAGATTTGGCTATCTGTTGCCCCGAGATTTTAAAAAGGTACCCTAAAAATAACAAATCAAAAACACCAAGTTATAACACACAACCGTCAATAAGGTTTACATTCTTCCCTTTCATTCATTGCTGGTTATACTGGCTTGACTATTATTGCTTATACAGGCTGGTGATGGGAAACTGAACATTTTGGAACTAGAAGTTGCTGATTGTTTACGAGCTCATATTGAACCCCTGGCCGTTAGTTATAATGGAGCATTGGGGTGGAGTGTTCCCTGTAAGAACAGCTGTAGATTGAGTGCTTTGCAAAGTCAATTTTGTCACTACCAGTTGGGGCATCATGATCGGGTCCTGTCTAAACGAGGTCGCACACTTTCCAAATATTTGCAATACATGTTCAGGGATTTGCCAACTCCTAGTTACAAATTGTCCTGTCTTTCACGTGGAAAACGAGGTGTACTCAGAGAAGCGAATCAAACTTTAGCATTAGTGGCATGAGTCAGGATTTATGTCGTTAATAGTTAACCGTTCTGAACTGTAATGAAGACACAGAGGCTCTTACACTGTCAGTATCCCGTTCTCCTTCTCTCATTAGCCAATGGATCCCGTCTTGTTTACGTTACATATTTCATCTGCTGACAGTAAAAAACATCTTCCCCAAAAACGCATGTCAGACGAACTCAAAATCAATGACCAGTTTCTTCTGGTTTTCTTTCAGAACGCTTATGACATGGCAGAACTGCAGAAGTCCTTGCAGCCGAGCCCGGCGCAGTCGGTGCAGTACAGTCGCTCGCGCGCCCTGCATCATTATCACGCTCCCATCCAGCAGCAACAGCATCACCTCCACCAGTCAGACCCGCCGTCCCGAGCGCCGACGGCTACCAGTACGTCCTCGGTGTCGTCCGGCAGCACTACCCTGCGAAGAGACGTGCCTCTGAACCACGCTCCTGCACAGGGCCAGTGCGCCGCCCCTGCAGCCGCCCGCACCGCCCAGCTCGCCCGCAAGAGCTTGTCCTTCTCCAGCCAGGACCTCGCGCGTTACTTGTGCGAGATCATCCGGGACGCCGAGCAACACGCGGACTCTGCGCCCGCCGACTCGCTCCAGGTCTTCTCGACTGAAGGTGGAGGTTCTCCAGCCGGGTCGCTCAGCTCCTTCAGCTCAGCCGGTCTGGACGAGAGCGGTGGCGGCGCCGGACACGAGTGCCTCAAGGATTGGGGGCCACGTTTCGATAAACTGCGAGCACTTTACGAGAGGGCCGAGGCGAGCGACCTCTAAGCGGCCTTTTTGGATGTGCAGCATCAGAAAAAGAAAAAAAAAAAAACTCGAACGTCAGGGATGGACCCAGAATCACAGGGACATTTTTTTTGAGAGAGAGAGAGAGAGAGAGAGAGAGAAAGGTCTGCTTTGCTTTCTGTCCTTGCCCGGGATTGTGATTCCTTACAAAACATTTCTCCAGAGATCCAAATGAAATGGAGACAGACTGGTGTCCATGGACTATCAATGAGCCACAAATGGGAACTGCCAGTCAAAGAAATAAGCGTCCGTATACGACACTTGCTCTGCCAAAAAAAAGAAAAAAAAAGAATAACACACTTCAGCCGTAACTTGTGGGTGACGATGACGGAAAGAGATCGTATCCGTTTCGGCGTCCTGTTGGCAGAAAGCCTCACACTCTGATCTTTACTCGTCTGCTGTCTTTCATGTCTGCATTCTATAAGTGTTTTGGATTTAACAAAAAAAAAAAGGGTGTGGGGGGGCGGGATGGGGAGGGCTGTTTGGAGGTTTGTAATGGGATCACTTTTCTTTCGGTTTTTTTTGTTTCTTTTCCCTCCATGGCCTTTTCTTAGCCTGCTAAGCGTTTCTAAATGCATTCGCTACTTGCACTGTCAAAGTACCTGCGACGTTCATCAGTTACACTTCGTTTTTATTTACACCACTCAACTCATAAACTGTAACTCCGCATCAGATGGAGGAAAAGAGTGACTGTGTTGGGGGGGGCGAAAGGAAGATGGACGAAGCACTAAAGGAAATGAGGCTGAGAAGCTGGCTTATTGTGCAGGCGTTTTTTTTTTCCCAACGACGTTTGATGGGAATACAAATCGCGTCCTCTTTCATGAGCGGATCCAGAATACAAATGGGTTTTGGACGGCGATCAGGAGGTCCACGGTGGGGGTTTTCGCAGAGGCCTTTGCTACCAAGTTACGTCCGATCGAGCTAAATCCATTTCATGAATACGCGCATACGCCGTATAAAGATGTTCTTTTTTTATTTACTTTTTACTTTTACTTTTTTTCTTTTTTCATGTTGGGATTCGAAGCAGAACTGCTTGTCGATGGTAGCGAGTTTCCAATTTGCTTTCTTTAGGACGCTTTGTGTCCTTTAAAAATGTATGTGGCACAACATGTGGGGTGGCTGTACTCCTGGCAAAACGAGGGATATATATATATATATATATATATATATATATATATATATATATATATATATATATATAAAGAAATATATCGTCCTCCAACCCCGTCACAGCGTGCAGCCCTGCTGAGAAACATGATGAGCCTCTGCATAAAGGTGAACTCGGCCCGGAACATTTGGAATAAAAGTCGGAGCTACGGCGCCTGACACTAAGCGTTTCAACGCGACCCATTCGAACAGGGTTCACGAAGCGGCACGAGGCGTGAAAGTTTGCCGCGCCGCTTTTTTGCCCGTCGCTAATGGAATACTGAAAAGTCGCACAGCCTCCTCCTGTGAGGTCGCGAACGCCGACATTGTACACTATGCATCCCGAGGTTACGTTTCTCCTCCCACTCTCTTTTTTTTTCTCTCCCAACCGCCCCCCCCCCTTTTTTTTTGTTATTCCGGCATGGATTTTGTTGTGCAGCTCTTTAATGTGGAGCATGACAGTGCAGCTGTGGTGTGTAGGAGTGTGCTAAAAGACATCACAGCGCTAATCCTAATACGAACTGATCGCTCGCTGTCAAGCTGCAAACCAAAGCATCATGGGAGACGGAGAAGTCGGCGAAAAAAGTCGTCACTCTTATTAAGGATCTCAAACGTGCCAATTTTTTCATTTATTTATTTTTTTTCCCAGAGGCAGCAACATGGAGCTGGGAAATGGTGCTTGCGTTTACAAAAGACAAGATAAGGGATCCAACAGGACTTGCAGTTTCGATTCATCCTCGTAACGCGATTGAGGGGGAGAGAAAGAAAAGAAATAAAGTAGTCGTGAGGTTAAAATGGATATTTGACAGACGCACAGTCCCTCCCGTGTTTTCTATCATCCCGGACAGATCAGTGTCATTCATTTCGCAGGCTTTTTTAAAAAAAAAAAAAAAAAAAAGAGAAAATTTCCGTTGTGAATATATAGTACTGCATATTGTGAGATGTTTTTACCTCATTTGTACATATCAAAGAAATTTACTGCTTTTCAAAAAAATCAAGATATCAAGCTTCTGCTGTTGAACGTGAGCTTGTATTTGACCTCTTTTCTTTCTTTCTTTCTTTTTTTTTAAGTATATTTCTTTCGGTGGGTAAAAATATATTGACGTTTTGCATTTTCCTTTCTCAACGAATAAAGTTATTTACTACTATCATTGATTTAGCTCTTTTATATTATTATTATTATTATTATTAAGAACAGTCTCTTATGTATACAGCAGAGCGATTGAGGGTTAAGGGCCGTACTCAATGGACCTGTAGTGAAGGGAAGTCCAGTCTTTACACAAAAAGGCCCTTTGTGGAAAAGACTGGACTTCCCTGCTGCAGTGAGATTTGAGTCATTGACTTGACCACTTTGCAAAGAATAAATAAACGTTGACGGAAATTTGTAAATTGAATTTGTAATATAAATACAATAATTACAAATATGCATGAGCTAAATTTCTGATATTCCTATTGAGTGGTGATGGTGGCACAAAAAAAAAACTTCCTAGATGGTATGATGATGTAACCTTATGAATCAAAAGATGCACATATAGCCATTGTAAAAGACTGTTTCTTTGAAACATACAGTCGATATCCATGTTCGTGGTCCTCCACAGCAACCTCAAGGATGCATGTTTACGACACAAACGAACGTTCATCAAATGACAGGTAAAAGCCACACAATGGTAACAGACAACATCCTGTTAATTCTAATATGCGAATACCTCCAGGATGAAGACGTGTCAGAGGTCATTTCCAGTTTTTGAGTATCACCTGATGAGGGTAAGTTGATCTGCGCCTTATTATTTCATTCAAGAAAAAAGCGTAACAAAAAAAAAAAAAGACATTTTGAGTGACAACTGATAACGAGCAGTGTTCATCGTTTGGGAATAATATCAATGCGATGTTGTTTTCTTTATTAGCGCCCGTTCGTGCAGAAGTCTTACGCGCCGCCGCTCTGGATTTCAACGACGCAGGAATCCAGATGAAACTTTCGGGTAAGAAATCTTTGTTTTTATTTAAAAAAAAAAACACACACACACAAGAAATGAAACAAAAACTATTTAAATGTTACTCTTACACTTCTAAACATCACAGGATATCACAAGCTAGTCCAGTTGAGCACCTATACTGAACAATGCCCAAAGATCTGGAAAACGAATAAAATGCTTTATTATCCTTACACGTCAAAAATATGACAAAAGGCCCTGATTTACAAACATCTTACAAACATTTACAGAGAAAATGGAATGTAAAACATTGCATACAAATATAACAATTTATGATGAACAAGATCAGTTTAATGGTCCAAATTAAGGGCAATATGAAAAGATACAATCAAAAAGCATGTGCATTCTCACACACACATACACACAAATCCTATGAACTATGATCCTATACATATATACTATGCAGACAAAATTATTGGGACATGTGCATTTTCCAGCCATTTGTAATGTATTCCAATTGTATTGTAGGTATTTGGATGCCATATAATACAATTTTCCCTTTATTGAACTACTCACATACAGCACAATGCTTGTATACAAGATGTGAAGATATGGTTTACAAGTATTCGATTAGCCTGTGACCTCAAACCTATTGAACACCTTTGGGATGAATTAAAACACTGACTGCATCCCAGGCTTATAACATACATCAGTACCTGATTTCTGTACTACTGATTCTCTTCAGGCTTTATGTGCACAAATCTCCACATGCACACTCTCCAAAATCTTCCAAGTAGAGTGGAGGTTATTATAAGAGCAAATGGGGACTAAATATGGAATAGGTTGTTCAAATTTATATATATATTATAATATATATATATATATATATATATATATATATATATATATATATATATATATATATATATATATATATATATATATATATATATATATATATATATATATATATACTATATACACACTGTTAAATGTGTTAAAATATCCCTTTAGAAAATATCCCTTGCATTTTAGCCGTCTTGGTTTAAAACGTGCACCAGGACGCCTGGACGTCCATTACATTTACATTTACATTTGCGGCATTTAGCAGACGCCCTTATCCAGAGCGACTTACAACTGAGCAATTGAGGGTTAAGTGCCTTGCTCAAGGGCCCACTAGTGGCAGCTTTGTGGTGGTGGGGTTTGAACCCATGATCTTCCAGTCCAGAGTCCAACACCTTAACCACTGGGCTACCACCTCCCGCATTATTACCCACCTCCCATTATTTTCAGGTGATGTTGGATGTTTCAAAACAGATGAAGTGAAAACGTGTATTACTGACCACGTGACCAATTATATATCATATTTTAAAGTCTAAGACTTTAGATCACTGTTTTTCAATGGCACGTTTATCATGAGTGTATTTGCTGAATTTATGTAAACAAACGCACACCAACAAGATGCTTAAAAAATTGCAGTACTTAACACTTGTAATGTTCCAACGAGTCACAAACGCATCCAACTGCTAAAAATCACGGTATATTTGGAAAGCTAAGGGTTCACCGAACGTGTTGTAAAACATGTTTTTTTTTTTTTTTCAACCAAAAGGTCATTGCAGACCTTTTATTTTTTCAGCCGGTAGCATTATGCAAACTACATGATCATTGGAAAATACAGCCAATGAGTGTAGGATTCTAGGGATACATGGGAGATTTTTTTTTCTTTCTCCCATGTGGGCAAGGTTTTTATTTATTTATTTTTAATACGTACTGAGAGGACAGGGAAGGCAATGACGCGAGCTGTGACGCGCCCCCTATGACACCAGGAACTGAATTGCATCTCCTAGCTTTTGGCACAGTTATTTTTAGCTATTTCTAACTGGGTTTTGTTTGCGCAAAAAAAAAAGAAAAAGAAAAAATCGACAACTAACAAAATTGTTTTATTGGGGACTGCACCGGACAGCAGTTATGGCATCAACATGTTAATTTGCATGAGGATCTGAGCCTGTGTATGAGTTACAATTTAATACAGTTTATTTTATTTTTACAGGGGGAACGTTTGGGAAAAAGAGCGTGTGTGTGTGTGTGTGCATGTTAGAAGAGTTTAATGTAAAGAGTGCAATATCACATGCATTATGATGCACATCAGGAAATGAAATGCATCTGTCGGCTCCTTGCACAAACAGTTTGTAGAAATAAGCACCTAAACAACTTGTACATATCTCTTCCTATTCAGTTTAATTTGTTCATTTCTTTTTATAAGAGAAATGCTTGAAAAGTGCATGTTAAATCTTTAAATCTAGAAGGAGCGCAATCAAATGCGCCCTGACGCACCTTTCTAGAAGTGAGACACATCTCCCAGGCCGGCCATTAATACAGAATGGACATAACTGTAAAACAGTATCTTGTCTGGCCATCAGTATAAATAGCCAAGCCGCTATAACAGTCTGATTATAGCGTAATCAGACAACCATCAAAGTTGAATGGAGTCTGTATAAATGGTCACCTGAGTTTAACAGGTGACTTTCAAAAAGGGAGAGGGAGAAAAGGACCAGACATAGTCTCAGACAAATATCTGTAAAAATCTTATTTTTCATGAAATCTTGATAAAATTCCTAATATTAAAAATTCTAAATAACATTTACTGCCTTTCAATCCAGTACTTTTCTTTTGGATTGCTCAAAGGATCATTTCATCTATTTATATGACATTTTAAAAATGGGATTTTATGGGATTTTAAATGGGAACTTCTCTTTTTGAGCGGTATTAACTCTGGATGCTTGACAGGAAAGCCCAAAGTGAATTCTTCCCAAAGAGATATAAAGAGTGTATGCAGCACAATGTTTACAGGCATTATTAACTTTTCAATTCAATTTTCATGTTTGTACACATGATATCTTTATGGAATTTGAAATATAAACTCATGACACATGTGGCTTTCAACCATTTCTGGACTCATTTTAATGTATTTATATACAGTGTAAAATATATATTTTTATTAAGGGGAATTCAATGATATAGTTATTTTTGGAATGATATCAACTTGATGGACAGTAGTAATGAAATTGTACACTTCCTGTCATTTTATAATTTATGAGGGGGGTATGATAGGTCAAGAATTATGACCCCAGCCCTGACCCCCTCTGACTGACTGAGAGTCTAGTTTACTGGCCTTCGTCATTTAGTTTTCTTGTGCTCTACCAGAGGTAATGTGGGTGAAGCAATGGTATTGTTCAAATGTTTAACACCTTCCTGTGCGCCGCGCGTGTGTGTGTGTGTGTGTGTGTGTGTATGTGTGTATTTACCAGAGATTCTGTTGAGTGACATCAGCACTCACCTAGCACCCCCACAACAGGACGTAGTCTGTTTTACCACTACAAGAAACATTAACAACTTGATTCTTGTGATGCAGAGGATGTTTTAACTTTGTTAGTCTTATTTGAACAACTTGATATCTCACACCTCAAACAGACACACACACACACACACACACCTACCATCCACATACCTCAAACACACAGACACCCCCCCCCACAACAGGACGTAGTCTGTCTTCCAATATGTGAAAACAACAACAGCTGAGATCTGGTGACAGATTCTGATGGCACTCAACAGAATCTCTGGTAAACCAACACACACACACACACACACACACACACACACACACACACACACACAGGAAGGTTTTAATCCTTTGAGCAATACCATTGCTTCACCATCATTACATCTGGTAGAGCAGGAGAAAACTAAATGACGAAGGCCAGTAAACTAGACTCACTCATAAATGCCAGTCAGAGAGGGACAGGGTCATAATTCTTGACCTGTCATACCCCCCCCCCCCCCCCTCATAAATTATAAAATGACAGGAAGTGTAAAGTCCAAAGTGTCTTCTCTTCAATTATTGTGTTAAATTGTGTATGTAGAAAATTGTCAGGAACTGTTAACACTAATTTATTGAGGTCATTCTTAGCCATGAGACACAGAAAGGGGGCACCTGCTAAGGGGTTACAAAATGTCCATGTACTACATATTTATTATATCAAACACATAAATTCAATATGCCATTCTGCTAATTTGAAGAACACAGTCCTGTGCTGGGAATGGGAATGGAATGAAATCAGCTCGCAACATTCCGACACACGTTCAACAAACACACACACACACACACACACACACACACACACACACACACCTTTAGTAAATCAGGGCCTCGGAGCGTTAAATTGGAATGTTCCGTCGTAATCGATGCCACAAGTACTGTAATAAAACATGCGGCTCTCGTAGCTTAACTCTATCATAACACAGGGCTTTATTTCGGCCTGCTGGTTTCACTGTTCACAATTTTCACTCAGGGTAAGCTGAAGGATTTTTATGAAATGACCAGGCAGGTCTATGGGTGAATGTATTCCATGGAAAAGTTGCGTGGAGAAATGGATTCACGGTAGGATGGTGCAATCTCTAACTATGTTTATTTCCTAAAACACTTCGGTATTATTTGTATAGCGCTTTTTAATAAGGGAGACTGTTACAAAGCAGATTAGCAAAAAATAGGTTACCAATATCGCGTTTATACGTTTATCCCTACAGACGGCACACCGGTCAGAACTAACTTAACTTATTCATTCCTGAAATAGATGAATGCTTCTGACCAATCAGATTTGAGAAGCAGCTCTGAGCTTTGAAAACGATACTCGGTATGACAGAGCTGGAAGATTAATCATCATTATAAATTAATTCGAGTTTATGCTTTATGTCGATGTTAATTTTACGATTTCACCGTTATGTTTCTCACAGAGAGCTTCCATAGTTGGGAAATCCGAACCTGCCATACAACATGTCGGTGCGCTCTGAGGAATCCGAAGAGCTCGTTTCCGAGAGGGGCGCGGTTTCATCAGTCGTATGGAAATGCTTTGGGCTTGCAACTTCCAGACGTTCAACAAGCCAAAGCCCTGCTGTAAAATCTGTCTAAAGGTAACAACTAATTTATTCCACAACACCGACTGCAAACAGTTAAAAAAAATAGCGGACACGTTTTCCCCCGCTGTATCCTAAATCAAATTTTGTCGGAGATTCAATTCGCCAGCTCTACAGTCTAGACATAGAACCAAATTCATCTTGATTAGTAGAGGATTACATGATAATGCAATCCTTACAATCTATACAAACTACTGGGCCACCTGGCTTTTCCACCTAATGTGAGGTTCTTCTCCAAACTGGTACTGTACCACAAAAGTACCTGACATTGGGTTTAAATGAGGAATGGGATGGTTAAAAAGAACCTAGAATTTTATAGTTAGGTGTCCATAAACTTTTGCCTTTCTGCGTATCTATTAGCACAAGTTGTTCATTCTACAGTGGATCCTTGAATTATAAAGGGGGGGAGGGGTGGTCGTAAGTTGGTGGTAAGTCACGATAATTTTCCCCCTTAAGAAAGAATGGAAATACCCATAATGCATTCCGAACCTCCCAAAGCACCCCCTATCTAACCTTATTAGTCTCATTTGCTACTGGTGTTTCTTACTGCTCGTTTTGTTCGGCTCGGCTCGGGAACCGCTGACACCTGTACGTTTTGGCCTTGAACGGCATTCAGAACACTCGTCGTAAGTTTGATTGCTCTCGTTACTGAAATGCATTAACGAGATGCCTCAACACGCTTATTGGAAAAATGTTTATAACACAGTTAGATCAGATTTCTTCAACGTGACCACCCGGTATATATTTAAAAAAAAAAAAAAAAAGCACTGGCGTGTTCATATTATGTTTGTAAATTCAGTTCCATGAGGCTTTATATGTGGTAAAACAAAATAACTAAAAACTCGCTGTCCTTCCGCTTTCGCTAACGGCTACGTGCTGAGAACTAAATTACATTCAGGCTAATTAATCGTAAAAAAAAAAAAAGCAATGATATTCACAGTGCTAGAGCCGTTCGGCGTTACAGTGAGAATCGATGGCGATCGTGCTGCACCCGTGACCGAGTCTGCCTCGCACGAGTCGCTGTTAGGAGAGCCGTACAGCAGCAGACGGATGCCCGTGGACACGTGCGCGGAAACGTGATCAGACAGTGAGCTATGACTCTGACTACAGTGTGAAGACAAACAATAAGCCCAATAGTTCATTCTCCGAGTTGCACCAGGAGGTTTTTCAGCTCGTGAGAAAGGGAAGAAAAGGCATGAAGGAAACAGAAAGACAAAGCGTAACATGCTTCTTTTCAATAACTATGTTTTAGTAACATATGTGTAAGCATGTTTAATGCATAAGACCGCGTCGACGGAGAGAGGATGAAGGAAAGACAGAAAACAGATGGCAAGGGAAAGGAAGGGGAGGGGGGGGGGGGGGGGAGAATGTTTTTTTCATCTCGTGTTCACTCGCTGTCTCTCTTGCTGTTCTTTAAACATGAGCTCCTGTTGCTTTAGAGAGTCTCATACACACACACACACACACACACACACACACACACTGCATCATCTGCCTGCACTGGATTAATCAGGTATCCGTCCACACACACATTCACACGCGCACACCTACACACACCTACTGTGATCACTCAGTCACTAAACATTCCTCACAGGCAGCAGCAAGGCAGGTGGCTGATTTGGAGGCGGCGCTGTCCTTCGTCTACACTCCCTCATCCTTTTTGGCTTTCTTCTTCGATTTCTTGAGCTTGTAGACGGTGAACGTTTTATTGTGAAAGACACGGATGAACAGGGTGGAGTAGCTCGGCTCGCCGCTCTTTACTGCTTGGCAAAAGCGTGGGTGAGGGGCCGGGACCAGGTCAGGGTCGTTCTCTCCAGATCCGTCCATTATCTGAGGCGAAACGAAACCAAACAAAACAAATGAATTTCACCCAAAAATCTAAAAGTCAGATTGGATTTATTTCAAGAAAAAAAAAATTTAAAAAAAGCTGGACAGGAGAAGAATGGTCAAGGAATGATGATGGTCAAAGAATGATGGTTATATAGATTTAAATAACCCCCCCCCCTGTATAAGAGCACATTTCTCAGGGTTCCTAGATATTTTTCTATACTTTCCCAAACTCAAAAATACAAACTTCCCTAAAGATTGTTAAGACCGTAATTAATTATTAATCTAAAATAATACAATTAATAATGAACAAAATCTCTGATGAACGACAGACAGAAATGGCGTCTTACGTTTGTGCTCGTGTGCAGTACAGAAATGTAAGCGTTTTCACAGGTTTGGGGAAATGACTGAAGATATAATGGACGTGGAGCATTTTCAAACAAATCCAAATGAGTCGAGATGCAGCCTTTGTTTTATGAATTCTTAATAAAAAAATCTAAATAAGGCAATGACATAGAAACATAAAATAAAAATATTGTTCAATACTCAGGTGTTCTTTTTTTTTTCTTCCCTATACTCATCCAGATCAGAAACTCCACACCGTTTCATACGTTAAAAAAATGTGTACGAAATCCCTGCAGGTTGGTCGTGTTACAAAGAAATCTGAAGAGCTGAAGTTTGTGACTTAAAAAATGTTGAATGCAATATTGTCCCCATCAAATGTTCTTTGTTCAATTGAAAACATCTTATAGAATTTCATTTAGACTATTTAAACCCTCCGAGTTAGCCTTTACTATAGAAACGCAACGTATCGTTAACATAGAGACGGGTATTAATGATTCAAATTGCATACGGCACTACAGTCATAGATAATGAACTGATTTCACTAATGTATGCTGGTGATGTCCTTGAGTTTGGAATGTGAAAGACGGTTAGCAAGTGAATTAGACACCAGTGTTGGGTTTGAAAAACGGCAGGAAATCGGGTTGATATGCTGAAAACAGCTCACAATGAGAAGAAAGTAAATATTGCTCATGTGATCAAATAGATTCAAATGAAAGTATTTGAAAATGCAAGTAGAAAGTACAAAAATGTCATAAGTGAAAGTAAAATGTTGTTCAACTACCGACACCAGAAAGAGCTGCGTATTGTAAGTAAACGTATGAAGTACTTGCTTCTCCTGATTAGGAAGAAACCTTGAGAGGAACAGCGGAGAGGAACAGGGAAAATCCTCGTCGGTACATGAACAAGTTAGAATTCAGAAGTACTTCATTATAAATTAAATAGTCTTTCAGGTTCTGGACATTCTTGAAAATGTAGAATGTTAATGAAATCTTTACACACTGGTGATGACAAGAAAAACAACATCTGGCCATAGTGGTAGTTTCATGGATCTGCAGTTGACAAGTGACAAACACAGGAATAAAAAAAAAAAAGCTGTGAAAGTCTAAAATTAGCTCAAAAATAATTTGCATAGCTTTTATTAATTAATTTTTATTTATTTATTTTTGTTTTCCGGTTGGTTCCCACCTCGGCGTCCCCGGAGTAGAATTATACCCAATTTCAATGTTCACTTTGTTAGATATTGAACGCTAGGTGAGGTTTATTTATACTCCATAGGACTTTTGCTTCGCCTTCATGCCCATTTTGAATTTCCAGATGCCTTTTACAGAAATGAAAAGGGAAAAGGTTAAGCGCGGATACACGCCAGGGTCGGCAGAGTAGCACGCAATCTTTAGGGAGGAGACCCGGCGCACTTGCTAGGTAATTAGCCGGAGGCTTGTGCATGGACAAAAGCGGATCTGTTATCAGGAAAGATGCTGACCTCCCGCCGAATACAGCGGCTGAATTAAAAAGGGAACGCAGATGCTCTGGAAATCTGAAGGGTTCAGAAATGAAGGAGTTGTTGACGGAGCTTGTCAAGGACAAAGGTTTTCAGGATGTGAGTGCTACAGTACATGATAAATAAAGGAAAGGGTTTTGAGAAGTACATCCATGCACATCTATGTATTCATAGGCTTGTAACAATTTTAAACCAAGCGTGTGCGTTTAACTATGTGTGTGTGTCTGTGTTATTTATGAAGGATGTCTATTCTGTAGCGGTATGCAGATGGTGGAATGTTTGGAATGTGAAAGGTGTTCCAGTGAGTGAGCCTCTATTATGCTGAGGAAACAGTGGTGTTGTAACGAGTTTCACATTTTTATATATACGTGTGTGTGTGTGTGTGTATATATATATGTGTGTGTGTGTGTGTATGTATATATATATATATATATATATATATATATATATATATATATATATATATATATATATATCGATATATATATATATCTATATAGCGTTTATAAATTTATCCCTACAGACGGCACACCGGTCAGAACTAACTTCCTTATTCATTCCTGAAATAGATGAATGCTTCTGACCAATCAGATTTGAGAAACAGCTCTGAGCTTTGAAAATGATACTCTGTATGACAGAGCTGGAAGATTATGTCGATGTTCATTTTACGATTTCACCGTTATGTTTCTCACAGAGAGCTTCCATAGCTGGGAAATCCGAACCTGCCATACAACATGTCGGTGCGCTCTGAGGAATCCGAAGAGCTCGTTTCCAAGAGGGGAGCGGTTTCATCAGTCGTATGGAAATGCTTTGGGCTTGCAACTTCCAGACGTTCAACAAGCCAAAGCCCTGCTGTAAAATCTGTCTAAAGGTAACGACTATTGTATTCCAGGTGTGCCACCTTCCTGTTTGTCACACTTTCATGTTTCAGATCATCAAACAAATTTAAATCAAGATTTTTATTATTATGGGAAAACAAAATCCAAAACGACATGTCCTCGTGTGGAAAAAGTGTTTGCCCCCTCCAACCAATTGAATTCCAACAATTCTGCAAAGATGAGTGGATCAAAATTCCTCCACATAACATACTCATTGCAAGTTAACGCAAATGCTTGATTGTTCAATTAGGTTTAGGGGCAAACACGTTTTCACACAGGGAAATGTACTTTTGTATTTTGTTTTGCCTTAATAATAAAAACCTTCATTTAAAAACTGCGTTTTCTGTTTACTTTCAATCTTTGACTAATATCTAAATTTGTTTGATGATCTGAAGTATGATAAACATGCAAAAGACTAAGAAATCAGGAAGGGGGGAAACACTTTCACACCACTGTATATATATATATATATATATATATATATATATATATATATATATATATATATATATATATACATACAGTGGTGTGAAATTGTTTTCCCCCTTCCTGATTTCCTATTCTTTTGCATGTTTATCATACTCGTATGTTTCAGCTCATTAAACAAAAGTTTCTTTTATGTGTGTGGACACCTGACCATAAGATTCTATTGTTCTTTTTGAATATCTAATTACAGAGGCATTGTCATATTGTCATGCTGGAACAGGTTTGGGTCTCTTAGTTCACATCTGGCTAAAAAAAAAAAAAAAAAAAAGTCATGTGCCCTAATGCGATCGTCCATGTAATGTGATTACAAACAATTTGAGTGATTGGCTACATGGAATACACTAATATAAATAAAACTAGAGTTACACCATTGACTCTTAAGTCCTGCAACACTATCCTTGAATATAGCCTTTTCAGGCCCTCCCTGAAAAGGTTGAACTTGATTTGACGTGTTTGGATAATAATTCGCACTGCGTTTAATATGTCAACACACTGATGAAGCCATGCTGTGTTAGGACACCACATCAGATGAGGAAAGCAGGTCTGGAGAAACCCAACCCAACAGACTGCATCAAACGAGGGATTCCCCCCCACCCTTCCCTTCTGACTGAGTCGTGCACATCAGAGGAGGTGAGATGCACAGCTTCTATCAAACCTGTAATGAAACCCTTTTAAAATGGTCTCTGATAGCAGCAGGGGTGACGTGTGCGACGCCTGATGATTTAATGCAGTTTAATGCTTTATTCTCTATTGTATTACTCCTTGGTGTCGGTGAAACATGTGATGTTTACCCTGGAAATCAGGCACATTTCTAGTAAAATGTTGTAGCCTATTTTTTGTGTCCATTACTCATGAATGTGACCTCATGAATATTCATAAGCAGACCCTGCGAGTTCATGAATATTAATTAGCTGACACATAGAGCTTGTGATGTAGAACATGGAAAAGAAATAGGGCAACATATTCAGATTGAGGAAGTTTTTAAGCACTGGTTTTATTCTACAGTTCATCTATCGTCAGTGGCGAGGGTGGAAGTAATGGAAAATGTGTGTGTGTGTGTATATATATATGCGCTGTCCTTTCAGCATCCGTGTTATGGAAAGACCCATTGCACATGGCAAGAGGCCGTGAAATCAAGCACGGCTGGGAGGCAATCAACTCATCAGCGGATTTCTACCATCACTGAGAAGAACGGGATGCTATCTAATCCGCACTCTCTCTATATCTCCCTTCAGGTGGCACGAATGGAAGCAGCGAGGACGACGAGACTCCAAAGCGCCTGCTCGCGACCAACACCGTGGTCGTTTCGCTTGGACGGAAAAGCCAAGGTACGCCACGATGCTAAATCCCACTCCGCTCTCCAAAAGTCAGTCCCGGTTCAACACGTGTCCGTTTTCATCCATCCCAACGTACACCATGGAGCAGATCCTACAGTACCTCTAACGACAGCTGTACTACCACACCAGCCGTCGGGCACAGCTGTGCGACCTCCTGGTTGTGCTGAGGTGTAAGGCAGACACAGTGATTCAGCTTGCGAATGCACATTCGCTGGGTGGCCACCTGGGTCCCAAAAACACACGAAAATACGCAACAGGTTTCACTGGCGGGGGATGGAAGCCGAAGTGAGACGATTCTGCCTCAGCTGCCCACGGTGTCAACGCGCCTCGCCTACGAAGCCACCTCCCGCTGAGGGATCCATTTGAAAGGAAGGGGATGGACCTGCTGGGACCGAAGTTGGGTCGCGGTCACGAGGACATCCCGAGGCTGTGCCACTGAATAAGGCGAAGACTAAGAACATCGCGAGGGAATTAATGCTCCTCTTCAGCCGAGTCCCCAAGGACCTGCTGACGGACCAAGGTATGTCCTTCTTTTCCAAATTAATGGTGGACCTCGGTTGCAGGTTAAGCATGTCAGAACTTCGGTGTATCACCCACAGATAGATGGACTGGTGGAGGAGTTCAATCAGACCCTTAAACGGATGCTCAGACGCGTGGTGGAAGAGGATGGGAGAAACTGCTGCTCCCGTATGTCCTGTTCGTGGTCAGAGAAACAGGTTTCACCCTGTTTGAGCTCCTGTTTGGTAGGAGATCCCGGGGTCTGCTCGATTGTGCGCGAGCACATGGAACAGGCACAGGCTGAGCAGATCCGCGCCTATAACCGCCTTGCCCAGCCGAGGGAGTTAAAACCTGGCGACAAGGTGTTGCTCCTGGTCCCAAGCTCGCCGTGCAAATTCTTGGCCGGCTGGCAGGGGCGATACACGGTCCTGGAAAAGACAAGCCCGGTAAATTACTACTATCTATTAAAAATGGGTCGAAGTTAACACTGCCCTAACCGCATCTTCTACAACCCCAGCAGCTACTCCTGGGCGTACTCACCTCGTCGAGCCAGGAGATCCTTGTGGCCGTCAGGACTGGTAGGACTGTGGTGAAGCTCATGGATTCTGGTAGCAGCATCACACTGGCCAGGACCTCGGTTTTGACCATCCCAGTGACCTGTGTGCACAGATATCCGGGAGGTGGCCACGGCCAGCATATGGCTGGCGAACAATGTGGGTGAGTTGCCGCTAACCATAGGTCTGATTCCTGGTCTCCCTGTCCCTCTCCTCATAAGTCAGGGATTGGCCGGGATTCTGTTGCCAGGGATGGCGAGCCGCGACAGGGACCAGCAGCCACGGCGAGCACCGTGAGGACAGATCCGCCAATACGGGAGCTGAGGGTGAGTGTGACTCCTGACCCTGTATCCGATCTGTATCACCAGGCCTCACGCGAGAGCAGTTTCATTCTGGAACAGAAGGAAGATGAGCACCTGAAGCACTGTTGGAATCAAGTACTGCAGGAGGAACACGTGCGGCAACAGGTACCACAGGCATACTTCAAGACAATAGGCGCACTTCTGTACTACCCCACCAGCGAAAATATGCAACAGGTTTCACTGGCCGGGGATAGAAGCCGAAGTGAGACGCTTCTGCCCGCGGTGTCAATGAAGCCACCTCCCGATCATCAGGGTTCCATTCGAAAAGAAGGGGATGGACCTGCTGGCACCCCTGCCGAAGTCGGGTCGTGGTCGCTAGGACACAACGCGCTATCCCGAGGCTGTGCCACTGAAGAAGGCGAATACTAAGAACATCGTGAGGGAATTAATGCTCCTCTTCAGCCTGGGTCGGGATCCCCAAGGACCTGGTCGAGCGGATCGCTCAGATGCGTGGTGGAAGAGGATGGGAGGAGACCCCGGGGTCTGCTCGATTGTGTGCAAGCACACCCGGGGCGATACACGGTCCTGGAAAAGACAAGCCCGGTAAACTACTATATATCTATTTTTAAAAAATGGGTCGAAGTTAACACTGCCCTAACCACATCTTCTACAACCCCAGCAGCTACTCCTGGGCGCCGTTCGCAGGTGTCAGGACTGGTTCAATAAACCCCAGAGACACCCCCCTCTGGAAGTGGTCGCCACTTGATGACCCCCGGGCTGACGTCTCCAGCACAGGGGAAGAAGCCCTGGCTGGGGGGGTGCGTGATGTACTCCCCAACGGATCCACATGCGCCGGTAGAGAGGGTAAAATCGAACGGCAGGACTGTGGTGAAGCTAATGGATTCTGGTAGCAGTATCAGACTGGCCAGGCCCTCGGATTTGACCATCCCAGTGACCTGTGTGCACAGATATCTGGGAGGTGGCCGCTAACCATAGGTCTCCACGCCTATAACCGTCCGGCCCGGCCGAGGGAGTTTAAACCTGCGACAAGGTGTTGCTCCGTGTTGCTCCTGGTCTCAAGCTCGTCGTGCAAAATCTTGGCCCGCTGGCAGGGGCCATACACGGTCCTGGAAAAGACACGCCCGGTAATTACTAATTAACTGCTTCTCCAATTACTACTATCTTCAAAAAATGGGTCGAAGTTAACACTGCCCTAACCGCATCCTCTACAACCCCAGCAGCTATTCCTGGGCGTACTCACCTAGTGCAGCATGACAACAACACCTCCGCGAGTGGTGATGCTGCAAAGTCCTCTCACAGTCATTGGAGGAGACCGAGCACCCGGTGTTGTATATAAGCTGGAAACACTCTCCGGCGGGGCAGAAGTACGCAGCGGTCGAGCAGGAGGCATTGGCGGAGCTGTGCTACTACTTAACAGGTAGTTCACCTTCATTACCGACCACACTCCCCTTGGCAAGAGCTAAAGACACTATCGCATGTATAACACGCTGGTCTCTTCAGGTGCAGCAGTGGGTTTGAAGCAACAGGCCACAGCCACTTCAGCACCCCCTGTTATGGAAAGACCCCTAGCACATGGCAAGAAGGCGGAGCCGCGAAATCAAGCATGGCTGGGAGACAATCAACTCATCAGCCGCTCTCCACCATCATTGAGAAGAACCAGCAATATAAAAGGAGCATTTGAAAGAGACGACAAAAAGAAAGGTAATGGGAGGCTATCTAATCCGCACGGACGACGATTACAAAGTGCCTACTCACAACCAACACCAGGGTCGTGGCGGTTGGACAGAAAAGCCGAGGTACCCAAGAGAGAAATGAAGTGCGCCACAACGCTAAAGCTCCCAACACTCTGACAAAGTCCCGATTCAACACGGGACGACGCGCCCTACGAACTCACCCCAACTTACCTCCTTCCACCAACTCACTGTAAATAAAATACGCACGTGTGCTTGTTCAGCCAAAAATCTGTCTGGTGCCTGTGTTTGATCCGAGCGAATCGCTACAATATATATATATCCACAGGCACATATGTGTGTACGTATATATATATACACATGCACATATATGAGAGCTGACAAAATTAAAAAGTTATTAACCTAAATTCCTTTTAAGGACTAATTTTATTAAAGCGCAATCAATGCAGTGCGAATTACTCTTTGACCATTGAAATTAAAATGCAACAAACAAGGCCAACATTCAGCAATTAAAATTGTCTGTGTGGAAACTTAACAATAGTTCTGTTGGTCTCCTGATGATTTACATCATTTGAAAGATCATTGAGTTTGGTTTCAATGATATATAATAAAAATAAATGTTAGCATACAGAATCTGTATCTTCAAAATGAGCATTTTCAAATGAGCTTGTTACTGTAATTCAAACCTGCCGTCTATACAGTCTATTTTTCCAGTCCTTTTCTAAAAGAAAGAGACTTAGGACTGTGAGGGTGGGGGGAAAAATGGGAAGGACTACCGAAATCTTGTTAAAGGTCATATTTCTAGTAGCAAGAACTCAAGTAAGGAAACTCTTGTTTCCTTACTTAAAAAAAAACAACTTTTACCCGATGACAATTTTATCACAGGAATAGTCCGAACCTTGTAAACAGGACTGGTGGTGCATGTGCATGAGCTCAATGATGTATAAATTGTAATTCACACAGCTCTGAACTCTGTAGCAGAAGGATCGCAAAAGAAAAGAAATCCAATTAGTACAATCTCACAGACTATTTACTCTTTTAAAAATAATAGTTGGTAAATGGTTCATTGTCAAGGTCTATGGTTTTTTTAAGGACCTTTAACATCAATGTTATGGAGGAACGTTCATGCCTTCTCCATACTCAAGCTCAAATCCAGATCATATATTAGTTTATATAATACTGGTCATTAGATTGGATTAAACAGTATTGGATTACCTCACTTGCAAAACCAGTGGCTCTTTACAATCTTGGAGGTACAGGACATTTTCCATTTAGCTTGAAATGGCAGATCTGAAATCTATTCCAGCATGACAAAGTTCCTGTGTGACAGAGCCAGCTGTATAAAGATATGGTTTGCATGGGTCAGAGTAGAAGATACTGAAGTGGTCCGCTATGACCATACGGGACACCTTTGGGAATAATGCTGACTGCACCTCCAGGCCTCCACACCTCATCACTACCTGGCTTTACAAACACTCTTGGGGCTGAATGACCAAAAACCTTTCCAAACTCACATTCCAAAATTCCAGTGGAACATCTTTTCAGAAGAGTGGAGGATAACAGCCAATGGCGCAAAATGTGCAGTGTCCACATTATGTCTGCCTCAATGAGACCCCATATAATAATAATAATAATAAAAAAAAAAGTTTGGTTCTCCCATGATGCTCTGGGAAGAGCTAGAACAACAAAATGTCGAGTACGCAAGGAAACGAAGCCACAACAACTAAAATAAAACGACTCTTTTCGGAGTAAATGTTTATGGAAGCCTATTCATTACTCTTGAGTTGTGGTCAGTATTAGGACACTAGAATTTATACATCATGTATTGCACATAAAAACACACCACCATTTGTTACTCGTGTTATTAACAGAAGGACAGGATATTCTTGTGACAAACTTAGGCACGGAGAGCAATCGAGCTTCTAACCCTTAACATCTCGTAGGTTATGGCCGGATAAAGTGCACCGAAGATACGAGGAGTTCTGCGTGTGGGCGGCACGTCCACAGTGTGCAGGCAAACGGACCTCTCAGCTTACATAAATAAAGGATTCTTATTCTGGCTGAAGCGAAGAAACTGCACTCGGTAGATTTCACATTTTATCATATGTGCACATTTCACTTTTCTCTGTGTAGGCGCGAATGTCCCCAAAAATAACCAGGTTGTTAATTTTAGTTACATTGCAAAAGCTGGAAGTGAAATATGTTTTTCAATAAAGATGGTGTACATCACAAATAACTAACTTCTCTATCCGCACCCTGTCCTGTGTGTGCACGGGGACGACTACTACTTCTTTTGGATTCTTATTAGGGGCCACCACAGCATTTGTTGGTTTGGCACACGTTCCATGCTTGAATCCTCTACGTTTAGGGGGACAAGCATCGGATTTTCTATTCTATTTTAATTCAATGCGATGGACAGTTACAGTGATGAAGTTATAAAGCTTTATACAAATATTAAAAGTAATATTTACCCCTAATGAGCCAGACAGTGGCGACTGTAACAACCTGGCATGACGAAGAAATGTTGTCATTACTGTATATAAATATATTTGATCTGTCCTAAATGAACCTTTACTTATTAATTTTGAAATTTTAAATACTCTAATAAACATGGGTATGGACAAATATGCAAATGTATTGTTTTTAGTAGTGAAACCAAACTCGTCATTGGGGCATAAACATAAAATATTCTTGTAAATATGTTAAAGTTATTGTGGTGTTTTAAATTACGACACCAAACTTGGCTATGTTTACTCACAGGCAGTTTTTATATGCAAAAATAAACCTCATCGTCAACCTCGTATCTTGTGGGAGTCCCTAAAACTGTCCGATAGGAAGTTGGAACAGTCAGAACAAATTTGGAACAAACCCAACCAGTTCTGGATTCATGGTTCAAAGGTTAGAACTGTTGACATCCTTAATACCTTAGAACCATGAATCCAAAAAGCCAGGATCAACATGTGTGCAAGACGCTCTTCGTGGGACATGGGCAAACTACGGCCCGAGGGCCAAACCCGGTCCGACGGCCCTTCGAATATCGTCACAGAATTGGGCAAAATGAAAGTGAAACCGAAAAACCACAGCAGTATATCGAAGCTCATGCAAAGGTTTAACCAGAATGCCCTCTTCGTCAAAAGTGATTCAAAATATGGCAAGCAACAAACCCACAACTCCCCCCCCCACAGCGCTCGACAACACCAAATAGAGTTCACTGGCGAGCAAAGCCCATGAAGAATTCACGACGCGACACAACTACATCCCATTCAACTGCCCCCCCCCTTTAAATGAATCATTTTTTATTCTTTCCCATAGAGCAATGATCTAATTAGTCTGGACATAAGGAAAAAAAAGTCAGCTTAAGTTTTCTGAACAACTTTGCAACAACCACCAAACAAAGCGTTTTCACCTCAATCTTATGGGCTGCGTTCCGGAGAATTAAAAAAAAAAAAAAAAAAAAAAAAAAAACAGTGTGAAAGCAGACTTGCACTCAGTCTGATAACTCGGTAAAGCTGTAACTCTTGATTGTTACACATTAAAAAAGTGATATGGATTTTTTTTTTAAAGTAAGCGTTAATTATAAGAACATGACATTTACGCATGGAGGTGTGAATCGCACACAAGAAATAACACAATAGCTAATAATAATCAAAGCAGGACTGTGGGCACCTGCTGGCTTCGCAAAGCATTGTTTTGTTTATACAAAACAAATTTCTAAAAAAAAACAAAACAAAAAAAAAGAGAGAAAATACATAAATAAATAAAAAATGTGATGTTTGTTTTTATCCTCCGAAAGATTTACATTAATATGAACAAACGCTACAAGGAAGCTGCAGGACTGGAGAGCTGGTGTTAAAGGTGAGTGACCTACTTGTCCGTTGGCCAGGTCGAGCAGGTCCCTCAGTCTGCAGCCACGAGTGTGCCGGCGCTCGAAGCAAATGCTGTCCTCCAACACCACATAGTCTGCTCCTACACCCCGCAGGATTCTGTACACCTCTTCAGCAGACTGCCGGGCGTAGATCTGATACACCTGCAGGAGGCAGAAAACAGAGAAATGAAAGTAGGAAAGAATAAATATAAATCTATCCATGGTTCTCAGAGTAAACAACTTATTCCTGTCTTGAACTTGAACTGATCAGGCATAACATTAGGGCAGTATAACAAGGATGTTATACAAGGGAATAACACTGATTATTTCTTCATCATGGGAATTGTTAGTGGGGACAAAAATGGGTCAGGATGGGTCCCAGGGAGCAAACGAGCACGTGGAGCTCAAATTGCTGAAAAATATGTTAATGCTTGACTTTTGCTTTTTGTTAAAAATCACTTTTAAAAAACCTCATTCGTTTCATTTTTTTTTTTTTTTTTGCAGAAGGCTACCAATAACTCTGGAGCAGAATGAACCACAGATGGGCTACAAATTATGGAGTACCTGATAAAAAGCCAATTACTGTTGGCATAAAACATATATACGAAAATAGATCCTTATGCATCGCTTATTTAATATATCTTAATACATTTTCCTTCAACCCTCTCTACACTTTTTCTAGCACTTTATCATTATCAGGTGCTATCAGAGGTGATATTTCCAGCCAGATGAAGGTCAGAGCAGTCATGAAGGTGGGCGTCTGATCTGCCTCAAACACACCGCTCATTAGTCATGCTTCCACACAAGGCGCTCGAAGTGTGAAAAGCACTACTGCCACCCAAGCTAGAACCTTTCCAGAGTCTCCTGCCCCGACCTGCCTCTTCGTCTACATCTTGTCTTGAGTTTAATAGGCTTGCAAGCAGATCGATTCATCCCAGCTTGTGAGTGTGTCTGAATACATCACAAAAAAAACGGAAAAAGGAAAGGGAAAAGGGAACGACAGACCGGGATTTCAGCCTGCTGATACACTCGGATCCACCATCGATCGTAACACAAAATCAAAAGCCTTTCTGTCCGTCCTGTTTGGTTCTGTGGGGAAGGCGTGTGTGTTCTGTGTATTAGTACCGCAACAACTAATCGATAAAGTCGATGATGGAATCCGTCGATAACAAACGCGGCTATCGATTAGTTCTGACTGAAGATAACAACGGCATTAGGAACGTTCAGAGAGAAAAGTCCAACCGGCTGCAAGAGTCATTCAGGTCGTCCAATCCATGCGAGCATTTTCTATTAAACTCAATACCACGAAACACTGTAACCTGCAAGTTATGCCTCGCTAAACATGTGGGTGGAGGTACCACGGTGTTGCACAATCACATGAGAACAAAACACACGCTTGTGTCACAGATGAAGGTGAAACATCAGCACGGTAAGCAAACAATGTAAATCCTCATGGTGGGTAAACGCTTTATGAATTGTTATTGCATAAACTATTTAAGTTCAGGACAATCGCACTAGATCTGTTCTGTCGTGCCTTGCGGGCACGATGTTCCACAATCATCTCGTGCGCAACATAGTGATGGATTCAATTGCAAACAAATAATTCTAAAAGCAGCAAATAACAGCAGCAGTAAACGATTACATTTTAGTCACTGTTGTGGTTTTCAGTGCATTTTTTTTTTTTTATCCTTTTTAAAAAAATATTCAAGCCAGTGCTGCTGCGTTCCAGTTTCTTTTTTATCTTTACTGTATTAGCATTGTTAAAAAAAAAAAAACAATATAAATGCTGAGTTACACAAACTGCTTCAGCTTGCATTCTCAAATGCTGTTTGTGTGTTTCGTTTTGTTTTCCAGAAAGAACAACTCGGCAAGACTGAATTGGTGTAAAAGGAGAAATCCCCCATGCACTCCTCAATAAGCAGCCACTATCTAGCTTTAAAATGTCAAAACAATGCAGTTAAACTCTACACATTGCTTTGCATTTTGTTAAAGTACACTGTCTATATACAAATACCCTGAATGAGGGTTTTCTATAATTGTAATAAGCAAAAAATCAAATAAAAAAAATAACCGTTTTTTTTTTAATCCAAGTAATCAAAAATAAATAAATAAATAAAGGTTGAGTGTATGTGATGAACAACCGTAGAAGTCTAAAGCTGAGAAGTCGATCAAACTTCACTGTCTAAAGGAAGTAAAAGTCGTAACAAGGTTTCCGTAGGTGAACCTGCGGAAGGATCATTAACGGTACGCCCCGCGGGAAGGGGAAGGGGGGGTGGGGGGGGGTGGGGAATATCGCTTTTGAGGGGTCGGAATACCTCCTCCTCCGACTCAAAAGGGAAAGACGGACGGACCGGACGGGTATAATAATTATATAAATGTTATGATAATAAATTGTGCCATTAATTGTATGTGTATTAATTGTAACTTGTATAGAGAAACAACTTGTATAGAGGGGATATTTTCGCTCGACCACGAGTCTGTATTTTAAACATTAAAAAAAGCGTCATGCGGGGAAAAAAACCTTTATGTCCACTAAGAAGAACGGCGATGTCGCTTGCCGTCATGTCCGCTTCCGACATTAAAAAACTCGGCAAGAAAAGGAGAGTCGAATTAAACCTCGATGCATAGCTATACATATGAAGCAACACCCCAATTATTATGCAATGTGATCCAATTTCACTTTGATTCAACACAATCTACTACTGTATCGCATCGGATTGTGTTGAATCAAAGTGAAATTGGAGGAACACACAATAGGACGAATGTGAGCTGTCAATCAATTCATTCATTCATCTTCTATGGCTTTATCCAATCTTCCCTCGGGTCACGGGGAGTCTGTGCCTATCTCAGGTGTCTGTGGGCATTAAGGCAGGATACACCCTGTATGGAATGCCAACCCATCGCAGGGCACACACACACACACACACACACACACATTTACAAACTAGGGACAATTTTCCAATGTGCCAAATCAACCTACCGTGCATGTTTTTGGACCGGGGAAGAAACCGGAAGAAACCGGAGAACCCGGAGAAAAACCCCGAGGCACGGGGAGAAGATGCAAACTCCACACACACATGGCCGAGACGGGAATCGAACCGCGACCCTGGAGGTGTGAGGCGAACGTGCACCCCCCCCCCCCCCCCCCATTTCATTGCGTCATTGTGATCTCAGGTAAATTAATCACAACATAATTGCACATTTTTATTTTAAATGTACAGTAAATTTATACGAATATATTTTTTAGACTCTAATCAACATCAGGGACCAGGGACAAATATGGACACTTTATGCAAATACATGTTTATTAACTCAAGTAATTATGGTGCTTTTAGCATCAGAACGGCAAACGAAACTTTTGTTTCCACACGGCTGGTTCCACCTCCCATGCTTGGATATTTTAAATAGGCAAGTCAATTATTTCATCAAATATTCCTACCTGCCTGGTCCTTTCCCGTAGTGCTTGGTCCTCGTAGTGCGGGTGGTTGGTCAGCACTCGGCCTGTGCACAGCTTTATTCCAGCTAGAAGCTGCATGCTGCCTGCAAACACCGCACGCTTGGGTGTCTTCGAGCTGTGCAGAGAACAGAGGGGATCTAATTTAGTTTTTTTTATTTTATTTGTATGCTACTTTAACATCGAAACGCGCGAGTGCGTTTTGCGTATGTGTGTACATATACGCGTGCTGGAATTTTGCATAGAAAGTCGGCTGTAGTCAGCTGCTGACATTCATTTTCCAACAGAAGGAAGAGCGTTAACTGGCTCGGCAGGAGGGCGCGCACTCGAGCGCGCGTTCGCATTACTCATGTGCAAAATGCTCCTATCGGAGACATTTGGGACGCCATCATCACTTTTAAGGCTCATTCGGCTGCGTTCAAGGGTTACGCGCTGCATCGTTACTGTAAATGCTGTCTAACCGGAGAATACGATTTTTAAAGAAAGAAATAATAATGTTTTCTTTCTTTCCTTTTTTTTAATCTTTATCTACCTAATGGGGAGCATATGGACAATTACCAGTGACAATCATTTCCACACACACATCTCCGCAGTGAGAAAAGAAAAGAAAGTGAGTCACTTATAATGAACGCCTAAAGGCATCCAAATCAAAATTGTTCATCTCCACTGTAAAGATATTTCAATAAGACTTTATTTTTTTTTATCCACTGTATCGAACTTTTCGTGACATTCATTCGGTTAGCCATCTTTTTGTACCACCAAATTATGGGTAGCTCGGCCATTCGCAAAAGGTTTTATACCTTTCACCAAGGAATTCATGAACAATGTTTACTTCGATGCAAGAAATGTCCTTTAACCTCATTATCCACCTTAGAACATATCAGTGAAATAGACTACATAATAGAGTAGGTTATTTTTTTTTTAAATGTGGGACAAGCAACAAAAAGGGAAACGGCAAGATACATCAGAAAAATGAGCAAAAAGTTGAGAGCGCTGTATCACTGATGGTAGGGAAAGTTTGATACCATAATTTTGGCTTCGGTACGATACTGGAATGTCAATACTTAATCGATATCATAGCTTATAAATTACCATTCTCGAATAACAAGTGAATTTAAAACAAATGATACGTGTGTGTGTGTGTGTGGGTGTATACACATATACACACACACACACACACACATACATATATATATACACGATATACATATATATATATACTATATACGAGATAGTATATATATAGATATATATACATATATAGATATATATATAGATATATATATATATATATATATATATATATAGATATATATCTATATATATATATATATATATATACATATATATATATATATATATATATATATATATATATATATCTATATATATATATATATATATATATATATATATATATATATATATATATATATATATATACGATATATATATATATATATATATATATATATATATATATATATATATATATACACATATATACACACACATACATATATATATATATAGACATATACACATACATACATAATATATATATATATATATATATATATAGTATATATATATATAGTATATATAGAAATATATATATATATATATATATATACATACATACACATACATAATACACACACACACACATATATATATGCGCATACACACACTTTTATATATAAATAAAAATGGATTCATAACTAATATCAAACATACAAGGAACATAAAATACATGGGGGAAATCTATGTAACAAGGGTATATATTAAAATATATTATATAATAATTACATATACAATAAAAATATAATCTTTTTGTATCTTTTCAGAACAGTGCAAACAAAATATTTCAACATTTAATAAAACACTACTAACAGGTGTTGTAACAGGTTACATATTGACTTTAAAGGGGGGGAAAAAATAAAAAAAAGGGGAAAAAAAAAATAACCTGGAGTAATACAATGAATGCATGTGCACATCTTTTCACTGTTTGAACGGTTTCCCAGCAATTTGGGGAAACACTGCCGCCTACAGGTAAGTCTTGGAACAGCAGCATATGCAATACCAAATTCAACAAACTGTATAATACCGTTTGCAAGGGCATTTCGTACGTGTATATATGTATAACGCCAGTGTTTGTCCAGTACATTTGAGAGTTAGGTTCTCACACAAGCACAAAATGTACCTACCTACCTATTATTTGGCCTAATTAACAAACGGTGGATAAAAAATGAATAAAAAAAGCCAAAAATTGGGCAGATCAAAAAGCCAACTCATAATTTCAATTACCATTTGATGCTAATGCGTTATCTTACAGGTTACTCTCATATCTTAGAACCTGGCCCAAAATGCTACACCTCTACAGAGCGTATATAAACCAAAGCTCTTCCTGCCTTCCGTAACCAGGAACAGTTATTGCTCTTGACCGCAGGGCACAAAAAACAGTTGGTATTAGTCTCAAAAAAACCAAGGCGAGGGCATTTGTATCGGGTGTACGCTCGGCGCCGGGGACAGTGTCATTGTGACAGATGTTTTGCCGGCAGGAAAGTTTTATGATGACAGGCGCACGTCGGGAGGAATGTTCCATTACGAAAGAAGGAACGTTGTGTTCGGGGTAATCTGTCCTCGAAGAACTTCGGAAGACTCCCAGCCGGTTCAATAACGTAGCGCCGAGGACATGTGGGTTACGCACTGTAGAAACACACTCTATGCTTCACACATACACACGCGCGCGTCCGCCACGCCGGGCGAGCTTTCAATTACAGAGGAGAGATACACTGGCGGAGTTGAACGAGGCTGAAAAATGGCTACAATTACAATAGGATGTCTCTCAGCGTTCTGTCCGGCCCCCTCTCTTCGCCGACATCGTCACCTCTAATCAAACGGAGACAGTGAGAAAGAAGGAAAGATAGATATGGGAGAGAGAGATGTAGAAGGGTGAAGAATTGAGCGAGTGGGGCAGAGCAAGCGAGTAAAGAAGAATGGAAGTAAGGATTGTAACAGTAATAGACTACACAGAGGTTGCCATTTGTCAGTGGGTGGCAGAGCGCCTTGTCCTCTGGCGGTGGCTAATGTGAGAAGAAAACGAGGTGCTATTGGACTCCTGAGGGAAGACTTTGAAGAAGCCACCGAGTACAGTATGGAAGGGAATCGCTGCCGTTACAGCTCCACACACACACACACACACACACACACACACACACACACACACAAAGCTCACAGCTCTACAGCCAACATGTGGGAGACTAAATAGCAGATGTGTGCTCTTTATACACCACCATCATCATCATCACACTCGGTCTAGAGGGAGGATTAAGCTGCAACAAAGTGTGTGATCTCACGTTCATGTCTTTGCACATATAAATGCGCACACGGGTTTTTTTTTTTTTTTTTTTTTTTTATTTCCCTAAGATTCTCGCAGGCTCTTCACATAGCCCACTCAAAACATTAAATCCCATAATTCCCTGCTCGGGGCTGAGTGCTCCCTTCCGCCCAAGTCATTGCATTATCGATATTAAAAAGGAAAACAACCTGATTATCCACCAGAATCACACCAGAGTGGTGGCATCCTCTTTCACAACAGCTTTTCACTCATGGGTCTCGTGTGATTTAGCAACATTATATGAAAAAAAAAAAAACAAACCCAACAAAAAATAAAAAAAAAAAAAAAAAAAAACCAAAAAAAAAAATAAAAAAAAAAAAAAAAAAAAAAAAAAAAAAAAAAAAAAAAAAAAAAAAAAACAAAAAAAAAAAAAAAAAAAAAAAAAAGTGGATGATGAATTTCACACGTCTCAGTTTCCCTTTCTAGAGGTAGACATAAAGAGAGAGGGAGACGGTGGAGGGATTGTGATAAAGGACTAACCTTTGACCCTGTCGTCTGGGTTACTTCCTGCCATGGGAAAGGAAAGAGGGTCACTTCTGTTTAATTAACTCCATATTGACAAGAGATTCCTCTGGCCCATGGCTGATTAGCATTTTAAGATTTTTATTCCTGCGTTATATTCTTTTGCATAAATGTCAGCGCGCGTTAGTTAGCACCTCGCTGACATTATAAAAATTGATTAATGGCATTAATATTAAAGAGACCGGGATAAGAACAGTGACCTTGCCAGTCACACACACACACACACACACACACACACACACCTTCCCAAAGTACACCAATACTGGTCATTATACTGATGCCTAAATACAAAGCCATGTACCTCAACTGGTATTTCAAGGTGATCC
The DNA here is from genome assembly GCA_030449085.1 of Kryptopterus vitreolus. Taxonomy (NCBI): domain Eukaryota; kingdom Metazoa; phylum Chordata; class Actinopteri; order Siluriformes; family Siluridae; genus Kryptopterus; species Kryptopterus vitreolus. The sequence continues at coordinate 6,012,068 of JACRUU010000010.1, read as the reverse complement.
CATTCCATAAAACAAACCCCACTTAAAGAGCACATAAAAAAAAAAAAACATGGGGAATGAAGGCGCTCTGATGTTTTTCAGAAATCTATTTAATTATGACTGACTGATTTGTTTGATCTTGAGGTTACCTGACAACCCACCGAGATTCCTACGGAGATGCTAGGTTTGCTTTACCACCAAACATTAAAAGCAACAAATATACACATTGATTTCGTAACCCTGATAAAACGCTACCATGTTCTGAGGCGGGTTCTGGGAGGGGAAAAAAAAAAAAAAAAAAAAAAAAAAAAAAAAAAAAAAAAAAAAGTGACGTTCCTGGAGGGAATTGTCATCCAGAGAACCCCGAGGATTAAAGATTAGCATGCCGACAAAGTTTCATGCAAATGATGCATCAAGGTACGGCCCAAAGAAGAGCAGTGGGTGTTTGGATACAACAAGCATAGATAAGGTGAGAGTGATGAAGTCAAACTCGGCTCCGTGAAACGATACATGAACTTGTAGCTGGCAAGTGTGGGATGGGACTGTATTATAGAATATCTATAGAATATATTGAATTTATTCAACCGCTTGATTAATCAAACCATTTTTATCTGTTCTAAATGTACCCTAAATGAATACTTTTCAGGTTTTTAATACTCTGACATGGCTATGGACAAATGTGGACGCTTTATGCAAATGTATGCTTGTTATTGGTGAAACTAAACTCAATATATTTCAAATACATCGACTATTTAAAAATAATCATGGTGTTTTAAAATCACGCACATCATCAAATGGTAACTAAAACAATGGTACAGTGATTAACAATAATTTTTGGTGCAGTTTATTTGTTTTTTATATAAAGGAAGGACGTCGTGACTAAACGTGTTGTACTGAAGGTTTTGATTTCGCCTCTTTCATATTTGTTAATATTTAGAAAACGGAAATACTTGATGAATGGAAATATTAGTGCCGTTAAATCTCCCTAAAGGCATTAATAACAGGCAAATGTTGACATCTCTAATACATATACATGCAAACACGGGTAGTCCCTAACTTCCGATCCAACTAGACTAGACAAGGCTCAGTCTACATAGGAGTCTTAAAGAATAGTGATCAGGAAAGAGTAATACAGTATTATATACAGTAGTATATGGTAATTTTGCTAATAATAATAAAGACGAGCAGTGATGTAGTATATGCAAGTTCATTTGTTGGCCCGAGTAACAAACAATTAACTGGCAGAAATCCAGTATTTACTCCAAAAAAACCATCAACAACCCTTTACATTAAAAGAATTATTCTTTTTTTTAAAATGTGTATGCATTTTATATATATATATATATATATATATATATATATATATATATATATATATATATATATATATATATATATATATATATATATCTGAGTATAAAGAAAGGATATCGGGAAATACATGAGTGTTGAACTAAAGTAATTTATTTCACCTCTTTTCTATTTGTCTATATGTTTTATTTAAAAAAAAAAAAGTCCAAACAGAAATGTACACTGCATTAATCACAGATTATTAAAATTAGCGCCTTAAGAATGTCCAGGTAAGCAACTAACATTTAATAATAACTATAATTATCTTTAAATACTTACTACCATTAAGGATTGATTTGTGGGGTTTTTTTATGTTTGGTTTCACACTTTGAATAAACAAGTATTGGACACGAACCCCCGATGAACAGCATGTCACTGAATTATTGCCGTCTTTCACACTTCCACTATAGTATTTTTCAAGTGCTCCGGTTGGATCTACGCAAATACCTTCATGTATCAACATCCTGACTGAAATCCCCTGCTTTATATGCCTATGGAATTCATTGGTTATGTGTATTTATCAATCTTTTTTCCAACCACGCCAACCTTGCGCACACACACACACACACACACACACATATACGTATATATGTATATACGTATATGTATGTGTGTGTGGTTCCTACTGCAGGTAACCTGAACAGACTCCAAGGAGCTATTCACTTCAAGGTTTCATAAACACATTCGCTGCCACCATGCTCAGAAGGTTTTTATGGGCTTGAATAAGTACGACCTCGCTCATTAAAAATGATCGCTTTTTAATGCACCATTCCGCAGTAAACTTGAAAGAATTCATCTTGGCTGGGCTGTACTCACAGAAGCCACGTGTTTCCCCCCCCACACACACACACATGCTTGCTAAAACAACAAATAAACCTCTTGACCGCACTGAATTGAGCCGCACACGGCTCGGATTTTCAAGAGGCGAAGCATTTGTATTAATAAGCAGGTGCTCCTAAGTGGCCACAAACAGCGTTTGTCCCTGCCAAAAAAAAAAAAAAAAGTACTATTAAGCATCTACATTTCTGATGCAGAACAGATTTCTGCTGGCCGTGCTCATAGCTTTGCCTTGTGAACCTTTTAGCTTTGATCCTGAAATGACTATTTCGGAACCGCTGGAGATTTGTCAGCGGGGGCCATCAAATGTGTGCGTGGAGGAAAAAGTGAAGGTAGACAGCAAGTTACAGAGGCAAACATCAACAAAGAGAAAGCAAAATAGAAAGCACCCGCAGAGTGGGGAGAAAATGTTGGGGGGGGGGGGGGGGGGGGGGGGGACTGAAATTCAATTGGCCACTAAATTGGCCTGTGATCAATAAGCTATTAAGCATTTAAATCGCATTTAAAATATTTAGTACACGCCTATAACCAAAAAAAAAAAAAAAAAAAAACATCCAAAAGTGCTTGTGAGTTTCATACAACGTATAGATAGCTTTAGAAAGACACTATATAAAACCAACAAGACGCACACGTCCGGCAATATAACCCTCGGTGTGGAAACACAGCAAAAGTTCTGTTTGGTGTTCTGATTATTTACGTATTTAACTAATTTAAAAGTACTCAATTGTGTAATTACTCCATAAAACACCATAATTACTTATATAAACATGTATACACAGATGCCGAGTGAAGCAGAACTGCAGGATATCTCTAGAGCTCAGAGAAAACATGCTCAATTAACTCAACTGCACAATTAAATTTGGATTTTGTGGCGTTTCCGAAGAATTATGGTAAAGTGTGTAAGGCTAGGTGACTGAGCGAGTTAATAAAATAAAAAATAAATAAATAAATAAATAAATAAATAAAAACCCTGTGGAGTCAGGTGGAGAAATCACTTGAGATTCAGGATAGCAACGTATATTCTAGGGCAGATACATCCAAAAGAGATCTGTGCGACATGCAAGCAGAGCAGAAGACAAAAAGGAGGAAATGCAAGCAGAAGAAGAAGAAGAAGGAAAAAAAAGGAGAGAGAGAGAGAGAGAGAGAGAGAGAGAGAGAGAGAGAGAGAAAAAAACCAACACGACACTGTAGCAAGCACAAAAGGAAAAGCGCCTTTTGTTCATTCCCGAGGACATAAATTACCCATGCTCTGTAGGGTTACAAAAGTTTTTTCCCCCGTCGCATGAAATAAAAGGCTAATTTGTCTTCATTATTAGAAAACAAGGCAACATTTGGAAAGGATGCAGGATGCAGCTCAAACTGACAAAAGGACGTGGTATAAAAATCACAAAACCATCGAGAGGAAATTAATTACATGGCAGACAGACATTCGGAGTGATAATACTGACTGTGATGATGGAGTGTTACAATGCTGACAAAGACCACGTGAGGATCTGTGGGACTCGGAGTGAAAGGCCATGGATCACTCATACTAAGGAGAAACATTCTCTCTCTTTCCCTCCCTCTCTCTCTCTCTCCCTCTCCCTTTCTCTCGCGTGCACAATCTTGTCGTATTTGATAAGCTTGGTAGAAAACTACACTCTGTCCTGCACTCGTCATGCAAAGTTCCTACACCTGCCACGGCAGAATAACATTAACCTGGTGCGCGTAGATCATTATAGTGTGCGACAGCGCGGCTCAGGGTTGCTCCTCTCCACTGCAATCCAAACCATCATCGGACATGAAGAGGCCGGAATTCGAGTGTGAACTCCAACAGTGACAGGATCTGAATCAGCTCTTGACAAAGTCCTTACTCCAGATGTGCTTCCATTATCTGCTTAATGTGCCAAAAGAGGAATTATGCAAGCCTTGTTCGGCTCTGCTGAGAGTAGCTTCTGATAGTATATCTGCGCTTAATGAAGCCTGCTAGCAAGCTGCTGCCCCAAAAACGTCAGCGTTTCACGAGCGGTCTGGACCTCGTTAAATAACTTTTTCTCTCCTGCTTTTACGACTTGACAGGAACTTCATTCAGATCCATTTACCTCAATTCATGTTCAACGTCATGCACATCTAGAAATACGGCAAAAAGGAAAAGCCAGGTACGGTTAATTCTGTGCACCGAAAAAAAATGTTGTTCGGGGGGGAAAAAAAAAGGGAAAAAAAAAAACACCGTCCATTTTTGATACCATTTACTTATCTTTATGAATGGAGGAATAACAGTTGCAAAAAGAAAAGAAACGCATGTTTATGAATTATTCTGAACTTTCAGGACCTCAAACCTCACAAATGAACCGCTTTTGGCTTCTTGCTAACGTGTTTGTTGGTGGTGAGGATAATCTTTCCGTCAAATCCTCAAGTACAGTTTAAAAGCATAAAACACTCGAGATTTTATTCAAGTCATACTGAAACTTGTAACATGGAGTAGGTTTTGCAGTACAGTATACGTACGTTTAATCAAGTGTGGTTTTCAAGTACTCTTTACACCTCTGCTGAACGCATCCTTCACGATTTCAACATTTGCTTAAGTTTAACGCTTATAATAAACACTACGTAAATGTTAATTCCTAGGAACTGCCTAGGAATAGTTCAGTCTTTATAGTATAATTGTATTCATTTGAATTTTATTTGTAAACGCTTTCTGCAGTGGAAAAGAATTGGTCCTAGAATTTTGGACCCTATATCCAGTATATGGAGGATTTCTTTCAACAGGTTGACAATATAACGGTTACGTGCCACGGTACGTATAGGTTTTGTTTAACAGTCTGTTACAGAAGATGCTGCCGGGCGCGACACTAGCGGCTGACAACGAGGTCCAAACCGCTGGTGGGAGGAGCGAAGGCGCGTTGGATCCGGAAAATCGGAGTCCGGAAATACTGACTACCATAAAAGCGCACAGGCGGACGCGGCAGCTCTCTCTCTTGATTCCCCCTCTTAATTCTTCTTTTGCTGCCTACTCTTGATTCCTGCCATTTATTCTCTTCTCTTGATTCCTTCCCTTGCTTATTTCTGTTTGATTCCCTGTCTTGACTGTTCTTCCGGTTTGCTGTGTGACTGTTTTGGGTTTGTTGAAGTCTGCTCTGTGTTGTGTGAGCGGGGCTTGGACAGGTAAGGAGGAGCGCACTCATACATTGCGCAACACGTAGTTTGGTTTACATGTATAGATACCCCAGGTAAGGGGCGAGTGCCACTTCCTGTATTTATATTTTGTTAGGAAATCGCAGAGTAGCTAGGTCTTGTTTTCTTTTCTTTTTTTGTTTGTAGTATAGGATATATAAACCGGAGTTAGGGAAGAACTTTACATTTTCTTTGTTTCTTTTCTTTAGCACCGCCCAGGTTCAGCCTGCGCATTTCTTTTGGTAACCTGTACATATTGTAAATACACAATTACCTTCATTTTGTCACTTTGCACTAAAGTAAATACACCTTAACCACAGCTTTGTGTGTTGGATGGTTTGTTTGTTTCTTCTTTTGGGTCTGTTTACGCTACATTATTAATTATCGTGGTGGACCTTAAAAAGCCCCTAGACCTACCACAAACACGTAATAATAACCGACAGGACATTTATCCCTAATCTGAGTACCATCATATCGCAATGAAAGTCAGCATATTCAGAGTGGATAAAGTTTTCTTTCCATCACTCTGAGATGGAATTAATCAGCGTAATTGAATAAAACAATATAATAAAATATCTAATAAAAATCAGGTGGAGGGGAAGGGGGGGCATGGTGGCTTCACCTCTAGGGTTGGGAATTCGATTCCCGCCTCCACCAGTTTACATATTCTCCCCATGTTCTCCTGTTTCCCCCCCAGTCCAAAAACATGCACGGTAGGCTGATTGGCACCTTGGAAAATCGTCCCTATTGTATAAATGTGTGTGTGTGCCCTGCGATGGGTTGCCATTCCATACAGGGTGTATCCTGCTTTGATGCCCCAAGACGCCCTGAGATAGGCACAGGCATAAAACGGTAGAAGATGAATGAATGAATGAAAAATCTGGTGTGCATCATAGGTCGACTGATTCATCGGTTTTGCCGACAGTTGACGGCTGGGACTATCGGCAAAAACCCATACGGACATATTTTCCGGGTCGTGTCTATTGCTGGAACGGAAAAAACGGTCTGTCGTCATTACAAGACCGGCCTCTAGATGCGAGTCACTGATGCCATGGGGTGTTTGTCTTTACATATGAGACTGCACAGCACATTAATATGTATTCATTATAATTTATATCCATAAATAGATTTATAAATACAATTACACATTTCTTTCATTAAAGCACTTTGGCAAGATTCCATTTTTAAAAAAATAACATTTAATACTGTTGTACGTGGTGCTAAATTAAGTTGCGTTTTATGTACTAGCTTTTCTATGACAATATACATGTCAACATATCGGCAAGTGATGGATGAGAATGCAGAAATAATTGTCGATTCCGACTGTAATAGCACGTCGACGTGCATATGATGCAGATCTGATATGCACAGTATCAGGTGATAGAGCATGACAGCGAGACATCGATAATTGGCGTCGCTTGAAAATGACAACTTGGTGAATAAAGATGGCTGAAATGACAAATACTAAAAATACAAATATAAAAAAGCTCTTTGCAGACCATGGCATTTGCTGTGAGATGCGAATAGAAAAAAATGTCAGGAAAAGCCTACTGAACTTTATTTAGGGTCCATCAGAGGCACTTTAAATGAAGGCAGGTGTACTGACTCCTATTTAACAAGAGTTTGATTAGTTCATTCCGGACACAGCCACATCACACTTACTTTAGCATTTTATTTTTATTCCCCACTGAATAAAGATCTAGGGGCACGGTGGTTTAGTGGTTAGCACGTTCGCCTCACACCGCCGGGGTCCGGGTTCGATTCCCGTCTCGGCCATGTGTGTGTGGAGTTTGCATGTTCTCCCCGTGCCTCAGGGGGTTTTTCTCCGGGTTCTCCGGTTTCCTCCGAGTCCAAAATCATGCACGGTAGGTTGATTGGCACCTTGGAAAATTGTCCCTAGTGTATGAATGTGTGTGTGTGTGTGTGTGTGTGTGTGTGTGCCCTGCGATGGGTTGGCATTCCATCCAGGGTGTATCCTGCCTTAATGCCCATAGACGCCTGAGATAGACACAGACTCCCCGTGACCCGAGGGAAGATTGGATAAAGCGCTAGAAGATGAATGAATGAATGAATGAATGAATGAATGAATAAAGATCTCAGATTGTTTCTCAATTGATCTGTACAGGTTCAGATGTATCTGAAATGATCCATCATTGTCTAATTTGCTTTTAACAGGGGTGTGTAAACCTTTTCTGCCCACTGTATATATACTCATTCTCTGGGCTGTTTTGCCATGTCTCCTGTGAACATGTTACGTCTGCAAAACTGTGCAAAGCTATGTTTTCAGTTCGCGCCTGGAAAAGGGTAAATACAGAGAGTTTGCGTGTACGTCTAATGACTCACCCCCGGCTCCGCTTGCCAAAATAACAATAACTGTGCACACATCAAAGTGAGCAGGTGCTGGCTGAGATACATTACACAAATGCCTTACCCGGTTTTGATCCCGGGGAAAAAAAATAAATGCATAAAAGGGATGCTCAGATACAAAACCAAATTGAGCTTAAAATTATTCATATAACCTCATTTCCCTAATGTAGGTGTGCAATGGGACCTATGGAAACACAAGAAGGTCAGCGAGTTAGGCGGGGGATCTGGCCAAACAGGAAAAGGAACATTAGGACATGCAATTGATTCTGCTTTGAATCGTTCATATTCATCAACTGCTACAGTAAATAACTCTCTCTATCCAACCGGCCAATCACATGGCAGCAGTGCAATGCAGCAAATCATGCAGATACACACTAGAAGCTTTAGACAACTTCAACCATCAGATGGGGTGTGGGTGTGTGTGTGTGTGTGGGGGGGGTGATCTCAGTGATTTAAAGTGGGGCATGATTGTTATTGCCAGATGGGCTGAGTATTTCTGTAACTGCTGATCTCCCGGGACTCCTGGCACAAACAGTCTCTAGAGTTTACTTAGAAGAAAGAGAAAAATATCCAACGAGCAGCATTGTTCTGGACAAAAAGGCCTTGCTGATGAAAGAGAACATTCCAGGCTGAGGGAAAGGGTACGCTAACACAAATAACCACTGCGTACAACTGTTCTGAGGAGAAAAGCAGATCAGGAAACACAACATTATGAATTACAAGGAATGTGGGCCTACTACAGAATAAAACAACCTTTGAGTTCTATGTCTGTCAGCCAAAAACAACCCCGAAAAACTGAAGTAACAACTGGAGAACAGAGTGGAGAAAAGAGTCCAATAAACTTAGATTTTTGGTAGGATGTTAAATTAGTGCAACAGAATAAATGTAAAAATCCAACCTTCTCTGTAAAGGTCTATAGTCCAGACTTTCCATATGCATTAATAGGAATACTGTATATGTGAATTACTCACAATGAACAAAACTGCAGTAAGGCCAATAGCAGGCAACATAAGTGTAATTGAAGGAGATTTCCTTCAATTACACTTATGTTGCCTGCTATTGGCCTTACTGAGTTTTGTTCATTGTGAGTAATTCACATACCACATTGTGGTAGTTCAGTGGTTTAAGGTGCTACGGTTTTGGATCGGGGTTCGAGCTCCAGTATCGCCAGGCTGCCACCCTTGGGCTCTTAACCCTCTGTACTCCAGGGGCTCCGTATCATATCTGACCCTGCACTCTGACCCCAGCTTCCAAACAAGCTGGGATATGTGAAGAAACAATTTCACTCGCTGTAATTTATATGTGACAAATAAAGACTATTCATTCTCCTTCATTCTTGCAGGATCATCTTGGCTAAAACAACCAGACTTAATATATCAAAGGAAGCCATGCCATGAAAGATTGTGTACACATTATAAGTGTAATGCTAAGGATGAAGTAATCGGTACATTTTGAAATTAGAAAATTAAAAAATAATGGCTTATAGCTGAACTAAGAAGAATTCCTTCAGGAACAGGTGAAAACGAGACCCCTAACGGGAGCAGCCTGAAGATTTTTTTTTTGTTACACAAGCTTTTACCACAATGCTGGAGGCATAAAGTTGGACAGTACATCTTTGAATGCTGTAGCATTACGTTTTCTCTTCACTTGCCATCATAAAAATGCCCCTGTGCACAAAGCAGCTCTGTGAAGACATGGTTTACATAGGTTGAAACGGAAAATAGCGAATGGTCTACGACATATTGAAGGCTATTGAACACTGTTAGGATGCACTGGACCTGAACCCCAAGGTCTCCATTCCCTATTAAAGTACTCGACTATACTAGAACCCTTTTACCTGAGTGAAAATGCATCTTCTCAAGCTCCACAAAATCTAGTCAAACATCGACCCCGAAGAGTGGATCATAAAGCTCATACATACAAATCACGTGCCCGGTGTGCAAGAATGAGCTTCGTCCATACTGGGCATTCTTGCAGCTGTTATATGCTTAAAACCAATATAAATAAGGTATGAGACTAAACCATGGTACATACTGTGTGATTCGGTCATCTCCGACAATTTCATGAAAAATTCTTATAATGGTAAGTTAAAATCTGTAGTCTTTGAGCACATGTTTGTTCAGTGGCTGTTCATTTTTTTCCTCCAATTAAACTCTGGCCATGTCACAAGACTTGTTCCTGCAGTGTGACTTCTCCTACATTGACCGTTAAACCAAGAACCAATAACAGCGCTGATCCTGATCATGCAATTAGCGCCACAACTTCAAGCCACCTCTGGGAACTATGGAAACGAGTCAACGGTAGAGCAAAAAAGGAAACGTTGTCTTATGGAGGAACAATGAGGAATCATGAACAATATTAACGCCGCAGATTGGTTTTTGTTCGCTTCAAGGTACCATTAGCGAGAAAAGTAAGCTTTACATAACATTTAGGGGTGGACACTATATATGAAACCTCTGTTTAAAGGGATCTTATAGTAAATTCAATATAACGCTTTCTGTCATTTTATTCACTCAGTATCTCGCTTTTCTAATAAGAACACTTTCTTATTCCCCTGACCGCAACCCACATAGATTCTACATTATGGAATACTGTGAAATTTACAGTAAAAGGGTCTCATTATTATTGATGAGAATTTCTAATCGCACTTAAATTCAGCAAATTCGGTTTTCAGATCTCGTCATAAAATGCACAGAGCTTTTTTTTTTAACATAATGTTACGTAAGCACAAGTGATTCCTTCATTTTAACAACTCAAGAGTTGTTGAAGGCTTTACACCTAACCCTACACCCTTGTTACACTGCACCTAACCTAGCACATGACTCCCACACTTATGCGGCAAAAGGTAACCCTTAGGATCAAAGGGGGCTTAAAAAAAATATATATATATAATATATATATATATATATATATATATATATATATATATATATATATATATATATAAAAAAATTTAATGGTGGTATGTTATGTTCTGTTCTGTTATGTTAAGAATTCCTTCATTATCACAACATATGTTCCAGCGAGACTTTTTTTCGGCCATATTAATAATCAAACGGAAGCCAGGTGAGATGTTTGCATCTCCCTTTCTGAGAGCGCCATAAGTATTTTCTTGTTATCCATATGCCTGAGCTTTGCCTTTAGAACTTTATAACTTGCCTTCGGCATCTCTCAATTTATCCAAGCAGCCTTTTTATCCACAGAGGTGCAAGTCTGAGATCTCTCACAGACTACATGTACCACTTGCTTCCTGATATAACTCTGAGATGCCAAAAATTGCCTTGTGTAGATTAGGGTTGGAAAAGTAGGAGGGGTCAGGATAAAGCCTTGTCAAGCTTTCAATTTTCAATGTCACATTACGGTATGTTGCTTAGTCTCATTTGTCCACTGAGGAATATTTTACTGTTTAAAAAAAAAAAAAAAAAACCTTCAGGAGAACAAGTTTTGCACAAAATGTTACATCATCTCACATCTGACTATATATACGGTTCCTACCAAAATTTCAAGCATAAGCGGGATGCGCACAACTGTACGAGATAACTTTTCATCAAAACAATTGTAGAGGATGTCTTTGGATGCAAAAAGCATTGCAGATTCTATTCAAACCCAAACCTGTTCTGACATGACAACCCAGGAACACCTAACTTTGCCTCCAACTTTTTTTTTAACTTATAACAGTTACCAAAAGAACCACATAAGGGCAAAAAAAAACAACCCAATAGGATCTTTCTGATGCAGTCCTTTACACAAACTTGGGAGACCCAAATCTGATCGAGCATGACAAACACATTTCCACAACCAGACACCAGAATTTAGTGGAACATTTTCCTAGAAGAACGAGTCGACAATCTACCGCATTATAGATGATTTGGGAGGTGGGAGAAAACCGGAGAGAAACCACAAAAGCAAACTAGATCGAGAATCACAGAGGAAACGCATCAACTACCACATAGAATCCGGTTTGATTTGACGTTAATTAGAAAGTAACTCGATGGTTAAGATTTTCAGCTGATGTTCAAATCCCAGCAGCACTGCTGTGTCCCTTTCTTAGCTGTCTAAATCAGTGAACCCCAACCCCCGGGGACCTGGTACCGGGACCGTGGATCAACTGGTACCGGGCGGCACAAGAAATCATTAATTATTTCCAGTTTATTTATTCTCGGAGTCTTTAATTTTAAAAAACTCGTTTATTCTGAAAAATGACTGTATTCTCTCGGTTACATCTCGGTCACTTGGTTCTTATCATTTATATATTTTTCCACAGGGATTTTTTTAGAATTTATTTAGGGCGCAGAGAGAATGTTACTAGAGACTATGATATTATACACATGTTGTGTTGTTGGCGCAATGTTACGTAGAAGCGGCTAATAAAGTTGCATACGAGTACACAGTGGATTCGCATTTACAATTATATTTACAATATAAACAATGTAACCCCCTTATTATTTTACCTGCAGTAAAATGGTCATGCGTTGACCGGTCTGCGGTGATTAGTAGGTTGAGGTCCACTGGTCTAAATGATACAACTGTAAGTCACTTTCTGCACCCACATCACCCAATCAATTTAAATGTATTAAATCATTTTTTTCCCCCCCAAGAATATATCTTTATGCAAATGTCAAACAAATTCTGGTGTGGAAGAAAAAATAACAGAAACTGGGCATCTTTTCACTGTTCAGCCAAAAGAAACACCCCCACACACACACACACACACACAGACAGACACACACATTTCTGTCAGGCCATTAAACATGCAAGAGATTATCATAAAACCCTCGTCTCTGATGCTGATGAACTATTTTTATTACATTTTTAAACTGTCTTCGGTTTGTCGCGTGTCTGACGGGGAAACAAAACGCACCCTTTACTTGTTTGCGCCGCTTAATCACTGCCTTTCGTTTCCAATATTTTCACGTTGCTTGACAAGGAAACCAAAAATACACACTTTTTTTTGTACTGTTGAATCACTGCTGCCCAATCAACACTGCATTCGTTAAATGGCGCATAATCACAAATGTATAAGAAGCGCCTAAGAGCTCTGGCTTCAGATCCGTCAGCTAGCTCTCATACACCGCACGCGAGGACGCTTGTTTGTTTTTCTGTCCCACGAAAAGATCTGCGATCATTGATAAAGCTACATTTGAGGCAGCAAGATCTTTCGGGACTGGCGGCGCTGCTGAAAAGCGATCCCTCGCTTAACTCTTTCATCAACGAGGTAATTAGCGTGGAGAAAAGGCTTAGTACCACAGCACCAGTCAAGGTAACTCCACACTCTAATCCCCAACACAAATTGGATTTTCTTAGCACTGAGGAAACCTGCGTCATGTGCCGGGCGAAATCTCACACACTTACTTTCTTCCTCACTCACTCGCTCTCTCTCCTCACACACACTCTCAACACACACACACACACACACACCGCGCACACACACACACACACACACACACACACACACACACACACAGAGATAACAGAACATGCAATAAACGTAAGGCCAAAAATAATGTTTCATCTGATTTCTGTCTAAATGTATTTACGGAAAACACACACACACACAAAGATAATAATAACAACAAATAACTCCAGAAAGTCTAATACCCCCCCCCCCCCCCCCCCCACCCCCCCCCCCCCCCCCCGCAAAAAAAACCTTCTGCTCCTTTATTTGGTTTTGCAGCCGGAATTGTTAGGTGTGTATGTGATGAAGTGTCAGCGTGTGTTTTTTCGCGACGGAACACGGGCTGCGTTTGGACTCCTCTATTGAATTTGCGGAATTGCGAAATTCTTATAATGATATTTCATAATATTGGCGATTTTGTATATTGCATCTTACCTAATCCACGTCATCAGCTCCACGGTGTCCGGGTCGTAAAATTCTCTCAGTTCAGATATTTCTTCTGTTAGTTTGGGCCAGAACTAAAAACACACACACACACACACACACACACACACACACACACACACACACAACAGTGTGAAAGGGGGACAGAATGCTACTAAGATAATGCCACAAATTTAAGGGACTTCTATAACCCCCCCCCACACACACACACACACTTCAAGTGTGAAAGACAGAATGCTACAAAGATAATGCAACAAATTTAGGGACTGCTATAAAAACCACACACACACACACACACACACACATACAACTGCACATTTTATGCTTGATTGCATAATGCAATTCCGCTGTTGACAGAGCAGAATTAACCCAGCAGGGGCAAAAATCCTCTTAAAAATGAATGCTTGGATTTTTTTTTTCTTTTTCCTTGGGTTTTTCCATGCATGGCTGTTTGAGCTAAGCACTTCCTGCCGCCCTGCTGCCCAGGCAGATTAGCGCAATATGCAAACAGAAAAATGATCGCCTGCTGCAAGTGTATTACCTTGTAATAAAGGAATGCCAGCAGCACGACCGGAACGGAGTACCTGATCAACTTTAGCTGTGGAACACACACACACACACACACACACACACACACACACACACACACACACACACACAGAGAGAGCAGAAAAAAATGGCAATAAGGTTTTGTTTTTGGTTGTTATTACACTGCCACCTAGTGAAGGCAAATCTGGAATGCACATGATTCGCTGTTCATGCTGAAATCGAATTTCTCAAGATGCATCTTCACACAGAGATACGATCTATATTCTTGTTTTGTCAGGTTTCAGATTTACACAGACTCCACTGCTTATCTTCCAGAGCCGGGATGTTATTGTGGTATCTCCTAACACAAGCATGAGATCTCTCTGAAACTGAAGGGGGGAGTGTGGGGGGAGGGGGGGGGGGGGGCGTCCCAAATATGGATTAGGCCATTAGTGTACTATTTGCTTCTACTTGTTTCCTGCACACAAGGTGGAATGATGATCTTTGAAAGATAATTTGACGGTTAATCTTGTAAAATAGAGCTGCACACTCCAAGGTAATGCAAAGATCTCATGACAAACCGCAGTATATGAGGGGTAAGGAAACAATAAGGAGTGAGGGGTGCTGAACTGTAACATTTTAGTGAGGCAAAACATAATGGGTAATTTTTTTTTTTTTTACACCGGCATCCACAGAATACTAGATCAAGATATGCAAGGTATTGCAAACCTGCTTTTATTTGTAGCTTTAAAACACAATTTGTCACTTTTTAAATAGTATCTAATGCTACAATACCTTCAAATAAACTTTTTATATATATATATATATATATTACAACACAAGTTTCTGTTTCTTTTTCTTCCTTTTTTTTTTTTTTTTTTTTATTAAATAGTTTCTGGCCCTTTTTTTCCATATTCTGGCCCAGAAATAAGCTCCGCCCCCAAAATCGCAATCAAAGAAAGAAGACATTACAAAAAAAAAGGGGTTGATTCTAGGAAAAAGAAATGGCTGCTCAGTAGAATTCCAATATGATGCGTCGGGCTCTAAAAATGACAAACGGCAACTTTAATAAGGCACTAGACCAGGACGTGTGTTTTTCGAAGCTCACCTTTCCTTCGGTGTTGCAATGGATCACTCGCAGGCATAACGTCCACATCTCCTTCCCGCACACGCCGAAGGCGGTAAAGGCGCACATGTGACCGGTCCACAGGTACTTCATCCTGCAAGCCAGGGACAATGTCAAAGCTTCTGTAATAAAGAATGGCGGCAGATGCTGCGGACGCTTTAGCTATGAACGAGGAATTCAAAGTGGGCTATATTGCGATCTTTTCTCAGTAAAAATAATCCACTCCGCACTACTGTTTCTGCAGAAGTACCCGAAAACCACCTGCAGATATGGTGCCTTCCACTAATAAAATGGAGATTAAAGATTAACACTGGTCTGGAGTCAGTAGAAGAATAAGTGATAAAAGGGAACTTGGGATTTCGGCAAAAATAAGAGACGGGAAAAATCAAGAATGAGGATTTACAAACAGGTAACCGAATAAATATTTTTAATGAATAAATACATCAGCTTTGCCGGACTGATATTGAAGCCTACAAATTACCGGAGCTTTATCTTAAAAGCATGTTATAAGCACACAGACAGAAGAATCGTTAAATAGACTCAAAGAGCACTTCGTTAGGAACACTACCCTTATACTGAGTAAAGCCTCCTTTGTTGTCAAAACAGATTCATGATTCCTCATGGCATGGGTTCTTCAAGCATTCCATTGAGAATCTGCTTCATGTTGAAATGATTGCATCATGGAGTTCTTGCAGATTTCTCTGGTGCACTTTCATGCTGTAAATCAGTTCCACGACTGTTCCACGGTCTGAAGTCTGAGAAGGCCAGTGAACACTGAACTCTCCATTACATCTAGGACGGGTTTTGTTTTGTGATATCTCATCCTAGGAGTAGATATGCCACAATGAAGGGATGCACATGGCCAATAATTATTATAACAATAATACTCGAATAAGATGCATGCTTTGATGCACTGGTGTCAAATGAAGTCACTGTGCATCATGAATACCTTCCCCACAGCATTACACCACCCCCACCAGCCCAAACTGAAGACACAATGCAGGATTCATTGAGTCAAGCCATTCTGCCAAAACCTGACCCTACCATATATCAACGAAATATCATAATCATCAATTATCTAGCCTTCAATAATCTTGCAACATTCCAGCTTTCTTTCTTGGCCTATAGAAGTGGGTCATAGTTCTATTCAACCTATTATGGATTTGCTTTCCTACTTGCCGCAATACAGTGGTTATTTCGGTTACTGTACGGCCTTTCAAACCAGTCTTAACATTAAAGCATTGATCTCTCCTCTTAACAAGGCAAAAATGCTGATCATGTTTTTTTTCCCCTCCCTATTCTTTTAAATAAACTCTAGAGACTGTGTGTGAACATCCCAGGAGATTAGCAGCTATAGAAATACTCCCATCTGGCACTAACAATCATGCCCCAGTTAAAATCACAGAGATCACAATTTTTTTCTCAATTTGAACAGCTCACATGTGCATAACTCAAAGCGGCTGGCCCGTATCTGCCTGATTTTATGCATTACATTACTGCCACATGATTGGTAGATTAGATAATTGCATGAGTGTGTCTTCGATAAGAGAAGGACTAAAAGAACAGAATGTGAGCATCTTTATCATTATATATATATATATATATATATATATATATATATATATATATATATATATACATACACACACACACACACACACACACACACACACACACACACACACACACACACACACACACACACACACGAGATATGAATATTTATTTCTGTCTGAAACATTCAATATTCAAGATATTTTGAAAAATGTACTTAATCAAAATTATTGCTATATTAATTGTTGATATGCAGCGCAGCTCTAATGCACACCGATTTCTCCTCGCTAAACACTTTCCCAAGCGTGTTCTTTTAGCACCGCTGCCGCTATCTGAATACGACACATCACAACACTTCGGAGACCGTGTCCCAAGAGTCGCATGGAATATAGATTACTATTGGAGAGGTAGAGCTCCATATTCCTGGAGACAGAACAGGAAAAGTACAAATGGTTTATTTTGTCTTTTTTCTTTGCATTGCAGAATCCTGTTTGTGAAAGCACTATCTATCAGTCAGAAGGCACATAAGTAAATTGATGATTTGCAGTCTGTCTGAAACAAAGACATAAAACTACAAACTATCTGTACTGTATTGAACTGCACAGCTTCATTTTTTGCCACTACAGCACTCGTGTTGAATCAAATACTGCATTGTATTAGGAGTGAATAGCACTGCATCGCATCGGTAACTGCTTCATATGTATTTTTAATATATAGTATCGTTTGCCCTGGATTTCACAAAAATAATATAAATATATATATATATATATATATATATATATATATATATATATATATATATATATCTATATATATATATATATATATACATATACACACACACACACACACACACACACACACACACACACACACACACACACACACACACACACACACACACACACACACACACACACACATTCATGACACAAAATTTTTTGTCTGTATTTAGTAGATACACAGCTGTTGTATTTTATATCACATGGTAATTGAATGTGGTGCCTAATTTATGCCTGACGACTCGCACTGCTGTGATTGCATTGGTGATTGCTGCAAGCGCGGCTGTCAGGAAATGTTTTTACTCTTTTTGCTATTACAGGGATTGAATGTGCCTTCAATAATCATTCAGCACAATACTCATGTCACTCACTATGAGGAACAGATCACATTTATTTAACCAAATCAATAGCTTCCTTGTTTCAGTACAATTGTTCAAATCTAATCCAGATGACAATTTTCACCTTTTGGATGAACCACACATTACAGAGAACGAGACACAACATGTACGACTGCTGAAATGCTGCTAAACTGCTGTGAAATACACCACAATAGACAGATTCCTGACAGTATGTTGCAGACGAGAGGCATTCGCTTGTGTCCTCAGACGAAAATGACACCATTTCCCGGGAATGGTACAAAAGTATGTGAAAGTGTTTATATTTACATTTATGGCATTTGACAGACGCGATTATCAATTATATAATTCACAAGGGCTGTCAAAGAGAACGCGTTAATAACGGATTAGAGCAAATTCACAATAACGGCATTCATTATATTATGATGCATCAATTCCGCCTATTAGCTGCACATTCACAACAGGTATGAGCTATTCACTATATTTTTGTATGTAACCTAAACCAGTTTATATGGAAAGCAGACAAAACCGGAACATCCTTCTTAAAGGAGCCACGTACCATATTTAATAATCAAAAAACAACTAAAAAATGCTAATAAAATCTAGCAAGAGATTAATATTAATGGAATAATTTCCACAGTGAAATAAGTATAAAATAATTCAGGGAGGGATTTAGAATTAAATCTATATAACATCTGTCACAATTAGTTAGACTAGGAAAAACACTGAGAACAGAAAAATGTGCGATTAATCACGAGTTACCTCACGTACGATTAATCACGATTAAATATTTTAATTTATGGACAGTCGTATTATTTACACAACTAGGCAGTTGAGTGTTTAGCAGTGGCAACTAGTGGTGCTGAGATTTGAACTCATGACCTTCTGACCAGAAATTCAACATCTTACCCCCACAGCTATAACCGCCTCATAAATCTGCGTACCCATTTTGTGAACAAGATTACAAACAAAAAAACAACTGCTCAAATAGCATTCCATAGCAGCATTCCACCTAATAAAACTAACAGAGTCGTTCATTGTGTACATCAAACTCATGATCCACTGACAAAGTGGCCATTTACATCCCTTGTTTTTAAGCCTTTCTAAAAGTGTTTCGCAAATGTATTGTTTTACGGTAGATTCATGAACAGGATGGTTTTTAACAACGTCATTAAGGCAGGATTCCCACTCCAACCCAAATTCCCTGACTTTCACGGACTATAAAGCTGAATTTCTATGAAATATAATGAACGAAAAAACAGGCAGATATTGTGCTGAGCAGACAAAAAAAAAAAAACAGATACAGACAGTTTAACACCCAGTCTTTGAAATGGTCATTATGGATCCAAAGCTCTAGAAATTTCCTGGAATGTTTCGTTAGTTCACAGCTGACAAGCAGAAAAGGGAATACAATGACGCTGAAAAAAAAAAAAAACAGCCTAACCATAATAAAAGGAAAAACACGTAAAACGATTCGATAAAAAGGGCGATTGAAAATTTGAAATGTTGATAAATGGAAACTAAAATATAAAGCGACAAACAAAAATACCTGATATTCCATGACTTTTACCAACAAATAATAATTCCCTGACATTAAATACCCGGAATAACCCTTTTAAAATTCCGTGATATTCCAGAAATCCCATGACCCGTGGGAATCCTTTAGACTGAAAATTTATACGTGTAGACATTTGTAGAGACATTTTAGATGTCTGTAAAGTGAATTTAAACTGGATTTAAAAAAAACACACAGATCTTGTGTTTGCAAACACCTAGTCTTGTTCCTTTTGTTTATATGAAGCAAACTAGGTAGTGAAACACTATGACCAAATAAATCTATGTACAGGATTTTGCACTTTATTTTCAGTCAGAAATTCTCCCTTATCATAAATAACAGTTTTAGACACTCTTGGAATTCGGACAGTTTGTTTCTCCAAACTGAAATACTATTGTGTAAGTTGCCGAAAGTATTCTTCGTTAGTTGGAGATTTCTTTCTGACCTCTCGATCCGGTTCATTCCGGAGCAGTTCAATAAATGATTGCGGTGCGGTGACTGGGCAGGTCGTCCCATGACAGATGACACTCCAGCTATCTGTTTGCTCTCTAAATAGCGCTTCTAGTGCTGGGGTGCATGGCTTGGCTTATTGTCTTGTTGTATGGTGAAGTAGGGTCACAGTTCAGACGGAATTGAATGGCGCTGAAGTATGCAATGGTGCCTTTCCTTCCCATCAGTTTTTTTTTCCTCTATTACCCAGTTATATGATGTTTTAATGTACCTGGTTTTTAGCATATACACCAAAGGAACACACATCTTTAGTCTTACTAATGATAAAAGATAAAAGTGTTTCCAAATTTCGACAGGGATATTGCTCATATTCATTCATTCATTCATCTTCTACCGATATATCCGATCTTCCCTCGGGTCACGGGGAGTCTGTGCCTATCTCAGATGTCTATGGGCATTAAGGCAGGATACACCCTGGATGGAATGCCAACCCATCGCAGGGCACACACACTCACAATCACACACACATTCACACACTAGGGGCAATTTTCCAAGGTGCCAATCAACCTACTGTGCATGTTTTTGGACCGGGAGGAAACCGGAGAACCCAGAGAAAAACCCCCTGAGGCACGGGGAGAACATGCAAACTCCACACACACATGGCCGAGACAGGAATCGAACCTGGACCCTGGCGGTGTGAGCCGCTAACCACTAAAGCACCGTGCCCCTATTGCTCATATTATTGTAGCAGAAATGAAATGGGAACAAAGGTCAAAGGATCGAAATGCAGTGTTAAATGCTTTGTCGTACAATGACTAAAGCAGATTTCTTTTTTTTTTTTCATATTTACACCAGTATTTCATTCACCCATACCCGTCTGCTAAAACAAAGACATGATGACTCTCATATGGAGTTTAGTTCCTGTTCTCAGAACTATCCAGTTCTAAATATTCCTTTTTTTTTTTTTTACCTCATGGTGGAAAAAGCCAGCAGGCCAAAGAGGATTGTGTGTAGAAGGTTGTAGGCAATGTCTGGACGCATGCTGAACGCAGTCTGGTCTGGGACTCCAGAAGCTCGTCCAGCTCCAAATTCTCTAAACAAGACACGTTGGAGACAGAAACATAGGACGAGAAAAGTCAAAAAAGAAATAAACAGCATGAGTGAGTCAATAACTGTGGAGCCATTAAGACTGTGTAACTATTTTCATTTCCAACATTGAATTCTTTGTGTTTGTGTGTGTGTGTGTGTGTGCTTTGCATAATTCTAGCAAATCACACAGATAGCAAGCATGCTAATGGTATAACAACATAACTAATTTTCTTTGAATCTTTAATTTGAATAATGTATTTTACAATTTGGCAGAATTCTTAAACATGGAGAAAATACATGCAATAGGATTGCCTCCATAACCTTTCGGTAATTTCAGTTATACAATCTCATGCTGGACATGTGACTCATGGAATATGCCAAAAAATGAATAGGGGTGTCGGGGCACGGTGGCTTAGTGGTTAGCACGTTCGCCTCACACCGCCAGGATCCGGGTTCGATTCCCGTCTCGGCCATGTGTGTGTGGAGTTTGCATGTTCTCCCCGTGCCTCAGGGGGTTTTTTTCGGGTTCTCCGGGTTTCCCCTCCCGGTCCAAAAACATGCACGGTAGGTTGATTGGCACCTTGGAAAATTGTCCCTAGTGTATGAATGTGTGTGTGTGTGTGTGTGTGCCCTGCGATGGGTTGGCATTCCGTCCAGGGTGTATCCTGCCTTAATGCCCATAGACGCCTGAGATAGGCACAGGCTCCCCGTGACCCAAGAAGATCGGATATAGCGGTAGAAGATGAATGAATGAATGAATGAATGAATAGGGGTGTATGTGTTGAAGTACTGGGGTTTTTTTGGAACACAATGTAAAAAAAATAAGCAGTGAGGATGGAAAATGAGATGTCGAGTGAATTCACACATTCATGCAAAAACAGTCGTATTTAAAAGCATTTTAATACATTTATTTAAGGTGAAAAAGTTCTATACAAAAATATGTTACAGCTCAGTTATAAAGTATTTTGACACCCCTGCCCCAATCTTTTTTTTTATGCTCAATAACGGCAAAGCAAAAACCAGATTTGTATTGGGGGCAGGGGGGGGATCACATTGGCAAAAATATTCAAACCCAACACTATGAGACTTTATTTTCATTTATATTAATGCCAGACACGCTTCTCCACAGTGACGTACAATTGAGTGGGTGTTTGACCGTGCTCAAGGGCCCAGCAGCAGCTTGGTGGTGCTGGTATTTCAACTCGTGACCTTCTAATCCAAAGTCCAATGACTTAACCACTGAGCTAACATTTCCCTCTAGCGCAAAAACATTGGAAACATGGTTTTGCCGAGGCACAAATATGGGAAGAGCTGAAGAGCACACTGGCCTCCATAATTCTGCAATGGAGAAAGATTAACCCACTAGCTTCCTAGAGCTGGTCACCAAGTCAAACTGAGCAATCAGGGCAATAGAGCAGGGGTCACCAACCTTTTTGAACCTGAGAGCTACTTTGTGCAAACTGTGTCATACCAAGAGCTGTTTGACATACTCCTTTGAAATATTTGCCGTTAGTTATATATTTATATATTATATATATAATATATTATAGATTAATGATACTCATTTATCTATGTGAAGATGATGATAAGCATAAACAATGAGTTAATGAAATTTCTTATTTAAGATGCATGTCACTGACGAGCTGTGCAATTTTAAGAACAGGCCTAAGAGCTACTCATGTGGTCCTTGGGGTCGACCTGGTGACCCCGGCAATACAGCCTTGGTGGTAAAGTTCTACGGTCACTGCAACACTCAGATCTTAGTTTTAATGGCGGAATGGCCAGATGGAAGCCATTTCTCAGTGCATTTCTCAGACACTTGCATTTATTTAGTTTGTACAAATTCGTAGCAAATGAAAAAAAGATTTCCATTTGGTCCCTCAGCTCAGATTGGTACAGGTTTGCAATGATAATTGGCTTTCTGTAACTTTGCTCCAGGTTCACACATGGACATCAGGTAGAGTAACCACTAGGTTTTTGTTCCTGGCTGTTCAAAACTTTTTAATTTCCAAGATTTCAGTAGCAGAAATGCTTTTGTTGTGTGTTTTTCCTATACCTTTGCCAATCCGATCCGATCTCCGTTCTTTTCAGGCGGATCCTTTAACTTTCAAGTGGCTTGATTTTTGCTCAGATTTTATATTTTTATATATATATACATACATACATACACATATCTATATATACATACACATATATAGACATATATACATATATATATATATATATATATATATATATATATATATATATATACAGAATATATACATACATACATACATACATACATACAGACACACACACACATATCTATATATACATACACATATATACATATATATATATATATACACACACACACACACACACATATATATATATATATATATATATATATATATATATACATACATATATATACATATATATACACACATACACACACACACACAACACACACACACACACACACACACCTATATATATACACATACACACACACACACACACACACACACACACACACACATATATATATACATATATACACACACACATATGCATGCATATACACATATCCACACAGACTCACACATGCCTTTTAAATGACTTTACAAATCATGTCCAATTCAATAGAATTTGCCACAGATGGACATTTCACAATTTCCCTTGTGTACTGAATGAAATATTGAAATGCTGATTCTTTTTCATCTGTATAAAAATACATCGTCACAAATTTGCTTCCTTTGTTTTTGGTTATTAAATAGTATGGAACGTGGAGTGATTTAAACAAAGGTACTTTCAGAATGGACGGACAGGCTTCAGTACGTTTCAGGTTATGTATGGATATTTATGGACACACTAGATATGTTTAAAAGGTTTTTCGCTTTACATACGCTTGTAAATGCAGTATCAGTGGAATGCAGATGGCGCTTCAATCAATGGAGATTCCAAGTCAGAAATGCCATCTGCCTTCTGTTGATACTCCCATCAAAGAAAGTGTTAATTACAGATGAAAGAACATGGATTAAACACAACCTATGACCCACGATGAGCGTGCGAAATCTATCCGGTCTGTAGATCACAACACTTAAAATAGCTCGCTTTTCTAACGATTGAATGCGTTTGTTATATCTCTTTGCTCGTTTCTCTGGGGGAACTATTAAAAGTTCTACGAAGCCTTGAATAGTGTTTCTGTTTCAGAAAAAAGGCCTCCAATTAGGACTAATATCAACCATTAGTACATACTGCATGGATATGCTAACAAAACCTTGCAGGCAACTCAATGATTCAGTATTTTTCTGAAGTATTTACGTGCATTCATTTTGTTTATGGGTATTTATCTCAATTCCACATGCCGCAGGAACAAATCCACTACCAGCAACTCTCTACACATCAATCTCAACAGCAAAAATCCATCAAAACACTTTTTTTTCCTCTCATGAACTGTACTTATAAAGCATTGCGCTAACAATTCCTATAATTTAATAAAGAGAGTTATTTACATTTACATTTGCAGCATTTGGCAGACGGCCTCATCCAGCGCGACTTACAACAGAGCAATTGAGGGTTAAGGGCCTTGCTCAAGGGCCCACTAGTGGCAGCTTGATGGTGGTGGGGTTTGAACCAGTGATCTTCAGGTCCAGAGTCCAACACCTTAACCAGTGGGCTGCCACCTCCCGAGTTATCGAATCTAATGATTTTTCAAAGTATAAAACTGGGGTCATCAAACCAGTGCAGCCTCAGCAAAGCATTTCAGCCAACAGAACCGATACTTTATATACTGAATAAGAGATTATAAACACATTGGGGAAAAAAAAAAAACAGGCTGTATTTCACTGATTTTAGCTGCCAAAAGAAGCTCGGCTTTTGTAGCAGGTTCTCTGTTGCAGTCACTCGCGTTCATATATATATATATATATATATATTATTTAGCCGAAGGCTCGTCAGACGAGAGCCTAGCTAGAGACGCGAGCTCAGAAACAGGATCACTTTCACAGACCTTGAGTTTTTTTTTTATTCTATTTACCTCTCTGGATTCATTTTCTGTCGATGACAAAAACAGAATGGTTGAAGACTGAGATGTTCAAGTTTATTTCTACATCAAACTTCGGCGGGGGGAGAAG
This sequence comes from Kryptopterus vitreolus, assembly GCA_030449085.1. Classification (NCBI taxonomy): domain Eukaryota; kingdom Metazoa; phylum Chordata; class Actinopteri; order Siluriformes; family Siluridae; genus Kryptopterus; species Kryptopterus vitreolus. Next base: position 5,986,979 of record JACRUU010000010.1, on the reverse strand, counting down.
GGGAGGGGGAAAAAAAAAAACACTCATTCATTCGGAATCCAAACACTTGCTCGACTAAAAAGCCAACATGCAAACGGAAATCGTTTTAAATTCACTTAACATTCAGAAACGATCATGCTAGATGTTTAATCAGTGGTTAAACATTACAAGGTAAACAGTTTTTTCCCCGTTTAGTCAGGTTAATACAATTCTAATCCTAATTCTGAGCTATATATGAAACACAATGCACAATTCCAGCATGTAAATAACATCACAGGTGACTTTTGGACACTTCGCAAATGCTCATATAGACATATATAAACACACATACGCCCCTTTACAAATGTTATTAACACAACACTCGTACCACAAATGAAAACCAAACCTGCTCGCTGTTTCAGAGGAAATAAAATGGCGAAAAAGAATGCCTGAGGTGAACCACCAGTAAATAATAAGTTAATAAAGTTAAAGGTATTTCTTCGCATATACCAGTTTGAAAGTACGGGTCAGCCACGATACAGTGCCTCTAAAATTCGGAGGGTTAAGGGCCTTGTTCAAGGGCCCAAAGAGTGGCAGCTTGGAGATACTGGGGATTAACTTTCCCGGAGGCTTAACCACTGAACTCCCACATGATTTTATGTGATAGTATGTCCAGAAAACACCACAACAGCTCTCAAGTAGCGAACATGCAGGGCCGCAATAATCAAGTTTTTATTACGTTAGGTTTTGTGGTTTTACCTGAGATTGGTGAGGACGGCGAGCGCCATCACGATGGCGAGTACAGAGAGCGTACAGAGGTACGGGTAGAGCATCAGAGTAGCAGCGAGGCGATCGAATGTGTCAAACGGCAGCAAACCGAACGCTTCCTCACACAGATACAGACTGGCATCGAAATCTCTGGAAAAGAAAGTAGGGCACAATATTTATCACTCCCTCCAAAACACACACCATGGGCCATTTGCTACGTATTAATGGGCTTTTGATTACGCCCCATTATACCGTACGAATGGGAATTTGATGTTGCATGTGCGCTAATGACAAACACGAAACCTAAAATAATATTTATTCTGCGCGGATTTTGTTTGCCGAAATCATTGCATCGAGGCATTGCTTCCCCGCCACTACAGTGTTCAAGCTGATAAAATGATCAAATCGGCACCGAAACGGAGGAGTGGAAACCGGGGAGATGGGAAATGTTCGAGGGAGCGCGTTTATACGGAAAAAGTCAAGGGCTGAGGTGTGATACAGTCATTAAGCCCTGGAGGCGGGGTAGAAATGTGAAAGCGTTGTAATATCCAGTGAACGAGCAGATTATTTTGCCTTCCAGATGACATTTTTCACAGCGGCGAGACCTCGATAAATCGGCGAATTAATGGCTCTGCCTAGCCGCGGCGAAGAGTCGGATCCTGAATAAAACACTGCCTTAATGGGCCTGATTAATGACAAAAAGGTTGAACATTTACCGGAAAGCAAAGAATCCCGGCGCAGAAACCTACCTTGTAGCCCCCAAGCCAAACTTAGCCTTTATGAACTTGAAGATGTGCTCGTCAGATCTCAGCTGCAGGACTCGCTATCATTAGATGCATAAAGAAAATTGAGGGGGAGAAAAAAAAAAAAAAAAAGAGAGGTGTTAAACTGGCGTGAACTACTGGAGACATTTTGTTTAAAGAGTGTGAAGTAGAGGCAGGTGGACAAAAATATAATACACAGCAGTAAACAGTATTCAAGAGGCAGTGTTGGGCAGCAACAAATTACATAATATTTACTAACGTACTTAAATAGATTTCCGTTTGCCTTTTTGGTGACTTTAACTTTCAAATATTACACGTTTTTGCCAATCTACATGATGCAGGACCAGTAGTGCATTTGGACTTATGAGTGGATAAAAATGTAACTGATCAAGCACGCAGCCATCCACCAATCAGGGTAGAGCGAACTCGTTTTTACTGGTGGTGTCTACTTCACACCAACTAAACAGCTCAGCATCGATTCGACAGCAAGGAGAATATTTTGGGAGAAATAAAATCATGGAAGAAACGAATGATTCTATTATACGAGTTGTTTGACTCATTAATATCATTCTCTTGATAGATTGGTGTGCTAGGATTAACATTACAGTCTTTTCGCATAAACTGAGTTTTGTGACCAGAATTATAATAGGGGCATTTTAGCCATGATATATCATAATAATGATGTAGATTTGTAGGAAAATACTTTTAGGAGTACTGGGAGAAATAGTAGGAGTACTTTTACTCAAATTAATGCTTAAAGGTCTGATCTGGAATCACTGGTCATGCTATAGGCGCGCGAGAAAAACAAAAAACATTCCACACATAAGTTTAAACGCAATCCTATGGGCAGCAAAATAGAATCACTTCTAAAAACACTTGTGTCCTCCTTTTCCTGAACACAGAGAGTCCAAAATCTTAACTTTTTCTTTTTCACTTCTGGCATTTGGCCTGATGAGCGAATTACAATTAGCCTATTTATACATCTAAGCAACTAGGGGTTAAGGGTCTTGCTCATGGGCTCTGCACTGGCAGCTTGGTTGTTCTGGGATTTGAGCTCAAGACCCTTTTGATCAGTGGCCCAAAGACTTAACCACAGAGCTACCAAAATGCAGTTGGGAAGTAATGTCTTTTAATCATCTGAACGAATCAAAGGTCGCAGCCCAGAGAGGCCAAAACAAAGTGTCTCGCATGCGAAATCAAATGTATTAAAATACGCAAGACATTACTTGGCCTTGGAACACTCGGAAAACAATCTCCATTTGCTCTTTAGAAATCTTAACAATTGAAATAAGTAAGGATGTTGTTTTAGCACCTTTGTAGAGCGAGCAAGCGAGCATCACAAAGTCCTTTACATCCAAGATTTAAAAAAGGAACAAGAACACAATTTAGGAACATGCATAAAAAAAAAAAAAATAATAATAATAATAATTAAGTGTGAGGATGGCCGAGCGGTCTAAGCTGCTGCGTTCAGGTCGCAGTCTCCTCTGGAGGCGTGGGATCGAATCCCACTTCTGACAAATTGATGCCATCTTGTTATAGGGGCACGGTGGCTTACGTTCGCCTCACACCGCCAGGGTCCCGGGTTCGATTCCCGTCTCGGCCATGTGTGTGTGGAGTTTGCATGTTCTCCCCGTGCCTCAAGGAGGTTTTTCTCCGGGTTCTCCGGTTTCCTCCCCGGTCCAAAAACATGCACGGTAGGTTGATTGGCACCTTGGAAAATTGTCCCTAGTGTATGAATGTGTGTGTGAATGTGTGTGTGTGTGTGTGCCCTGCGATGGGTTGGCATTCTATTCAGGGTGTATCCTGCCTTAATGCCCATAGACACCCGAGATAGGCACAGACTCCCCGTGACCCGAGGGAAGATCGGATAAAGCGGTAGAAGATGAATGAATGAATGAATAATAATTAAAGAAGGCCATCCTTAGTTTAACCCCCCTGGTTAATTTAGTAAAACAATTTAGTTAGCTAGTTAGAATCAGAGTGACAGCTTGTAAAGTATTTCTACTTGTAAAACGGTAGAACAAATAAATAAATAATACCTAAAGCAGAGCTTTCAATACCTATCTAATTTTTTTTACTGCTGCTTATCCAATAATGTGTCTATGTAAATTATTTAGCGGAAGGAAGCTCATCGGACCACAGGTTAGCTTCGTGAATAATCACACTGTCATGAACTTTTCATTTTAGACATCAAACTTGACAATTAAAAAGGAGAATCTTTCAAGCATCCATTTATTCTCTCTGTAACAAACTGATTAATAAATACAATCGAAGTATTCACAGAAAAGCATTAATAAGTAACTGGTATCACAATTCAATCAGCTGCTTTTCCATTTCTTATTCATCAAATAATGTTGTGGAATTTAATACATATTAGGTGAGTAATCCTGTAATGGAATATTTTTAAGTGTTAGGACTTACTTTGGCTGTATAATTGATGATGAGGGTTAATGTGAGCACCAGGACTGCATGAAGAGCCAGCTTTCCTACACGTGTGACAAAGCCTCCGGTCTTCAGTCCAGTCTGGGTAGAAAAACAAACAAACAAACAAACAAACAAAGCATCAAGGTTGGAATTTAAAACAGCATCGCAGGATGGAGAAAACCAAATTATATACAGTAGTGTGCAAAGGTTTTAGGCAGGTGTGAAAAAAATGCTGTAAACAAAAAAAATGGAAGTGTTAATTATTTACTTTCATCAATGAACGAAATGCAGTGAATGAACCAAATCGAAATCAAATCAATATTTGGTGTGAACACGCTTTGCCTTCAAAACAGCAGTAATTCTTCTATCTACACTTGCACACAGTGTTTATGAAGGAACTCGGCTGGTAGGTTGTTCCGTCTTGGAGAAGTAAACACAGATCTTCTGTGGATGTCGACGTTCTCACATCCTTCTGTCTCTTCATCAAATCCCACGGAGTCTCCATGATGTTGAGATCAGGACTCTGTGGGGGGTCGTGCCATCACTTCCACTACTTCTACTTCTTCAAAAACAAGGTATTGGTAATCACTAATACGGATTTGATTTCTTTCGTTCACTCATGTTGCATTTTGTAAACTGACAAAAATCGAACAATCATTATTTATTATTTCTAAAAGAATTCTTTGTTTACAGCATTTTTTCTAGATATATAATATATATATATATATATATATCATATATATATATATATATATAGATATATATATATATATATATATATATAGATATATATATATATACACCACACACACACACACACACACATATATATATATATATTTTTTTTTTTTTTTTTTTTTTTTTATTCTAAGAAGGTTGATACTGTGTGCACTTAACTCGCCCTGATCTCGCAGGTATTAGCTCTATCACAAGAGAGAGAAATCACACAATTGGTTGAAAATTGTTTTGTTTTTCTAAACAACAAAAGCACAACACAGTAACGTTCGCAAACTTCAAAATGCTTCCAGAAATTGTAGGGATTTTCCAGAGTTGGGATCGAGTGCATATGACTTTTCCAGACTTTCCCCCGGTGAACACTAACCGATCACAGGCATCCATTACTATGCCGGTCTTGGCCTTAATTAAAAACGGTCCATAAAAAGGCATGGTGGACATTTGGTATCTCTATGTCTTCTCTGGACCATAAAGTTTGACGGTTTGTATATGAACGCAGTAGTCCTTTTTACATCTGAAAAAAGTATTACCGTTCAGGCCAAAATCTAGATGGCCAATTAACTTTGGGAAAGAACGCTGTTTAAATCTAAGGCAAGTTCAAACTTTTAATTTATTTATTTTTAATGTTTATAGATCTGGTATCCTGCTGCTCTGAATTATTAACAGAGATAAAGAAATGTATAAAAGTCGATAAAAAAAAAACAGTTGCGAAATCACGGTGTGTCCATTATCTATATCATGCGACTAAAACTCGTCCACGCATTAGCCAGTTTTATTTTTATTTCTTTTTATTTTTTTATTTTGTAGGCATAGGAGCGTTATACACGCATTAATGACAAGGCAATCCCCCTATACATGGGAGCGGTCTGGCATGCGCTTGTTCTGGGAGGCGATAGTGTGCGATTTCACGGAGGACCCGTGGATTGAGAATTTCTGGATGAATGGCCCCCTTTTATTGAGCTGAGCTGTGCGGTGCAATAGGGCCGATAAAAGCACCTGCTGCATCATGCCCAAGTCAAGGCAAGGTATATCATGTGACCTGGAAATGCGAAAAAAAAAGGTTTCCATTACAGTTTTGCGAATTATTCCTTTTTTGCATTGTCTAAAAAAAACAAAAAAAAAAAAAACACCTCGTGCGAGCGTAAAAACTTTTTTGTGATAATGTGTGTGTGTTAATGCAAAATTTGACGAGTTTCCATTAATTGTCTTTTCAATTCGCTGGGTAATGGAAACGTGTTTACTGACTGGTACTACACACATTCTAAGCCAATCAGAATCGAGTATTCAGCAGCTGGGATTTGAACCCACGACTCATGGTTATTTTTGTATATGTACACCGATCAGACATAACACTGTGACCTCCTAGTCCTTCTTCTAACATCCACTTGGAGGACAAAATGTTGACTTGTTGCCTAATCCATACCCCACCAACTAACATGTGCCATGATGAACAGATAGTTATTGTTATTCCTTCACCAGTAATATCATTATAATAATAATAATAATAGTAATAATATCCTTTATTTGTCACGTATACATTACAGCACAGTGAAATTCTTTTCTTCGCATATCCCAGCTTGTTGTTGGTAGCTGGGGTCAGAGCGCAGGGTCAGCCATGAAACGGCGCCCCTGGAGCACAGAGGGTTAAGGGTCTTGCTCAAGGACCCAAGGGCGGCAGCTTGACCATACCGGGTCTCGAACCCGGAACTTCCGATCAGCAGCGCAGCGCCTTAGACCACTGAGCTACCCGCTCCCTATATTATAATTATTATAATGTTATAATGTTTTGCCTGAATGAGAAGCCAGAATACAGACTGGTGAACGTATTCATACCTGGAAGTGTTTCACGAATAGCACAGCTACAATGAAGCTGAGCACCAGTGAGCCCAGTACCATGGGGTTACAGAACTGCAGCAGCCACACACACAGCAGACTCACAGCTTGTACCAGGTACAGAGAGGTCGCCTGAGCGCACACACACACATATATATAAAGAGTAGGGACGTAAATGAGTATTATTCATAAACGATTTTATATTCACACAACATGAATTTTATGAATATTTGTAAGAAAAATAATAATAATAAATAAATAAATAATAAAATAAATAAAAATAGACTGAAATTGTGTTACACACTGAATCTGTAACCTGGAGTTAATTGCCCATGCTGTGATTGCACCTGTGCACCCGTGTGTGTGTGTGTGTGTGTGTGTGTGTGTTACCTGCTCAGCTGTGAGAAAGTCCAGTGAGTCAAGAATGAAGATGAGGAAGGCCTGCACCAGCAAGATGAACTGATTAAACTGCCACGTGAGACAGAAACAAATCGTGCAGACAAACACCAGCCACAACACCACCCTCTGTGCAGAGAGAACACACACACACACACGCACACACACAGACACAGTCATCATTACAGTATGTCCCCGTGGCTGAGAATTCTTCCACCACATAATCATCTGTCTGAAAGACAGTCTGATGGAACATCTCCCAAGGTTCAGCTCCAGTTCAACACTAAAGCCTCTTTCAGGTTTCTCACCGCTGCTAATAAACGTCCATATGAGCCGTTACATCACCTCAGCACTCAGACGGGAAACAGAACAGTCAATAGACAAAAATATAAACTCCGACTGCTACACGCTGTTATTCAACACGCGATATATGGTTTGGGGGACACCTAAACCTCCTAAACCTCCACGGAACAGCTTTAGGATAAAATGCAACAGCAACTAAAGTGATACAACAAAACAAATAATGTCATACAGCAAAACTACAAGACCTAGTGGAACAGAAAAGGGAATGAAAGAAAGAGACAAAGGAAGCCTGGCAGACACACAAGCAAAGAAAGAAAGACCGGCCAAGAAAGAAAGACAGACAGACAAACAGACAGGCCAAGAAAGAAAGACAGACAGATAGGCCAAGAAAGAAAGGCCAGAAGAACAGAAAGAAAGAAAGAAAGACAGAAATAGATGGGCAGAAAGAAGACAGAGGGCATACAGTGCACGTTGGCAAACAGACAAACAGATCGATCTAAAAAGACTGACATACAGATTGACAATTAAGCCAGCAAGAAAGCAAAAAAATTTTTAATATAAAAGTGCAATTGTGTTGTTTTATTGCAATTAAAAAGAAAAGGCAAAAAGAACGAAAGAGAGAAAGAAAACAGGCAGAAAGAAGAGAAATAGAAATCATGCAGTGTATATGGGTGACAAAAAGATAATATACAATGAAAGAATGGTAAGAGAGACAGTCAGTCTGATATGCATAGTGTTAATTTCAGTACTTCAGGGCGATTCGAGACTTATATGACAGATGTGAAGAACGTGACGGATGTGTACCTGCTGCTGTAGTCGGAGCTGAGGACGCAGGTAGCAGGTGATGGCGGCCACCTGCAGCGCAAAAAATGGCATGGACCAGTTCTCTCTCAGAGAGATGGTGAACTCCACACGTGTTGTGTCTATTCTACACACACACACACACACACACACACACACACACACACACACACACACAGTCAATTTCCTCACTCACAAGGTCATACTCTGCATGTCCCTTTTCCGGAAAAAAATGCATCAATGAAATTATTCAGAAAGTCTTTCCCCAAAGCAAAAGCTTTCAGAATAGCAATGAGGTCCTGTTTCTCGAGGGAATTTCAATTGTGTCTGCAAGTGCATAAATGTATGTGTGTGTGTGTGTGTGTGTGTCCGCCATACCTGTTGAGGACATACCAGACTCCAGCCAAGGTGCCAGCCAGCCATGAACCACTGAGCAGCCAACTGGTGAAGAAGAGCGCGATCACATACACTGCTTGTAGAGCAAACACAGTGTAGATGTAGAAGTATACTGGCTCGAGGTAAGACTGTGTACACATACATACACACACACACACACACACACACACACACACACACACACACACACACACACACACACACACACACACACACAAAATACACAATTTTTAGATTTTAAAGATTAAGCATGTGGAACGTATATAGTATACACAATTATTAAGAAACCTTTTGGAGGCACACAAATGTGTTTTTTAGAGCCATGAAATTTAAAAACTAAATACAACGAGAGAGATATAGATAGATATATATAGAGATATATAGATATATATATATATATATATATAGATATATATATAGATATATATATATATATATATATACATATACATACACATACACACTATATATATATATAGATATATACATACATATACTATATATATATATATATATATATATATATATATATATATATACAACACATACCCATATATATATATATATATATATATATATATATATATATATATACATATATACACACATACACACACATATATGAAATATGTATTCATTTATGGTTAATGATTATGATTAATGATTAATGTGCGACTAATAATTAACTCATGGCAATCATGCTTCTTTTTTCTTTTTTTCTTTCTTTCTTTTTTTTTTTTTTTTATTTAACTTCTGCTTTGGCCCAAGACTGTAAGATTAAACGTTGATGAAGAAGTTGAAAAGAAGCTGAGAAGTAATGGTAAGTAATGGTAAGATGAGACCGTGATACGTTTGTTCGTCACAGACGGGGTCCTCTGGGCAGGACTATCAGAGTCAAGCATGATATTGGAGCACACTGGTGGGAGAGTGAAGAAAGCTGCATGAGTGCAGAATGTATTGATAGGGATGACATTTATAGTTGGTACCATGAACTCCTGTTAATATACCAAAATCCGGGTTGCATAAGACGATTGTAAGTTGAAATAAGTTTAGGAAGAGTGTTTTATACTGATAACGATCCAACCCGAACTCCAGACTCACTCAGTGTGTTCAGCAAATCTATGGTGAGGAGGATTGAGTCTTTTACAAGAAGTAATAGTGGACATAGTGAATATATATATATATATTTTTTTTTTTTCTTTTAATATTCACTGCATATAGGAAATCTAAATGAGATCTAGTTTTTTTTTTTTAATTTGTACAAACCGGGATTCCAAAAAAGTTGGGACACTATACAAATTGTGAATAAAAACTGAATGCAATGATGTGTAGGTGCCAACTTCTAATATTTTATTCAGAATAGAACATAACACACGAAACAAAAGTTTAAACTGAGAAAATGTACCATTTTAAGGGAAAAATATGTTGATTCAGAATTTCATGGTGTCAACAAATCCCAAAAAAGTTGGGACAAGGACATTTTCACCACTGTGTGGCATCTCCCCTTCTTTTTACAACACTCAACAGACGTCTGGGGACAGAGGAGACCAGTTTCTCCAGTTTAGAAATAGGAAGCTCTCCCATTCTTGTCTAATACAGGCTTCTAACAGTTCAATCGTCTTGGGCCTTCTTTGTGCACCTTCCTCTTTATGATGCGCCAAATGTTCTCTATAGGTGAAAGATCTGGACTGCAGACTGGCCATTTCAGTACCCGGATCCTTCTCCTACGCAGCCATGATGCTGTGATTGATGCAGAATGTGGTCTGGCATTATCTTGTTGGAAAATGCAGGGTCTTCCCTGAAAAAGATGACGTCTGGATGGGAGCATATGTTGTTCTAGAACCTGAATATATTTTTCTGCATTATGGTGCCTTTCCAGACATGCAAGCTGCCCATGCCACACGCACTCATGCAACCCCATACCATCAGAGATGCAGGCTTCTGAACCGAGCGTTGATAACAACTTGGGTTGTCCTTGTCCTCTTTGGTCCGGATGACATGGCGTCCCAGATTTCCAAAAAGAACTTCGAATCGTGACTCGTCTGACCACAGAACAGTCTTCCATTTCGCCACACTCCATTTTAAATGATCCCTGGCCCAGTGTAAACGCCTGAGCTTGTGGATCTTGCTTAGAAATGGCTTCTTCTTTGCACTGTAGAGTTTCAGCTGGCAACGGCGGATGGCACGGTGGATTGTGTTCACTGACAATGGTTTCTGGAAGTATTCCTGAGCCCATTCTGTGATTTCCTTTACAGTAGCATTCCTGTTTGTGGTGCAGTGTCGTTTAAGGGCCCGGAGATCACGGGCATCCAGTATGGTCTTACGGCCTTGACCCTTTCTCACAGAGATTGTTCCAGATTCTCTGAATCTTTGGATGATGTTATGCACAGTTGATGATGATAGATGCAAAGTCTTTGCAATTTTTCGCTGGGTAACACCTTTCTGATATTGCTCCACTATCTTTCTGCGCAACATTGTGGGGATTGGTGATCCTCTACCCATCACGGCTTCTGAGAGACACTGCCACTCTGAGAAGCTCTTTTTATACCCAATCATGTTGCCAATTGACCTAATTTGTGTTAATTGGTCTTCCAGCTCCTCGTTATGCTTAAATTTACTTTTTCCAGCCTCTTACTGCTACTTGTCCCAACTTTTTTGGGATTTGTTGACACCATGAAATTCTGAATCAACATATTTTTCCCTTAAAATGGTACATTTTCTCAGTTTAAACTTTTGTTTCGTGTGTTATGTTCTATTCTGAATAAAATATTAGAAGTTGGCACCTACACATCATTGCATTCAGTTTTTATTCACGATTTGTATAGTGTCCAACTTTTTTGGAATCCGGTTTGTAGTAGAAGATTGGGGAAGGACCGCATACAGCTGAAAATATACGATGCTACAGAGCATTTGACTGGAAAAAAAAGACAAGTCAAAAAAAAAACAATGGCCCTAAGGTTTTTGAACTATTTTCCAGATATTTGTATTTTTATTTTATCATGCATGTAATAACCCTAACCCTGACCCTGACTTCCCACCCAACATGATCTCTGTAAATAATGTACACACACACAAAAAAAAAAAAAAGACCCATCTTGGTCATTTTTCCTATTCACCAGTATCCATTACACAGTGTTTACATTAAAATCCATCTTTATAAACATTTTTGTTTTTACCTGAATGGGTAGAATCCTGTACAGTATACTCAGCATCACCTCCTGATAGATGTTCATGCGCTGTAGGATATTTATAGTCCTAAGAGACTCTGTCGTGTTGTCGTTTATGAGCTCATACAGACCTACACACACACACACACACACACACACAAATATAGTTTTTTTACCACCTGATTATCACCAACCCTAATAATGCAATTAATTGCACTGGACAAAAATCTTAACACATTAAAACCCTATAGAGTCACGCTTTACTTCCACATTCATCTCACCGACAGTAACTGCATTGGGAAATGGTAAGGAAACTATAAAATATGTTGGCACTTCTTACTAATTCGCTGGCCTTAAAGTTTATGCAATCCGTAACGGAAAAGAAGAAATGTTCCTGCAGTAATTGCTCATAATGAACTCATCTCCTGGTGTTAATATGGAAACAAAACATGCAAAGCACTTCAAACATTAATTAGCCGCAATGTACGAATTGTTTTGGCACAGAAAATGCTTTAAAAAAAAAAAAAGTTAAAAAGGAATTTATATGAAATACATCAGATAGTATTTAATTTACTCACTTTTGAAAGACAACAAAAATAAGTGAAAAATGGAATGAAGGAAAGAAGTAGTAGTAAATAACTACCAAAAAAAATAGTACATAAAGTAAGTAATACGTGAATAACCATATTACTAGGTGCAGTTACAGAAGTGGTAGTATTACTACTTCTACTACAATTACTAGTACTACTACTAACAGTATTCAATATATAATATTAACATAAATAAAAAAAAAAACATTAACAGTAGAAATTGTAGTCGTTGTATTATTAGTGCTGAATGGTAATATGTTCTAATATTTACAGTAGTAGAAGTAAATAACTTATAATTACTACTAGTATTAAATAAAGCAATAAATATATTATTTTTTTTTGTATTATTTGTTTATTATTTATTAGTAGTAGTAGTAGTAGTAGTAGTAGTAGTAGTAAAAGTGGTAATAGTGATAGTAGTAAATATATATGATGTAATTATTAGTAATAGTTTCTTACATATAATATAATATCTTACATATTTAATAATACAAATAATAATACTACATATTTTCACTAGAAGTACTTATAATACTAGAAAATATGTAAGAAAATGATTGACAATTATTATTATTATTATTATTATTATTATTATTATTATTATTATTATTATTATTATATTATTATTATTATTATTATCATTATTAGTTGTTGTTCAGTAACAAGAGCAATAAGAAAAGTACTTCTAGTAAAAGTGAATAGAGAATTATTAGTTCATTAAAAGTTCAAAAGTTCCCCCAATGCAGCCATTATAATATAAGGAAGAAAAAAAAAAAAACAGGTAAATGTCCCCACAATGTCAAAATCACACATTACACTAAAAAATTGTGCTGCTTTTATAATCTGCTTAAAAAAAAAAAACACACAACACTGTTTGGGTTTAAGGCTGTATAGATCTCACTTAGCAATGCAACAGAGAGCAAGAGAAAATTCCCATACACACATACTCAATAAAGAAGGGAACATCTAAGCACACTCCATGTCTATTTACATGATGATGCCTGATTGCACAGGAACAATAAAGCAGCACCCAGAGAGGCGCTGGAAGCTTTGTTTCTGCAGCAGTCGGGTTCTTCTTGACGGCTAACGACTTAATTGTAATGCTTTATTTCTTTCCCCCTCCGTGCGGCAGCACAAAAGCGATTTTGCAGAAACGCTAGCGGCACTTGGAGAAAACACTTGTTTTTGGATCCAGTGGAGCCGCCGTGATTGCTCTCGCTTTTCACGGAAAACAGACGAAGTGGACGGGGAGGTATGACTGGTCAGATCATTACTTCATTTATGTTTCATTCAAGTTTCCGTTGGCTGGATGATTGACCCGAGAATGGGAACTAGGTGGGGGGAAGGGGGGGGGGCGCGCTTTTGGAACATTCCGGAGGAATCGGATCGGTTAAAAGAAAACGCATAGGCACGTTTCAATTATTTTATTTTTGTTGAAACGAAAAAAAAAACAAACCTACAAACAAACCCGTCTCCCTTGGATCAATCCGGAAGTCACCTGGGTGTTGGCATTGATGGCGCTTCAGTATCATCGGTCTGATCTATCTAAATCTATAAACCCCTCAAGACATATTCGCACCCTTCAGTCACAGTAATTGTATAATACATGAAGAATATCACATTAAACAAGGTTTGCGTAACCAACATGGAAACTACTCATCCAGAAGGTCCTTCTCAGGTTCGTATATAGACATTCTCTCTCTAGTCCAGATCCCAGCTTCTCCAGTTGAGCCCAAAACCCAATTAAATGTACTTCTATAAATCAATCCTATGTTGATCTGGAAGCCACTAATTTCAGCTCGTCGCCTTATTGAAACCTCAGAACCTTCTGGCAGAGACTTCTGATCAGAAGGTGCTACGTTCAAATCCCACCACCAAGCTGGATCCCTGAGAAAAGCCCTTAACCTTCAACCAGTTGTATAAATGAGATAATTATAAGTCTCTCTGGTAAACTCGGTTTGAAATTGCACTGGTGCTTTGGTACAACGGCAACCGAAACCACCACCATGATTTACAATGACCATCAGCCGCTTTTCCCTATACACAATCCCATGTTAATAAACAAAGCCATGCTCAACCTGGAGACGGAAAAAAAAAAGATCTGGTATGAGATGTTCTCGTCTAACCGTAATGCCACACCATTAGCTCTAATGATGTTTGGTGAAGTTCAGGCACATTGTAATTTTGTTATGTTTTCAACATCTTATTATGAAAGTGGTAATTAACTGGTAATTGTGGAACAGGAAGGAGGCAGATGCCAGGATAGTAGGGGAAAAAAAAAAAAAAATGTATCTACGTTTTCCATTTCGCTGACACATCAGGTCACATTAATTTCCGGACCGGATTTTTTTACACTATTAAATTAAACATTTCGTAGTTTTTATTGTTACTGCTTTTAAAATAATCTGCCTTCGATTCCTGCTGCTTACATGACAGTCCTGAGTTCATGGGTCTAGATTGCATTTTCCAAATATGAGTTGGTATCGAAACATTGCAAGATTATTGGTGTAACTGGTGCTTTTCTGACCATGCGACCAAACATAAAAACTGGGCAGATCTGCGACAGAGACGTTTTACACGACATCGCGATGCTGTGTCTTTTGAGGTGGTTCAACACGCTCAACCAAAATGTCAAAACCATTCGACAACTTGTGCATGATGAATGTCAGAGAATCCACATGAACTCTAGAGCTGGGCGGTTAATGGTCATTATCGATTTTATGAATTATGTTGGAAAAAATGTTGAAAATCGATGTAATCGATTAGTTCTCCGCCTCCTGTCGATTAGTTCTCCGCCTCCTGTCCCGCATTACACTGGCGAAGTATAAAAAACAACATGGCGGAGCGATCTGGCGAATCTGAAGAGCTTGTTTCCAAGATAGGCGCGGTCTTATCAATTGTACGGTTCGGGTTCTCAACTTCAAATTGTTCTGTGGTTTGTGGCAACTAATGGAAGCAGCACGACTAATTTATTTATTCCAGCACCTCAATCAGAACGAGGTTGTTGAATGGGGAGGCGTGGGTGGTGCTGCAAGCTAAACCCCAAAACACCGGATACAAACAGGTAAAAAAGTAGCGTTCGCATTTTCCTCACTCTATCCAAAATCACATTTTGTCTTAAAAAAAAAAAAAAAAAAAAAAAAAAAAAAAAAGGGGAAATTCCATTTACATGACCTATCGCCCGGCTCTAATGATCTCACTTCCGCACCCACCCTAATCTCCAGATTGCCGTTTTGACACCAATGCAAAGATCCAATGTGAATGGAAGCAGGTGCTTGACAAGATTTGAAAAGAAGACTACCAGGAGCCGTTCCAGAAGTGGCAGGAACGCCCTGGTTCTGATTCTGGTGGTAGAGGGTAAAAATAGTACTTTCTTGTGAACAGAACTTTTTGATACCACCTCGACATTATTCAATACCATAATGTGTACGACAGGTGGCAAAAATTCAGCATGTGTCCTTTGTTGTTTTTGGCACATGTTCTGACTTGTGAGGCCATTTGGACAGCGGGGCTCAAAACTGAATAAATCTCCATACCTTCCCGTATAGACTTGGCGCCGAGCATCTGTTTGTAGTAGGAGTAGTAGAGGCCGCATTCGGTCCGAAAGGAGATTTCACGCTCCACCTCCTGCCAAGAAATCCAAAAAATAATGACAAATGAGCAGAGGGACTGGAATAAAAGCTAGGACACAAGGTGTCTTCTGAGTATGGAATGGACACGGTGCGTCATCTTTCAGGCGGATGTTGGTGTAATGGAGTTACAAGAAACGAGACAAACGAGGTGCTCTAACTACGGCTTGTTGAATCAGCTCTAATAACAATGCCTTGTTTTTAAGTAAAGATTTATCAGGTATGACGTGGAAGACAAATTCCAAGCCATGATCCGTCCGTACTCCCTTATGCACAGTGTATCCTGTGAGAGTTTCTGTAGAACCGCCAACCCTGATAAGCATGAAACTGAAGATGAATTCATCAACCCCAAACTTTCCTCAAAATGTGGCATCGTTTTGTTAGTTTCATTCCAAGGTCATAAAATATTTAAGAAAACGACGCCTCTTTTTCAAAACACGGAACTAATCGTACTCGGGGAAACAACGCAAATACATCAGACGCAACTTTCTGACAGAAGAACTCATTATAAAGTCTGCACCAAAGCTTCCAATATCGCTTGCGCGTGTTCCTAGAAACACAATTATCTTTTTCGAGCTAATTTAATGCAGCACGATATTAAACCTACCGGAGTATAACTCTGACAAAACAAAATCTTAACTCTTGCTTTATTCTACACATAATTGAACGTCATTTGCAGACTTGCATCCTATCGCTGGTTATGGGATTAATATTAGACACACGCCGAAAGGTCTTTCTTACCTCCAGCTGTGAAAACCAGAGCAGATTTTCATGGATGGAGTAAACATACCAAGCATGGAAGAGTCCAATCAACCCTGCCAATGCGAACCCAGCCACCATGCCAAGAGACTTCCAACATCTCAGGTCATTAAGTCTCGACCATAAGGAACAACTCCGGTTCACCCACTGCTGCTCCAAGACCGCTTGTTTCGTCCCGGAGCTATCCAGGTTCACTCTGTCCGGAGCGCTCTCTTGCACGTTTTTGCCTCTGCGTCTTGCTTTCATTGCCGCTTTCTCTGCCTTTCTGAGATGGTTTTTTTTTCCCCCTTGTCCTCCACTGAAGAATAATGCGTTCCAAATCTTGAAGGAGGAGCTTTCTCAAACACTGCTATTACCTCATTACTCATAAAATAAAAAAAAAAAAAAAAAAAAGATCTACATTTTTACAAGATATTTTACGAGATATCTCAGTGAGAAAAAAAAATCCACCAGGGGTTTTTTTTTTTTTTTTTTTTTTTTTTTTTTTTTTGAAAAAAAAAAAAAAAAGAACTGACCGTTCCGTGACCGCACAAGACAGCCGAGATAGGAAGGAAGGTCTTTAAGCGGTGCAACCGGTGACCTTTTGGTGTTCACGAGGGGAAAAAAACAGTCAAAGGAAAGCTGTGCACTTGGAGCGTCGCTCGGAAAATATGAAAAGCATTCATCTGTCTTTTTTAAATACTTCAACGCTGGTCTGAAATGGCATCCACAAGGTGCTATAACTGTCATAGACACGACTTCACGCAATGCGAATTCGAGAAAGTCCTGGCCGCAGCTGCTTCGAGTCTCGCACGTGGGTTTCCCAGAGGAGACACATCAACCGACATCAGACGCCTGTTTAAACACGACGCCTGAATAACAGCATATGGCGGCGAAACGGAGGGAAAACCTGGGTTCACAGGTTACCCAGATACCGGGTACACGATACAGTAACCTTAGCTTAACCCAGATGAACTTTGTCTGACTCATGGCCCGGACTTGTACATGTACCATGACGGAAGACGCTAAAATAACAAGACCGTGTGCAGCTGTTTGCACCTTTGATGAGCTTCCTCAGACTGCTCTCTCAAAGCCCGAGGAGGAAATGGATTTCCAGCATTGAAAATATTCACTGCAAATTAAGCACTTGTACTCCCATGAGCCCTCGTGCACTCTAGGAGGTGTTTAACCACAGGGGAGGATAAAAAAAAAAGGAGGGGGGGCATGCTGGGAATAAAAGCTCCGGTCATTCCTTCCTTCCTTCAAAGCAAAGCGAAGCGGCTCCCACGTTTATCGAGCGAGAGAACAGATGACGGCGGAGAATGAGTCATAGCAGGAGACTTAAAATACTACACTCTACATGTTGCATCACTCTTGTTCTTTCCATTACAGTCGCAGCCAGACATGATTTAAACTCCATCTCGACCTTTTTATGAGTGGACCAGCACAGATCTACTGCATCTACCAGGCAGAGGGGAAGAAAACTGTACGACTGTAGGAAGCGAGGCTAATAATATACCACCAAGAGAGGTCAGACCTCCGTTTATCAAAAACAAATCCAACTTTTTCTCGCGTGGATCTTGTATTTCAAGAAGAAAAAAATAACTGAAGGGAGACATCCTGACAAGGAATTCACACTTTCTTCGTGAGAAAACAAAACACGTTTCTACAAATATAAGTGTGGACAAATTATACATTCATTTGATAGCTCACAGGGCAAATAGAAAATACATGTCCTGTCTGGAAACTAAAGATATGTTGTAACTAGTATAATATAATAATGTGCTAATTAAGTGTGCACGAAATATTAAGTGTGTAACTGAGATCAATTAATATGTCTCCATGGATCAGGGCAAAATCAAATTGCTATTTGTAATATACATAACTGTATTTGTATTGTACATTGTATACTGTGTTGAACGATATACATTAACTACAATGGTATCGTGATACCCTGCTTTTAAAAACGATACGATTCTTCATTTTATTTGCGCCAGTAATAAAAAACTCCGATCATTGGGCTATAGGGGAACTATAGTGTTCACATAGTGTGAATGCATACCCCCCCCCCTCGGATGCACTCAGACTTTCATGTTTCATCATAATACTTGAGGCAGGAAACTGATTTTTTTCTAAATGTATGTTTTGTTATTAGTTTAAACAGTTCTATTTTGTTTCAGCAGACAGCAAACATTAGTCGTTTATTAATTACAAAAAAAAAAGTTCCATTTTTCAATTTCTGTTATGGCATAAGATCATAAGGTATTGATATCATGATATTTAATCTAGGTACAGAATCAAAGTCAAAATGTAAAAAAAATCAAACTGAACAGATCCTTTTTTTTTTTTTTACATGTAAAAATAAAATGTACAACATTAAGTTCTTGTTAACACTGGTTCAGTTGTATGCTAGACACCAAAAAGACAAGATCTTATAATACTGCCTGCTTGACTGTCTCATAATACTTAATATAGGGTATATTAATGTTACACGGTCTTGCTGTGTAGTTCTTGGAAGGTAAAGCTGCCCTACATAACACATTGAATATAATGTGACTAGTATTACATTCGGCCTGCCAAAGTGAAACACGAGCCAATCTGTATTTCGAATGAACGCACACATCTGTGCGGTGTCAGAGACGCGAATGCAGAACACGTCTCATGGCCCAATTACAACTGCCCTGTCTTGCACATGTGCTCAGCTGACACACTTTTTTTTCCCTCAGCAAAATGCAGCATCTGTCAGGAGGATATGAGGATAAAACACGGTGCCAAAATAAGCAACTGCTCCAAACATCATCGGGGCTGAGGGAAGGCATCGTGTTCAGAGCTTTCTTAGAGTTTCTGAGAGAACACTGACCAAAAGAAACCTCACTGTCTGAACATGACAACAGCTTGGCTCTCCTCCGGTCTCCATGTTCCAGTTCTAGAAGCGAGTATATAATCTCCCTGCCCTTCTGTTAATCCATGAATATGATCTGGGAAAGAAAAACATTCATTCACCACATTGGGGGAACAAATCACACTTTTCCAGAAGGACGTATAAGCCTGTGTTTAATATTAGCTAACAGCTCCGAGAACAGCACCAAATAAACCTGTTCCTTAGACATTTATAACCGCCGAGCTGCTTTTCCCATTAAAATTGGTGCTCTAATGTCCAAGTTCAATACCAGCAAAGAGGAAAAATTATTTATGTTCTGCTTGACTGAACGCCGTATAAAACATCCCTTGCAATAGATATCAGCATGCAGTACATTTTTCCAGGTCATGATTATTGTTTATTTATATATATATATTAAAATTGGTGCTCTAATGTCCAAGTTCAATACCAGCAAAGAGGAAAAATTATTTATGTTCTGCTTGACTGAACGCCGTATAAAACATCCCTTGCAATAGATATCAGCATGCAGTACATTTATATCCACAGGTCATGATTATTGTTTATTTATATATATATATATAAAAAATTGTTATAACATCACATATGGGGGATGTCAAAAATCTGAAAAAAACTAGTCCATCATTTTTCATTCATTCAATAATTCATTCATTCATTCATTCATTCATCTTCTAACCAAACCACTTCTAACTGATCTAATACCCCTCCACCTTTATTTAATTTATTATGTTTACCGCTTTATCCGATCTTCCCTCGGTCACGGGGAGCCTGTGTCTATCTCAGGCGTCTATGGCCATTAAGGAAGGATACACCCTGGATGGAATGCCAACCCATCGCAGGACACACACACACACACACACACACACACACACACACACACACCACACACACACACACACACATTCACACACACATTCACACACTAGGGACAATTTTCCAAGGTGCCAATCAACCTACCGTGCATGTTTTTGGACTGGGAGGAAACCGGAGAATCCGGAGAAAAAAACCCCTGAGGCACGGGGAGAACATGCACAAACTCCACACACACATGGCCGAACCGGGAATTGAACCCAGACCCTTATATACTGTAAGTATTTACCTGAGTGCCTTATCTCATGACTCTGATTTATCTGTACTAGTAAATGAATGAAGGATGTAACATTAAACCCCTGCTTTTCCCTTTCGCCGCATTCGAATGGGTAAGTAAATATATTGTTTTTATTATCGACAGATTTACACGCCAAATAAGACCAGTTTGCACTCTGGGTTCCGTATTATGCACAGAATTCCATATCATGGAAAAAAAAAGGTTATTTCCTGGAGAATGTCAGCGCTTACAGTATCATTTTTGCTCAGCTAGAGCTTTGCCGGAAATATCGAGCAAACTCGTCCATCTTCTCTGCTCCATGTCTCTTTCTTTATCTCGTTTGAAAGTGGCAAAGAGTTCATGGGAGTCAAAAAAAAAAGGCAAACAAACAAAGGAATGAGCCTGGGAGTACTTCTGTATGCTAGTTTCATAACACATGCAAAATAGAGAACCTGGAAACAGGCCTGACGGTTAAACTACAAATATCTAAAGAACAAATCACAAAAGGATGGAAAATGTTTTCTTCTCAGAGTGTTAAACTGTATAGAGTCGATGTTTTCTTACCATACCTTTAAAATACAGGTCACATCGTGGAACTTTTCCACCAATACGTGGTTCTTCCCACAAAATTGCACATTTTGTCTGTGGAAAAGTCACTTAAATTATGACGCACAAACCAGTTCCAACATGACCATGTGCAGAAAAAAAACGTGACCATGGTTGGAGTGGAAGATCTTCCTGCTATAGAGAGAGAGAGATCCGACCTCAACCCTATGCGACACTTTTGGGATCAATTGTAACACTGGCTGCACTCAAGGCTTCCTCAAGCTTTATTAACACCCTTGTGGCTGAATGAGCACACGACCACACACTAAGTGGAACATCTAGAGAAACGTCCTCTCAGAGGAGCGGAGGTTATCATAACAGCTAATGGATATTAACTATAGAAATGGATGTTCGAAAAGAGCACACACGTGTCACGGCCACGTGTACACAAACTTTTGTCCATATAGCGAATCACGGCTAAGAAATAGAATGCTCTTAAATGTGTGTGAGCGATATTTATACACCATGAAGTAGTACAGAACGTATTAGTTAAAACCATTATTAGATTAGATTAAACTTTTGTCACTGCACATGGGGGTAGAAGCCAACAAAATGCAAATAATTTGTATATGTAACAATACATACAATAATTTGCATATATAAACAGTTATACAGCATCATATTTACCGTAAATTCTGGACTATAAAGCGCACCTGCATATAAGCCGCATCCGCTCTATTTAAAAAAAAAAAACCCAAAAAAATCATAAATAAGCCGCACCTGCATACAAGCCGCATCCGCTTTTGAATTGTAAATGTACATGTATGTACCTAAATAGATCCTTTCCTAACCTGTATTTTAACACGGTGTAACGGTGGACGCTGCACAGAGACGCGGAGATCCGGAATTCATACAAAACAGGATTTATTAGAATAAAGAACTCAGGAGACGCCGCTCATACGGAGCGGCCAGACAGGCTAGGGAGCCTTGCGCTCTGCGCGCCGTGGTACCGGGAGTACCGGAGAGCAGGAGCGGTGGCGGACTTGGAAGTCCGGGAATCGGGAACAGACAAAGGTTAGGCATAAACATATATCGAGCGTCCGTGTCCGCGACACTAGGTATGTGCTACGAGCCCGGACGGGGATTGTAGGGTGAACCGGGCTTATATCGGGAGAGGGAAAATCAAGAACAGCTGAGGCTGTATTGTGTGTGGGTGTGGGTGTGTGTGTGTGTGTGTGTGTGTGTGTGTGTGTGTGTGGTGTGGGGTGGTGTGTGGGGGAAAGAGAGCAGGTTAAGAGAGAGAGAGAGAGAGCACCTGAGCGAGAGCAACTTTTGCTGATTAAAACGGGACAGAACCAAGAGAAAATAAGCGCTATTTACAGTATTTACCTTCATTTCTCCTGTGTGTGAAATCACGTCACCTTAACCTTGTAAAGATAGAGTTTGTCCTCCTTCTATCCGCTTCTACCCACTTATATCTGCTAAAGAGGAACTAGCGCATTCTTCTTCTTTGCATTTATTTTGTGTTAGTTTTGATTCTAATTCCGGTTAGAGCCCCTAGCGGTCGGGAAAAAATCTGCAGAATAGCCGCACCTTATTATTAGCCGCATGGTTCAAAACCTAGGAAAAAAGTAGCGGCTTATAGTCCAGAATTTACGGTAATATTAAATGGAAGATTTTTCAATGACGATATAAATCGGGATTATACCAGAGATTCGAATGCTCCGATTTTAACTGATGCTAGAGCAGGAAGCCCCGTCCCTTTGCCTTAATCTAACACTCTATTCACCACCCTCACTGAAAGATTTGTTGAAAAAAATGTTTCCTTTTCAGTACTGCAAAAATCAACACTCGCTGGCAACTGCAGTTCTATGCCTTTTCATACTAGAAGAAGTGGATACTTTAAATACTTGTTCATAATATATGTTTTAATAGTAAATTACAAGCACATTCAAACTGTTGAATAAAGACTTGCTCTCCTAATCATTGATGCATATTCACCAAAGAATATAAAGACACTAACAAACTCGTCAGGAATAATATTCAGAATATTCAGAAACATAAAGGGACTCTGGTTGCCTTGCTAATATATATTCATATTTATGAATGAATATTTAACCTGAGCGCTGCTTCTGTGGCGACAGAGCAGACGTCTTTCTTTCGTTCGTTAACTAGAGTTGTTAATGTGTTGATAATGAGATAACACAATGAATTTTGAGCACAGATTTTCACTCACAGGAGGCTGACAGAAGACCAAACAGTCTCCATGGATCTATTACAGTGTCTCTGCAGAACACAGTTCAGCGCTGTATAATAATTTCGCTGCAGAAGGGCACACCAGTCCCAGACGCTCTCGCGTTCGGCATGACGGAACAGTGCGCGGTCTCGGAGCGCCATCACAGCGCCTCTACGGAAAGGTGCTCAGTCTCCAAAGCTCCCACTATGTACACTCACCAAAGGTCAGAATCCAAACAGACTCTATATTAGTGTCTCTCCTTTTTTCCTGATTATGGTGAATGCAAAACTAAGCAAAAAAAATGTAGGACTTGATACAATTGGATATAGTCTGGAAAGTACTGCCAGCTGTGTGTGTACACACACACACACACACACACACACACACACACACACACACACACAATCAGTTATATTTATTTATAATCACTTAAATAGGGTCCACAACACAAATGTCTGTCTGTCTGTCTGTCTGTCTGTCTGTCTGTCTGTCTGTCTGTCTGTCTGTCTGTCTCTCGCTCCGTCCCTCTCGCTCTCGCTCTCTCCCTCTGGGTCCCATTTACCGTAAATTTCGGACTATAAGCCGCTACTTTTTTCCTAGGTTTTGAACCATGCGGCTAATAATAAGGTGCGGCTATTCTGCAGATTTTTTCCCGACCGCTAGGGGCTCTAACCGGAATTAGAATCAAAACTAACACAAAATAAATGCAAAGAAGAAGAATGCGCTAGTTCCTCTTTATCAGATATAAGTGGGTAGAAGCGGATAGAAGGAGGACAAACTCTATCTTTACAAGGTTAAGGTGACGTAGCACATACCTAGTGTCGCCGACACGGACGCTCGATATATGTTTATGCCTAACCTTTGTCTGTTCCCGATTCACGGACTTCCAAGTCTCCGGTACTCCCGGTACCACGGCGCGCAGAGCGCAAGGCTCCCTAGCCTGTCTGGCCGCTCCGTATGAGCGGCGTCTCCTGAGTTCTTTATTCTAATAAATCCTGTTTTGTATGAATTCCGGATCTCCGCGTCTCTGTGCAGCGTCCACCGTACACCGTGTTACACCGTGTTAAAATACAGGTTAGGAAAGGATCTATTTAGGTACATACATGTACATTTACAATTCAAAAGCGGATGCGGCTTGTATGCAGGTGCGGCTTATTTATGAATTTTTTTGGGTTTTTTTTTTTTTAATAGAGCAGATGCGGCTTATATGCAGGTGCGCTTTATAGTCCGGAATTTACGGTAAATGATTTCTTGATTGCGAACAGGCGTGACAGTAATCAGGACTGGGTGTGGCTAGAGAAATTGAAGTCAGGTGTGATAAACCACAGTAGTTTTTTAACGAGGGGTGGGGCAAAGACTTTTTCCCCCACAGTTTGGGATTTTGTTTTCCCTAAATAATTCAAACCTTCGTTTAAGAACTGCATTTTGTGTTTACTCATGTTATATCATATTTAAATTTGTTCGATGATCTGAAACATTTAAGTGTGACACACACACACACACACACACACACACACACACACACACACACACACACACACACACACACACACACACACATCTATATGAGAATTCAGATATACTGACATGCAATCGTTTTCACAGGCCTTTGTACATTTAAACAAATTTCTTCTTTAAATTTCTTTGCCTGCTGTTGAATAGTATAAGAATAAAATTACCTCTATATTCATATTCACACATTTTTGACCTGCGCTATATTCAATCAAAATATATACATTTACTTTTTATTTCTTAACTGTTTTTGTGTTACTGTTAATAAGAACTACCTGTAAAGAAAAGTCAAAGAACACCGATTGTAACTATAAACTACATTTGAAAAAAATGCATGGCCTTCCAAGGTATTGCTTTTACTGTACAAAACAAGTAATGTAAAATAAAGAAGTGATCTTCCATGAAGGACAAAAAACAGCCTCTGTAAAGCTGAATGGACACATTTCACCAAAAGCTCACCTTTATATTGGAGAACCACAGGTCATTTTCATGAAGTGTTGCCATGTAGATGCAACACAGCAGGCCCAGACTGACTCCTATTATAGACCCGAAGAGAACACACAGCACCGTCCACCATGATGTCCCTTCTGGAAACACAACAGCACTAAATGCTTAGACATCTCTATTTCAAATCCATCACAGATCGAAGCTTCATGCTCTATTGTGCTGAAAGGGTGGATGTTTTTAAAAACGATACTGACCAAAAGTTGTTTTATTGACGTGGGATGCCGCATGCTCGCACCGCTGACCCTGAAGTTCCGGACCAACTTCCTTCACTTTACTGCTCTTCCTCTGCCTTAAGGCAGTCATGTTCAATCATAGACTCTGAAACACACACACACACACACACACACACACACACACACAGAGGCTTTTTAAAACAGACCCAAGAAAAAAAAATAGCGCAGCAAATTTCGGTCATAGCCTACAACACAAAAGTACACGAAACTTGTGCATATTTTTTATTTGTTTCAGCTTTTTTTCATTAATTCATTCATCTTCTACCGCTATATCTGATCATCTCTCGGGTCACGGGGAGTCTGTGCCTAGCTCAGGCGTCTATGGGTATTAAGGCAGGATACACCCTGGATGGAATGCCAACCCATCGCCAGGACACACACTACACTCACATTCACACACTAGGGACAATTTTCCAAGGTGCCAATCAACCTACCGTGCATGTTTTTGGACCGGGAGGAAACCGGAGAACCCAGAGAAAACCCCCCTGAGGCACTGGGAGAACATACAAACTACACACACACACATGGCCGAGACGGGAATCGAACCCGGACCCTGGCGGTGTGAGGCGAACGTGCTAACCACTAAGCCACCGTGCCCCTTAGCTTTTTTGCAGTGCTTTCTTTTTGATCACATCTGCGCATCTTCAACTTTTAAAACGTCAAACAAAACAACGTAACGAATGCATGAAGTCAGAGAATCTTATGCTCTGATATTAATATATAATCTTATGTTATTGGACACCCTAATTACGATATAGTACTCTAGTTAGAAGGAATGCATTCCTTAGAAGTAAGAAGTACAGAGCGTTCACGGGCCCAAGTGTAGCGTTGGTGGTGCTGCATCTTGAACCCCTGATCTTCCAAATATACTTCCAATGTTAAATTAAAACAGCGCTCTTTTATTATACAATTCACACCTATAATTTGAACTCCAGATACATGTTTTTTGTTTGTTTGTTTTGTTTTGTTCAGAATCACAACTTACAGGCCAATATCCAGAGACATGATATCTGCATTCACTATCAGGAGACCCTTATTCATTCATTCATTCATTCATTCATCTTCTATCGCTTTATCCGATCTTCTCTCGGGTCACGGGGAGCCTGTGCCTATCTCAGGCGTCTATGGGCAGGATACACCCTGGATGGAATGCCAACCCATCGCAGGGCACACACACACACACATTCATTCACTACACTACGGACAATTTTCCAATTTACCGTGCATGTTTTTGGACCAGGAGGAAACCGGAGAACCCGGAGAAAAAACCCCTGAGGCACGGGGAGAACATGCAAACTGGCCGAGACGGGAATCGAACCTAGATCCTGGATGTGTGAGGCGAACGTGCTAACCACTAAACCACCACGCCCCTTGACACCCTTATCATAAGATCATATTAACCATGATGATATGTAACTCCATGGGTTCAGAAACCAAAGAGGGCTATATATGCACTCTTTCTCTCAGTATAAATCTTTCATGAATATTTGGGTGTTTCTGATTGACATCTCCCGGCCTGCAGTGGAGAGACTGTACCAAGAATGATAAGATGAGACTTTAAGGTGGTGCTAGCTCCGACACACTCATGTCTTTATGACTCTCACCTGTAATAATAAAGGATCTAGCAATTTTCGAGCTGATGGCGGAGATACTCCAATACTTCTAATAAGACATTTAATTTATATACCACCTCAGCCCGAGCTCAAGGACACTTCACCATAAGGAACAATATGCAACAATCAGGCAAACATATACAGTGGATCTCAAAAGTATTAAAACCCTTTGAATATTTCCACATTTGTCATGTTATAACTACAAACTTAAATGGTTTATTGGGATTTTATGTAATAGTCTATCACAGGGTATCGCATAACTTTTGAAGTGCAAGAAAAAAAATATCTAATGATTTTGAAGGGTATGCACTATTCACCACATTACCGTATGTAACCTATCGTATTTGGAAAAATGCATATAGTTTATATGGAAGGCAACCAAAAATCGGAACATAATTACTTAAAGGGGCCACATAACATATAACAATTAAAACAACACTCACAAAGAAATTAATAAATTAACAAGAAATTAATATTAAAAGAATCATTTCAAGAGTCCCAACTACATATAAAATAATGAATCATTTTACTGAAGGGAAAGATTTTGAGTGGAATGTATATATTTATACCATCTTTTACAATTAGTGTATTTAAAACATGAAAAGTATTCATTTATGGTGTGTGCGATTAATCACAAGGTAGCTCGTGGCAATGATGGGATTGATTGTGATGAAATATTTTGGATGGGATGGGATGGGATGGGGGGAGGGAGGGAGGGAGGGATGGATGTGCACAATTCCTGAGCAGTGATTTTCATTTCACTGGTACTAGTATTTTGCATATAACTATGTTTGTGACAAATAAACAACTTGCATTTTGATTGTCTGTGTTCCTATCTGCCTCCCCCTTTTAATTATTCGGACATAGTATAATCAGTATAAATAATACAATATGTAAAAGTACTATACTCCTTATTTCTCTCTCTCTCTCTCTCTCTCTCTCTCTCTCTCTCTCTCTCTCTCTCTCTCTCTCTCTCTCTACCAATAACCAGCAATCGTGTTTTCTTCTTTTCAGATCCACCTGATCCATCCTGATGGAAGAAGTGCTCTTCATTTGGAGACCGCTCTGTGATGGATGATGATGATGATGGATCTACATGAACAGCCTTAGGATCCCTGAAGTTACTGAGCAACTCCATCTTCCACACACCATCTCAGTGATGTTTTATTTATTTTATTTATATTGCCACCGTCACCACAGGCTAGCTCATTAGGTATGAGCACTAAATGTACAAATTTCATCCTATAGCCTCTGTCCATTGTTAAAAGTGCTCTACACTTAAGCTTAATTTACACTTAACATCCATTTTTTTACACTTATTTACTTTGTTGCGTCATCTAGCGACTTCTAGGGGTATTTTTGCATATATTGGATACTGTTCTCTGAAAGGAGATTTCTCATCATAAGAAAATACGGCAATGGATGCAAGAACATCCATGATGAACCTTTTCGGAAGGAAAATAAATGAATCCATTCTGGTGGAGTGTGATGAGCACTGGGGAAAGGATGGGGGGTTGGAACAGACTAGCCGGTGTTACTCGGCGTGGGAATAACATCCTTCATTACGACCGCAATCAGGACGCTATGATATGGTTTTAACCTCATATACAGCATATTAACCACATATCTCATATATTTACACAGCCAGTGCAACACACTAGCAGGTGTTCGTCTCTGGCATCATGTTTCTCCCCCAAACCTCATTCATCCGCAGGCCCGAATTAGAGCGCCCCTCTTTCCTGCTCGCACCGCCGCTCTACGTGCAGCGTAGCCCCGCATGAGCATCGGTGTCGCTGCGGCGCTTTGGGGAAGGATACAATGGGTGGAAATATAGAAGAGAAATGGTGCATGCAATCGAAAAACAGGTTAAAATCCCCCCCATGATATCAAGTCTCACCGTGTTCCTCCTGAGGTCGCGGTAAAAGCTGGCAACGCCTCCTCTTTGCGCAGGACGCGGAGATTAAAGTGCGCACTTGCCGCCCGGTACCGCTTTGGTTCGCTCCTCCGACAGCAAGCCGTTTAACGAACGGTCATAAAGCTCGGTTTGGCGTGGGTCAACGGCCCTGGCGTCGCAAACTGAAGCTGCGTCTCCCCTGCCGGCGAGCCGAGCTCGTACAATAGCGCAGCGCCACGTGGAGAACCGACACAAGACGCCGTTGCACAGGCTTTCCCGCAGGAAATGAGAACAGGAAATAAAATAAGCTAAACGGAGCCAAATCGCACCGAACACTGCATTTGGAATATCGAATAGTATCAAATGTGCCTACTCAAATCATGCATTTGATGCCTTTTTGACACATTATGCAGCAATAGTGTGTTATACCACTATACTACTCAGTATGCAAGTATACGCGTGTAGTGTAACCATGGCAACCCCTAAGCGTGCGACTAATAGAAGTGGTGTGTGAGTCCGTGCTATTTAGTACTCTAGTATGCATGTTCGACTGAGGCCATAGAAACAGACTACAAATCGTGATCAGTAGATTAATACTTTTATTTCCAATTAAAATAATGATGGCAGATTATTAAGTTAATAAATCCATGTAGAGATTGTTATCATGTGATGTACCTTTCTACAATAGTGTTCCAGCTTCCTCTAATATGGCGTTAAAAACTATTTATCAGGCAAGTCATTCAGTTTGTGGGGCACGGTTTGTGGGGCACAGTCAGTCTGAATGCCCCACGGTTTGTGGGGCATTCAGTTTGTGGGGCACAGTCATTCAGTTTGTGGGGCACGGTGGCTTAGTGGTTAGCACGTTCGCCTCACACCGCCAGGGTCCGGGTTCGATTCCCGTCTCGGCCATGTGTGTGTGGAGTTTGCATGTTCTCCCCGTGCCTCAGGGGGTTTTTCTCCGGGTTCTCCGGTATGAATGTGTGTGTGCCCTGCGATGGGTTGGCATTCTCCATCCAGGGTGTATCCTGCCTTAATGCCCATAGACGCCTGAGATAGGCTCCCCGTGACCCGAGGGAAGATCCGATATAGCGGTAGAAAATGAATGAATGTCATTCAGTTTCTCGTGATAAAACCTTTCCGATAATCAGTGGCCAAGTTGTCAACATTCTTATTGATGAATTATATTTTTTCGGTGAGAATAGGTTTCACAGGCTTTACATTGTCTACACTTATCTGTTTTGCAGTATGTGTTGCAAATGAGGATATAATGTGTGTATCCCTTGTGGGGATGTATTTGGCACATCTTTGCACTGCCTCACTTTACATTCCCTGCACAAGCTGTTTTTATCCCTATTTATTGTTTCTTTTTGTATGTTTCTATCATTTTTTCATATTTCTATCGAAGCAGCACACCATGACAAAACACGCAACCCATCACACTTATCAATAAAGATATATATATATACACACACACACACACACACACACACACACACACAAATGAAAAGATGCACCACTGAATAACCACCAAAATAAATCTGTCTTTTAAATATGTAGATACTGACAAAATGTCCAGAGGCTCAGTGGAATGATTTGGTCTACTTAGTTTTCAGGTCAGTTTTATTATCAGTCAATTGTTCCACTGATAACAGGGAGCTTTCCCCTGTGTCTATCCTAATGGATGATAATGGATGCAAAAAGGGATTAAGTTATGAATAAATAACCAGAGGACAAGCCACCTCCCATCACGCTTTTATGGTGGTTGGAGGAGACACCTTGCTGGAAAAAAAAATAACCAACAGAAATCTTCATAGACTTTGCACTGGTTATTATAGTATTGTATTGGACACCACTGGTTATTTGTTGTTTTTTATTAAGAACCAATGGAACACCTTCGCCAGCATGTAGATCACATGATTGTGTATACTGGACACCATTAGGGACCATTAGGAGGTCATTGAGCATTTTGATCCCAACATGATTTTAAATAGTCTCTTTGGTTAGACTAATATTTCTAGAATGGTTTGGTGCTGGTTTTAATGGTTAGAAGCAGACGGTTTGTAACGCTATTGCTTGTTGAAACCATTCCAAATTCTGTAATGGCTGTTACTGTTTGGAGGGATCCTACACATGCAAAATTCAACACACAGCAACCTGAGATGAGGTTTTTGTTTTATACATTTACACTGTTTGGACAGTGTATAGCTACTGCACATGCATAGTAGTGTACATGCAGTCACCCAAACCCCAGGTCAAGCAAAGTTCATCGTCCATGAAGAAAGTCACAGTGTTCATTCATTCATTCATCATCTACCGCAATATCTGATCTTCCCTCGGGTCACGGGGAGTCTGTGCCTATCTCAGGTGTCTATGGGCATTAAGGCAGGATACACCCTGGAAGGAATTCCAACCCATCACAGGGCACATACACATACATTCACACACACATTCACACACTAGGGACAATTTTCCAAGGTGCAAATCATCCTACCTTGCATGTTTTTGGACCGGGAGGAAACCGGAGAACCGGAGAACCCCCCTGAGGCACGGGGAGAACATGCAAACTCCACACACACATGGCCGAGGCAGGAATCGAACCCGGACCCTGGCGGTGTGAGGCGAACGTGCTAACCACTAAGCCACCGCAAACACAGTGTTTCAGACATCAAATCTCGTATATTCTCTCGATTTGTTGTAGTTAGAAGTGAAATCAAACAGCAGCGACATGGATTTATATAACAAATACACCACAAATATAAAATATAAAAAAAGCATTTTAGTGAACCAGATCAACATGTTACTTAAGTACTGCCACAAACACAAACACACACTCATGCGCGCACACACACAGAGAGAGAGAGAGAGAGAGAGCTCCATGCCTACTGTTGCCATGGTAGACGTGAGAGCAACACAGCATTACAGAAACAGAGCACTTTACCTTTCAGAATAAATACATATCAACTGTTTTAATTAAAAGATTCCAACTGAAATTATAGGAGAGTCGTTCTCATCGTCCAGCGAAAGCAGCACCTCGAGCAACAGAAAAACACTGAAAATCCTGAAAACACCGGTGAGAGGATTTAAAAGGATTATTATCTTGGTTAAAAAAAAAAAAAACAGGGCAGCAGAAAAAATATATATATAGATATATATATATATATATATATATATATATATATATATATATATATATATATATACTTAATTGTCCTCAAGCATATTTCCTAATCTAATAGATTAGCATCCTAAACAGAAATGAGGCAATTATCAACACTATTGTTGTTGGATTTTGATCCTATAGTAGATGCTGAATTGAATTGCTTATCTTTGGTGGGCCAGCTAATGAGAAAAGATAATGTTAATAATTCATGTACGCTGGATGCAGCAACGAGCGGCTTAAGGGCAATAAATGTGCTGGGAGCTGTGCCTATGTAACTTTCGCTGCTTTCGTTCTGTTTTTAGACCCGTCTAGTACAAACCCGTCCAACCAAAAACAGCCCCTGAGCATCTCTCTTTGCGGAGACGACTGAAGAAACCTGTAGAAGCATCATCTTTAGGAGGAAAGAGGAGTTTTATTTTCAGCATAATTCATGCAACTGCAAAAATCGTTGCTTCTTTGCCTATTTTTGTCCAACTTTTGTCCAAGATGATTCATTCATTCGTTCATCTTCTACCGCTTTATCCGATCTTCCCTCGGGTCACGGGGAGTCTGTGTCTATCTCAGGCGTTATGGGCATTAAGGCAGGATACACCCTGGATGGAATGCCAACCCATTGCAGGGCACACACACACACACACACTCACACACACACACACACACACATTCATACACTAGGGACAATTTTCCAAGGTGCCAATCAACCTACCGTGCATGTTTTTGGACCGGGGAGGAAACCAGAGAACCCGGAGAAAAAACCCCTGAGGCACGGGGAGAACATGCAAACGCCACACACACATGTCCGAGACAGGGAATCGAACCCGGACCCTGGCGGTGAGAGGCGAACGTGCCCCCCGTCCAAGATGATCATATGTTTTGTTTTTAAAAAAAAAAACAAAAACAAAAAAAAAACAACCCTGACCTAGAAGGATTTGGCCATGATTTGGGGAGAAAATCTAGAAGAAAAGCACCTGGAGCTTCTCAAGATAACTATTGAAATAGGTCAGCATGTTTACTAAGATTAATAATAAAAACACTTTTTTTTTTCTTTTTTTTTCTTAGCCGGAGGAAACCAGTGGGGAAAAAAAACACAGTAGAGAGATCCACATCCAGAAACATGAGCAACACGCGGCTTATGAAGAAAAAGCTGGAGCAGATCAAGGCTGAAATGCAGAGGCTTTCACAACAGCATGCTCTCTCTCGCCCCGAACGGTCAGACATTAATTTCTCAACAGTTTTACCGCTGTGCCGGGAATTACTCAACAAGAATTCCCAATTTATGGAGAAAATAAGGTGCATTGAACATTAAGAATTTTAGAAGTGATTTTCTGTGTTATATCTCTAACTCTTTTAAACTTCAATATTCCAATATAAGTAAGTATATTAAGTAGATTATTTGTGCTATTACTGCGCGAATTACTGTACATTTATATGGACAAAAGTATTGGGACACCAGACCTTTCCAGACTTTTTACTACCCCAGACTGAAACCACACAATTGTATAGGATGTCTTTAACTGCAGTAGAGTTTCCCTTCACACAAGGATCAGAATTGGTTGTGCACATGCTCTAGCACAGGAAGTAAGAAAATGCGGAATTGGATGTTACAAAGGCACATCTAAGTATTAATAAGACTTTATTAGATTATTTTATTAGATTATTGCCGGGTTTTTTTTTTAATTTGCTTTGCAGGTAAAGTGTAATATAGCATTGATTTTTGATGCCTTTGAAATAAAAATGAACATTTTACATATTAATTTGGTGATATATATATTATATATATATATATATATATATATATATATATATATATATATATATATATATATATATATATATGCATCTGTATGTTTATTTAAAAACCTTGCTTCTAGACGGCTCATTTACAGGGACATTTAATGCAGACAATGTGCATAATTCAAACCTAATCATTTTAATAAGCGAAAAAATATATATAATTAAAAAACCTTTAGATATTGTGATGTCAGTAAATGTTTATTTAACAGTAATTGAAGGAGACTCCAGGATCAGTAACACTCGATCGTGAGCAATTATGTCTTCCCGAGGAGGTTGAAAATTGGGATTTCTCAATAATAAACTACATGTCCCCCCCCCCCCCCCCCCTCCAGTTTCATTTTGACAAAGCTGGTGCAGGAAGGAATGAATGCTAAGTGACAAAAGGACTGAAATGTTTCGTTTTGATTGTAGAACTATAAATATGCAAAATGGAATGTTATTAATTCATAAATAAAAGATCACAGTTGTTGGTAAACTGCACTGGTATTAGAGGAAAGAAACATTTCCAGACATACTGTCAGAGATGATCAGGGAGATAAGAGTGCTTTGTAATGGCCCATGTGATCAGAGTTGATGATTATTTTTCCATAATGGTATGTTTAATCCTGATCCTGATTTATTCATTACACATGAAGTGTGTGAATGAAACATTAATGTTTATATATATATATATATATATATATATATATATATATATATATATATATATATATATATATATATATATATATATATTATATTGGCTCTTATATATTTCTAGCTTCAAACACATTCTGCATGTATTTTGTACAGGAAAGCGCATCATCCCTTCGTGTGGAACACCCTGAGTCCTTATAGAAACACCAAAGAGATTGACTATCTGATCGCCATGGTGAGATTCTGCAGCTTCAGTACTACACTTAACACAATTACTCTGGTCTCTCAGCAGCTTCACTTAATTTCTATTTACATCATATATCATTATATATAATATTAATGTTATATTATTTAAAAAAAAGTGGATATTTCTCATAGGAATGTATCATAGTGGAAAATGCATGTGGACACAATTTTTTTTTCTTGCCTAAGCTGGAACAGGTTTGGGTTCAAGAAAGGGAACTGTAATACTCCTAATGTTGTAAAACACATCTTATTCATGTTTGTCTGGAACTTTTGTGGGATCAGTTTGGGGCACAAATTAAATATAGATGGAAAAGTCATGGTGGCTTAGTGGTTAGCACGTTCGCCTCACACCACCAGGGTCTGGGTTCGATTCCTGTCTCGGCCATGTGTTTGTGGAGTTTGCATGTTCTCCCCGTGCCTCAGGGGGTTTCCTCCCGGTCTAAAAACATGCACGGTAGGTTGATTGGTACCTTGGAAAATTGTCCCTAGTGTATGAATGTGTGTGTGAATGTGTGTGTGTGTGTTTGTGTGCCATGCGATGGGTTGGCATTCCATCCAGGGTTGTATCCTGCCTTAATGCCCATAGATGCCTGAGATAGGCACAGGCTCCCCGTGACCCGAGGGAAGATCGGATATAGCGATAGAAGATGAATGAATGAAAGTCATGTGTCCTAATACTTTTGCCCAAACAGTGGGGAAAAACAAACAAACGAATGGAATACATGCTAGCATTCCATTAACTGGGTCCATTTTATTTTTCTTCTACTGCTTATTTAATGCATTTTAGACAAATCTATATATAGATCTTTCCTTCAAACATGCCTTATGTCGTCTTTCCATCATTGAAATGATCATTTTTGTTCTTGAAACGTGCTTTGTTTTTCAGTCCTCTGGCCATTGTAACATGGATCGAAGGGCTTCTGGCAGACCTGTCCATCTGTTTCACTGACAAACCCTGTGAAGAAAATCAGACAAGTATGATTTTCTACTTTTAGAAACAAAAATGACAACAAAAAAACAAACAGAAACCACAACAGATTTACATTACAGGCTTCATTTGCCTGAAAATGCCCTCTTCTTTTCACTAAAGTCCTTTAGTTCCGTTTGTTCAATGTTTTACAAACTCCGGCGCTGATCACGCAGGGTACGTCACAGACGCGCACTCGACATCCCACAGGCAAATAAGATTCAAAAAGAATGACTGCGATATAATTTATTGTGTCCTAGTCCCAGTCATATTTAAAATGCAGCCATGTTGGATCATGCTGCTTGAAGATGGAATTCAAAAAAAAAAAAAAAAAAAAAAAAAAAAGGCCTAAAGAGCATCTTTTAGATATGCATATGTGTCATTGTGCGTAAAAAGCGCTTTGAAACTCTTAGATGTTCCACGTTGAAACTGATGAAAGAGAAAGATGTGTGCATCCACATGGTTGGAGAAGAAGTATTAAAAGAGCGCTGCAGCCAGTATGAAAGGGTTTAAAATTATCAAAGAGATTTAGGAGAATAAATTGGCAAGCAGTTCACTGGAGTGAGGGATTATGGCGCAAGAAAAGCGTAAATGTTTAATGGCTCACTTGCGCGCGACGCTCCCTCCCTCCCTCCCTCCCTCCCAGTTTTTAAATTATTATTATTATTATTTTATTTATTCTTGGAAGACATTCATGTGTCTGGCTTTAGCTCCCGATAAAGCCCCGAGGAGAAAGTAGGTTGCAGCCCTTTTTCTTTATTCCACACACCAGATTTCTTGATGGAGATGTTCGCATGGGGAAAGCAGAGATTTAAAGCATGAGGATGCGGCTTATTAAATATAAGCTACTACAGTTTCCAGTGGACTCGAGAGCAATTCTTAAACCCTGCTTTTTCTCTCCCCCCCCTTTTGTCCACTTACCTAAGCACAAACATAAGCTTTTCTTTTTCTTTAAAAAAAAAATGCATTAATCTGTTAAAAGAGCACAAAAAATAGGCAAAAAAAAAACACTCAAGTCCGTTTGCTTTCTTCACCAACAACTTATTATTATTATTATTATTATTATTATTTTAATTCTCTATTCAGTCTCTGTACACAGCTCAATTTGCCCTGAAGTTAATTTTCAAACAGCTTTATAAAAAAAATAAATAAATAAAATAAAAAATAAAAAAAGACCCCCCTTCCAATAATTGTTTTTTTTGTAGTGCAATGTAGTGCGATTCACCCCCTTCCCTATAGCTGCAGTCCAGGGTTATGACATTTACCATTATATTCACCAGAGGCTGACTGGTCTTGACCCATTTCAATAAATGATGTACTCAATCTAATAATACGAATCCAAGTAAAGTGAAAATGGGGATGTTTTTTTTTTTTTATTATCCTGAACAGGGTTTAAAGCTTTAACAACATGCCATCCAGTAATGAAATAAAGAGTTGACTGTATAATAATGTGTTCAGTAAGACTTTCAATCAAGGGTTGAATGATACATTATTTCATGCCCCACAACTTGAGTTGTTTTACACTCACATTTCCATCAGGAACTTCAACAATGACGTAATGATCGCATGCCGATGAGGATGGGTTCCCTTTTAAAATCTGGTTTGTCTCGAGGTTTCTTCTTTATATCTCATCCCCTTATCCCCCCCCCCTCCCTTTACAGCACAGTGAAATCCATGCTTCACATTTTTCAGGAAGCTGGAGTCAGAGCGCAGGGTCAGTCATGATACAGAATCACAAAGGGTTGCACAAAGGGTCAAGGTCCTTGCTCAAGTGCCAAAGTGTGTCAACTGTTCAATACAGGAGCTTGAAATCCGCCCCATTCCGATTAATAACCCAGACCCTGAACCACTTATGTACACAATTATTTATTTATATCATAGTTTTCACCCATTTCTTGTCGTGGAATGTGGAATACCCACAATGTTACAGTGTACACATGTCAGTACAGGGCTTTTGGTTTGGTGCACTAGTGTATATAATCCAATATTGCGTACAGAATGTAGTTACAATCAGAGTTACAATCAAATGTATTCTGTAAGGCTGTCAGTAGATTAAACGATTTAATCGCACGTTTCCAATGTACCATAAATGAATACTTTTCATGTTTCTAAAAGTGTAACAGATGATATAATTATATAAATAAAACCCATAATAATCTCCCATTATTGAAATGATTGATTATTTAATATTTATTTTATTCTGGAAATTATTATTTTAATAACAATTTCTTGTTTATGAATTCAATTATTGTTCATTTCAATGTTCATTTTTAGCGTTCGTTTTAATTGGTAAATATGGAACGTGGCTCCTTTAAGAATTATGTTCTGGTTGCTTTCCATATAAACTGGTGGTTCTATATAGTACTGCACAGTAATATAGCGAGGAGCTAATACCTGTTGTGAATGTGCAAATAGATCCATCACCTCTTTTATATTCCATCCTAACATTACAAGCGGTAAGTGTGGCTGAGGAAATGTCAGTACTGAAATTATCAGGGAAAAGCCACGGACTGAAGTTTCTTAATAAATTTGTTCTTTGTTGTCCGGGTTTCGTTCATTCGCCAACACAATGCAGAGTGACGTAGCAGATCGGCAAGTAGAAATGCACAGTGAATTCGCGTTAAATTTGGCAGCCCAAGAATTATTATTATTTTTTTTTTTATTAATAATAATCTTGACAACCTACATAAAAAGTGTAATAAAAAGAAACCAATTAGTGCGATGTTACTGTGGCTACTCGGGTATTGCGTGAACGCACAAAATCGCGGCCTTCACTGGAATCTTTAGTGTTTTTTTTTTTGTCCAGCTTGAAAGAATTCATCTTAAAAGGGTGAAAACTCTCACATGGAAAGAAAGAATGAAGGCATTTTGAAAGGTATGACAGAAAGGTAAATAATCAGAAGAGTTAAGTAGGTCATGTCAAGTATTAAATG
The DNA here is from genome assembly GCA_030449085.1 of Kryptopterus vitreolus. Classification (NCBI taxonomy): domain Eukaryota; kingdom Metazoa; phylum Chordata; class Actinopteri; order Siluriformes; family Siluridae; genus Kryptopterus; species Kryptopterus vitreolus. The sequence continues at coordinate 5,948,214 of JACRUU010000010.1, read as the reverse complement.
CAAAAGACATACATTTATATACACATTTATTTATCTAATATACAAATAGTCGACTAAGAAATATATATATTAAACATATATATTATTTCAACTAAGTTCACATTGTATTTAATTAATGAAAAATGTTAACTGTTGATAGATTGCAAATGTAATAAATAAATAAATTGCATCAGGTAAAAAAAACAATCTATTTTACCCCCCCCCCCCCATTTCTTCCCCCAGCTGCACCAAAATTGATCCATACCATGACAAATTTGTGTTACATACGGACCTGTGAATTGTGTACCGTTAAACCCCTACTGACATGTTAGAACTCAGTCATTCACTCACCTCCCCCCCCCCCCCCCCCCCCCCCCCCCCCCCTCGCTCTCTCTGGAAGTGAATAAAAAACCATTAAAAAAAAATTACAACTCGCCTTGTTACCAAAGAACCCACAATGCGCAAAGCCTTGAAGACTTTTCCATGACAGAAATAATTACAGCTTTACCTCTGCCAGTTCCCAAGTGCCACGATGCAATTAAATACAGACAGCATCAGTGAGGCCTTTTTTTTTTACTCTTTCTAAAATCCAACGCGGCCAGACTTCACAGCCGAGAAAGTCGATCAGACGGATAGAAGCAGCGCGCAGACGCTGAACTTTTGCTCCTGTGTGAAATGAAATAAAGTTAAGCTCAGTGGATTTCTCTCTTGAAACAAGAGGGAGGAGAAGGAGATTTGGCAGGGATCTGGTTCGGTGGTGGTGAGGGGAAGGTAAGGCTTTCACCCCCACCCCCCCCCCCCCCCCCCCCCCTCCTCCACCCTCACTGACCACAGAAAAGAAGCACACGTCCAGCCGAGCTGATTGTTCGTGTTTTAATACCAAAAAATACAAGTCATAACAATTGTACAATCTATGAAGTGTAAATAAATAAAGCGAACGGAACACTAGGTTTGTGAAACGCGGGCCTTCGTACGACCTCGCCGGAGATGGATTAGAAAAAAAAAAATAGTGCTGAAAGGCATCGGCTGTCCTCGTCTTCTGTTGGCAGCGGTACAAAGTTCTGATGATAACCTTTCCGTTAGTCGGGGGACAATCTTAAAACAGGACCATTTTTTTTGATACGCTTTGGCTGGGTGATACTTTTTCTTCCCTGTAGAGTTACCTTAAAAATAGCAATTCTTTATTTTAAAAAAAAAAAAAAAAAAAAAAAAGAAAAAAAAAAGGCCGAATTCTACAGTATATACACAGACAGAGACGTATAAAGAAGCCATACTTTAGTACTATGTCCGAACAAAATCTTACATTTCAGTCTAATTCAGTCACAAAAAGCAGTCAATAAATTTGGCATAATCTTAAAAAGGGAACGAACTGGGAGTAAAAATGGAAGGCACATAGCTGACTGAGCACCCATGATTCCGAGATCTAAATGAGTTAGATGACGCATGGTATTACCCATAGTTATGAACTGACGCCCACAATAAACCACAAACCGTTAAAAAAAAAAAAAAAAAAAAAAAAAGCCATACAAAACTATCTATTCAATACGTTGCTCCCCCCACCTTTTCTATACAGATAAACAAGCTGCTCGGTTATTAACGAGAACTGCAATACAGCAAATTGCATTCAGAACCAGCAAATCCGATCCCATCGACCGGACGCGCACGCCGCAAGACGTAACGGCGGGGGGGGGGGGGTGGGGTACAATTCCCCGATCGCCCCCGATTTCCCCCAAGCGCGAACGCCTGTGATTAAAATGCACAATGAGCTCCAGTGATTGCATGCTCCACATGCATAGAGTCATTATCTTCCTGATGCGCGCTCGTCCATCTGTAAATTAGGGTCGAGATATTCGTAAATCCAGGCGGCCATATTACATAAAATCGTTTCCTTTCGCTTGCTCAAAGCAGCCATGAATTATGCATTCCGCCCCGCCCCCTAACTGTTGATGGCAAATCGATACGAATATGCAAATTTATTCCTCGCTAATATAAGACTAATTTTTATTTCTTTCTTTTTAACCAGAGGTAACCATCTATGCTTTAAATGAAAAAAAACAAACAAACAAACAAATAAACATCTGTAGAAATTATTTAATATAAAGAGTCCTTTATGGCCTGTTCAAAAAAAATCTGTGGAAACCGTTTGGATAAAAGTAATCCTTTATGGCCTATTTATGGTAAAACTTCGCAATGAATAAAATAAAGTTTCGAGTATCGAGAGTCAAGTTTCGGTATTGGTGCGAATAAGAAAAGGAAGTTAAAGCATTAAGCTAGATGTTCCTACTAAGACAATTATAATTATATATTATATTACATCACCATATCTACTAAAGGTTTATAATCCGCCAGCGTTAATGTATCGCGCATTGTACTTGGCTTTCGCTCCACGTGTCTTGGATTTATATAACCTGTATATATATATATATATATATATATATATATATATATATATATATATATATTTTGGACCATTAGAATTTCTTGTATATTTAAACAGTAATAGCAGATAAACACAGATTTCTGTGTGGCTGTCGTGAGAGATACATTCCTGAAATGACGCCGCGACGCTGCGTCGGGTAGCACCGGAGAAAGAACGGATTTGCGCTGAGCAGCTCTCTTTCTGCGAGCGTAACGGAAGGGTGCATGCCGAGATATATAAATAAGCGAGATAAATATTTAACAAAAAAAAAAAACAGACAAACGGAAAGGAAAAATCCTCTCTTTCCCTTTTACCATAAAGACGATATAAACAACACTGATAAATAATAGAACGGTGACGAAGAGAAGCTGCCCTGTGGATGATTATGAACTTCATGTCGTGAAGTGACTTCGAGGTATGAATTATTGAAATTATTGATGGTTCCAGGTTAAAATATGTCCTTGGATACTATTTATTTATTTATTTTTAGTGAAATCTTGAACTTTAAATCTGAATGACACAGGAAAAACATAGGATTCTGTGAAGCTTGAATAGCAAAAAGCATTAAAGGGGGGAAAAAAATAAAAAGTGCAATGAAAAAAAAGGTACTGGCGCTAATTTTTGAAGAGATTTACTGTACTGTGTGAGCTTGCGTCGGAAGCCTGGCTTCCCTGCTGCTCCTTGCTCAGTATGATGCTGATGATGTCGTGCTCCTTCATGTGCTCCATCAGCTGTTCTTTGCTGGTGGACTCGAAGCCGCACACGCAGCAGCAGAAGAGGAGGACGCAGTACTCGGTGCCTCCTCTGGGAGCTCCGCTGCCTCCTTTCCACGCAGGTACCCCGGGCGCTCTCGGGGCTGGAGGTGGCGACGATGCTGCAGTGTCCTTCTGGCTCAGGATGACGTAACGGTCCGCCGATGGATCCGGGCCTGGTTTCAAAGGCACGACTGGAGAACTTAGAAAGAGAAGGAAGGGAAAAAAAAAACACAGATTATTTTAACACAATTTAACTTAAGTCAAATAACGGTTGTTGTTTATTTATGCGCGGAAAAAGCTCCGGGTAGAAAAAACATGCTCCCTTTCGAACTGTCAAATAACGGTTGTTGTTTATTTATGCGCGGAAAAAGTCCGGGTAGAAAAAACATGCTCCCTTCGAACTGTTTTTTTTTTATTGCCGCTTGGTGATCACCTACTTAGCACCAACACAGAGTTCAGTGTCAGGTCAACAGCAAGCAGAACATTTGCTGAGGCATAAATGATGGACGCAACCCTCGACACTAACGTTTCACGACACCCGTGGCTTTATTGGCGCAATTCTTTCAGCGCTGTTGAAAAGAAGGTTTTTGGATCATGATAATAGATGTCACAGATGTCGATCAGTATTTTTTGTGCCATTGGTGTATTTAATATATTGGTGTTCTAAAAGAAAAGTACTTTTTTAAATCATAAACTGAGATATTTATTAATAATAATAATAATTAATAGGAAATTATAGCCATAATAATCCAGAGAACTTGGGATACTTATGTACACCTGAAGGTAAATACATTTGTACTTATACCTGTAGTTGAAATATTTGGCATTATAACATTTAACATTATAAAACTTTTCATTCATTCATTGCTTTTCTCCTCATCTCGGGTCGGGTCACGGGGCACCTGTGCCTATCTCAGGCGTCTATGGACATTGCAGGAGTTACACCCTGGATGGAATGCCAACCAGCATGGAATGCACTCACTTTCCACTAGGGACAATTTTCCAGGTACCATACCATGTTTTTGGACCGAAAAAAACCTCTCGGGGCATGGTGGAGGTGGCGACGCTAACCACACTGGACCCTGACCCTAACATGCTAACCCCTTTATGAATCTTCCCTGCTTCAGTGTCCTTCTGGATCTTCCCTCTCAGGATGCATTAACAGGATAACCCTGGATGGAATACCACACCACACACACACACACACACAAACCCACACACATGTGAACACACACACACACACACACCGCCGGGGATGAACATGATCATGGTGGAGGCGGGAACCCCTGGTTGAGGCGAACGGGCTAACCACTAAGCCAAGGTGGCCCAATATCATAACACTTTATATTATAATTTAAACGTTATATTCAACTACTGTATATCTTTAACTACATGGTTTGTGTGTGTCATCTATCACTGGATCATTACACAAGTCTAACAAGTCAGATGAATGGGCTGCGTTTTAAAAAAAAAATGTTATTTAAAAAGAGAAAAGCTCTTTAAACCTGCCTGGCCCCATGTATAAAACTTTTATAGAAAAGCAATAAAGATCCTGTGACCTTAAACAGGCCGTTTATTGCCCGAAAACCCCCCAAAAAAGGCTGATTAACAACAATTTAGCAAAAAACAAATACATTTCTCCACATTGGTCTAAGAGTCCCATTACTGCAAAATGATTGATTCCAGTTTACAAAGAGCGAATATCTGCGATGATCAATGAAGTAACAGAACAGAATACTGCATCCTGATTCGAGGGAGGCTGTAGCTTAGTGATTAAGGCATTGGACTTTGGATCAGAAGGACACGACAAACCAAACCCTCAACTGCTCAGCTGAAGGACACTCTGGATAAAGGTGTAATTATACATATAAATACATAGAATGTGTTGTGTCTAGGACAGAAACATACAATGTGTTATGTCAATGTCTTATGTCGTGGTTATTTACAACAGTTAGTTAATTAACACGTCTGCATTTGGACGGTTTATGGATAAAGGCAAATGTTGTGGCGCATTCGAGAGATTTCGCTTCTCACCTATGTTATAAACGCATGGCATAAACATCCAGCTACTCACTCGTGCTCTCGTTATCTCTCTCTCTCTCTCCATCATTCTTTCTCACCCTGAACTGTCTTGAACTGATTTGTTGCATGTTATATACACTTCATGTTATAAACGGCCACAGTCCTTCTTTCTCGCTCTCTATCTCTACATGTTTTGCAGTGACTGGTTGTGTGCTATTCTGTCTCTGAACTCTCTCTCTCTTTGCATGTTATATACAGTCCTTGCATGTTTAAACGGCCACTAGTCCTTCTTTCTCGCTCTCAATCTCTACCATGTTTTGCAGTGAAACTGGTTGTGTGCTATGAACATTAACAACACTATCCGTTCACTTCATCACCAGACCTCTCTCTCTCTCTCTCTCTCTCTCCCCCTCCTCCATTTTAAAAATTACTTCCAAGAATGTCCTTGCGTCACACAAACATTTAAACTATGAGAATCACTTTGATTTGCATTATGTAGAACATCTTCGCAGCTGTTATCACAAAAACAAGAACACTTGGAACGTATACTCCGAACTATTGTGCTTTTAGATTCAGGGATTTAACTGTTCTATTGTGCTATTTATATTCAGGGAATTCCCTAACTAACTGGCACGTAGTGTTACGTTACTAATTCAGATCCCTCTAACTGGCCGTAGTGACGTTACTAATCAGATAACAGGAAACTAAATCACAGTAACATTTTGAGACACAATAACACATCAGCGTCAGCGTCAGAGTTGCTTTCCAGGTCATTTATTTACATTTACTGTATTTGGCACAAGCCTTTATACAGACCGACTTACAACTGAGCAATTGAGGGTTAAGGGCCTTGCTCAAGGGCCCACTAGTGGCAGATTCGAACCTGCGGTCTTACCGGTCCAGAGGCCAGCACCTTAACCACTGAACTACCACATATAAAAACACCCAAGACAGCGGGGGGAGTTGCATTCTGGAGAATATACTGATATCCCATCATGTAACGTGCTCATTATCTGCTACAATATTCAGAAAAGCCAAACTACAGCAATGTAGTGCATGAAACATCAACACATTGTAGTGTCGTCATTCTATACAGGAACTTTGGTTAAATAAAAGCAATTTAGCACAAGCGCAAAACACACTCAACTTTTTGCGTTTTATGTCCTGCTTCAAGAGTTTCTCTTAAACACAGAAAATCCTTACAATTCCTCATCTCAAGGGAGTGAATGCATATGTAGGATTGAAGCCGCTTGTTCTAGTAAAGAAATAAGTAGGGAAAAAAAAAAGCCACAATAATGAGCAACTTTATGGCTTGCATTTATTCCCTGACTGTACTGAAACTGACCTCAAACCAGAGGCACAAACCAAACCGTGACTTTGTGCACCATTACACCCCTAGCAGCCAGTATTTCCCTAATGATACACAAGCGTCTTCAATGTACACACACAATAATAAGCGGAATTTCTACACTACCCAACTAACATATTATAATCAGTACTTGCTATGAAATTATGGGATGACGGGCCAGACCTCCGGCTTCTTGGCACCAACCCGAATCGCCTGAGTACAGCGATACAAGATCCATCATCGAGAGCAGAATCCGGCTAAGTCAATCGATTATTGTGTTGCGTTTTTCATTGCCGCTTCCCGAATTGCTGGAAGATGCTTGAATGCCTGACGGCACGCCGAGAAATCTTGTAGGTTTAAGTGTACTTGCGCATAATCTGTTCATAAGTTTGCTCCAATCATTTTTTTTTTTACATTTTTTTAGTCGAGTAAAGCACCTTAACAATTGTGAAAAAAATCTGAACGGAACATGGAGGAGGAGGAGGAGGAGGAGGAGGAGGAGGAGGATTAAACAAAGCCACTTGTTGAGTGCACCGGAGCAGAGCTATTCAACAGACAAGCCAGACTGTTGCTAAAAGGAGGCAAGCAAAGCAATTACTGAAGCTAAATGAATAAACCAGAGCTGCGTCTTTTTAGTTACCATGTTGTTCGTCACGTTCAAGGTGGAATACTTGTAAACGTTCATCAAAGCAAAACACACCAAACAGTGATGTTTAAGTCTTCTTAGAGAAACTAAACACTATGTCCTGACCAGACAAAACAATCAAAATAAATCTACGTTAAAGGCGTCTGGCAGAAGCCCTAATCCAGAGCGATCTACAACGCAATAGACCGGGGTTTAGGGGTCTTGCTCAGGCTCAGCTGAGTGGTGATGCTGGGATTTCAACTTGTGAGCTTCCAATCCATACTTCAGTGCTTTAACCACTGAATCTATCTAATCTATATAATGCCAGGCTTTAATGCTGTGCAATATTTACTAGTCCTTCGAGACTGTTGCTGGTCAGACTGCACAAAAATGATCCCACTGTAGGATCTTAGTTGTCCTGGGCAATTAATCATTATTATCGATTAATTCCAGTTTATGGTTTATGCTGAAAGACGAATTTCACTTCAGTTCAGTTCACTTCAGGACCCCGTTGTTGAATGGGGAGGTGTGTATTGCGAGCTAAAAACGACAAGCCAAAAACACCGGCTAAAACAGGTTAAAAAAATAGCGGTCAGATTTTCCCCACGGTACCCAAAATCGAAAATGTTATTTAGTCTAACAATAAAATATGAGATTCAATCTATAGGACATAACGTCCTAATGTCAGACTGTACAACACCATTCATTCATTCATTCATCTTCTACTGCTATATCCGATCTTCCCTCGGGTCACGGGGAGTCTGTGCCTATCTCAGGCGTCTATGGGCATTAAGGCAGGATACACCCTGGATGGAATGCCAACCCATCACAGGGCACATTCACACACACATTCACACACTAGGGACAATTTTCCAAGGTGCCAATCAACCTACCGTGCATGTTTTTGGACCAGGAGGAAACCGGAGAACCTGAAGAAAATCCCCCTGAGGCACGGGGAGAACATGCAAACTCCACACACACAGCTGAGACAGGAATCGAACCTGGACTCTGGCGGTGTGAGGTGAACCTGCTAACCACTAAGCCACCGTGCCCTCCTGTACAACACCAAAACAAAAAAAACATTTCGGCTGTAGTTTTACCACCTATCAATCCATGACCCGTTTACACCCGCATTCTCTCTCTAATTCTAGCACGCCAAAAAAATCTCAAGCGTTAATTTACTTCATGATGTTCCCTGATGATAAAAACATTCATATGAACACTTTTTCCCTCCATAAATTAGTAAGTTTCTCTTCTAGCTGTACTGACTTGTTACAGCATTTTCCCTCAGGTGGTTTTTGCTAATTGCATCATCGGGTTCGGCACTACTATTGGTTCTTGATCTTCAGAGAGAGAGATCGCACCGCAGGAAAACGTCTGATTGTTTAAAATAAAAAAAAAGCTATTTTGGATGATGGAGACAAATCTTAAAAGAGATTCGACCGGAATAGCGTCAATCCACCAGAACACCTCCGGGCTGTTACGGCCTGGGTTCGGCAAGACCTCTGAAGGTCATATCTGAAAACCCAAGCCATGTGAAACCTTTATGGACCGGATTTGTTTAGTCCAGCACGTCCTAGAGAGACTCAATCAATATAGAGGCAACATTCCTCAAACCAAACCTAGTTTTGCAGTTTGGTGGTTCAGCCAGCATTACCCTGTGTACATATACATATATATGTATATATATACGTGTACATACATATATATGTACATATACATACATCGTACGTATACATACAAGTAATGAGCATTAACTTGTTTGGCAGTTCGTGCACCAGTTCACTAGTTGTCTTTTCATGGACCATTCTGGTTTGGTTTATGAAGAGAGTGGGGGGAGGAATAAAAAAAAAAAAGGTGTAATAACCTTTTTTTTTATATACAGTGGCGGAAACAGGCATAGGTATTTACATATATGCGAAAAAAACTACTTAATAAATGACTTTTAATATCTTACTGTCCACCAACAGCTCAGTTTCGAGAAAATAAATAAATAAATATACAAATAAATCGCAGTAGTCGTTAGCATTGGAAAGCGAAAATGGATTCAGATTCTGGAAATGGACACTTGTTATAAAATTACAATTTCGATTCCTCTGATCAATTCCTGGGTGCATTTCTTTTTCACTGGGCAATCTGCCAGGACCTTATATGGTAATCTAAACACCGGGTTATAAGATGGACTAAGAGAAGCGCTCCAAAGTGTGGCTAAAAGACAAAGCGAAGTGTAATTATTGTAATAAACTAATATGTCGCAAACAAGGTGTCTCGTCCAACATGACCAAGTATCTATGATTCATTCACCGTTTGGAATCGAAACAATTAAATAAATGATACCCAACCCTAGTGATTGTAGATGCGTCTCCACACCACAAACAAAAACATAAGCATATTCAAGCAACAGAAAAGACTGTAAAACACCAAACCGACTGTACCACTACTGATCCATCAGCTCATCCTGAATCAGCTGCAGGCTACAGGATAATGATTAGCGAAGTGACCCCAAAGCGATTCAAGGTGACCCTCACCGGCTGCTTTGGGAGATCGCCTCGTTGATCGCCTTGTTCACTTGTTCGTAGTTATAGTTCTGATCCCCGGCGTGTTTCCACATATGGGACTTGAGGGACGGCGGATGGCTGCACACGTATCCGCAGAGTGAGCACCTGAGCGGGAAGGAAAGAGGCAGAATGAAATCTTTACATCTGTTTTATCTGAATAGCCGTTTTATTAGACAGAGACACTGTTTAGTTGCCTAGCATCAAAAGCAAACAGAGCATGAACACGTAACTATTGGAAACCAGACATGAGGGAAAAAAAAAAAAAAAAAAGACAGCGGAAGTGTTTTATCTGGATGCTTTATAGTTCCACGTGTTACTGCAGTTCCTTGTTGTTCTATATTTAGCCACAACTCTGGTGTATCTGAGTGACCTTCAGTACAGCACATCTGTTCATTATGATTCATATCCACTTCGTCTGCCTTGTGGCAAACGAAGATAAATTGCCAGAGGTGAACAAATGTTAAATTCATTAGCTAAACCACCAGGCAAATAAAAGTTCCCGTGCCCTGCCCGGTCGTAGGTTTTGGCTGCCGGGAAACCTAATTGACTAACAAAAAGCAGTAGATAATGTACAATGCGTATCGAGTTAGTTACATAGTTAATCCCTATCAAGTCCTCAGGGGTGTTCAACGCTAGCAATTCTATATCATTAATGCGATTGGGTCATGTGACGCGAGAACGGACGTTATCATTGATTAAAATCTTATATTGCCGGTGTGCAGGTTTGACAGAGAGGAACTGGCAACATCTCCTCAATGGTTTATATTTCAACTTCATTAAAACCCTTGAGCCCTTGTTTTTGGTCTGCTGATAACTGTATAAGGCAAGTCTTAATAAAGTAAGTCCTCTAGAGGTCGACCGATACTGACAGCTAGGTTGGATTGTATTAATCAAAATCATCATATTTTAAAAATAATAATAAAAAACATAACTCGATGTATGATAGTAATGAATACACAAATTAAAAAGTATTGTATTTGGGAAATTGCGCTAAGGAAAATAATATTGAATATATTTTATTAATACAGCTATATAGTATAAAAAAATTTAATAATTTTGCAAGTAAACACATAACAATAAAAAAAAAAACATTGTAGTTTTAGTGATTTGCCTATAGAGGCTGCTATCGTAATGACGTCAAACCTTTTGAGCCACAAAAACGGGAAAAAGAACTATCAGTATGGATTTCTTTGCAGATAACTGATCAGAATCAGGTTTATTGGGAAGTGTGTTTACACACACAAGGAATTTCAGCTGTTGGTGAGTCTCAAAAAGTAGGGAAAAGTATTACACTATACATTTAACTTACAACTTAGTTCCAGCAATCAAATATCAGTGGCGATTAATCTTCAAAATTATTTATTCAAATTTTTTGGCCTGCCAAATAATAATTCTTGGCTTGCCGTTGCTATATAATGCCATTCAGCAGATTTAGGACCGTACATGCGAAGATGTATATGAGAACGTGTCGGGTTGGATTGACACCAGCAAGGGCAGCGTGTCTTTCCACGCACAGCCAATTATCTGCACTTGGAATCCCCAGTCGTGGGGTAGTTATGTCAGGATTCAAACTTTCCATCTCGCATTAAAGGTGAAAGTTTCGCCACTTTCGCCACTTTTTAAAAGCGCTTGGCGTCTCTGCGCCGTGATGCTCACCTGTACTGCTCCAGCAGCTGCACGGCTTGGTGCTCCTGCGGGTGTCTCTTCATGTGGCTCTTCAGGCTGTTCATGTTGGTGGTAGCGAAGTCGCAGCTGCAGCACCTGTGGCAGATCAGAGCGGACATAGAAAAAACTTCTAAAAACGGAAACCTGCCTTCTACTCCACCCCCTGCCAAAAGAGCTCCAGAGCCGTCCCAGCATGGATTCAGGGCTGTTCCCCCCCCCCCCCTTTTTTTTTTTGATGTCTACTTAGGCTTTCTGTGATGTGCCCGATCGCGCCACAGCACTGAATATGAAGTAAGAGGCCATTTGTATGTAGTCTGAGCTCAAGCAGTGGTGTTCGGGCCGGTGTTAGTTAAAAGGGGTGAGAATCTCTAAGGGGTTGTTTGAAGTAGGCGTGGGTTAGAAGAGCGGAACGGCTGAGACACAACTCCATGCGCTCAAAGAGGCCCTACTGAGAGCTTGGGATTGTATGCGCGCACGTGCATGTGCTTGTGTGTGGTGTGTGTGTGTGTGTGTGTGTGTGTGTGTGTGTGTGTGTGTGTGTGGACACGTCTTTGACACCCACACCTAATAGCACAGAAAGCGCTCCACTCGCAGGTGAATTAAACTTGTGCTTTACTGCCCTCGTGTGGCTACAATCGGAATCGCACAGCAGTCACGCCAAACCCCGATTTTAACGGGTTTCAGATGCAATTCGTTCACTTAATGAATTCCTTAATTTTTTTTTCCTGCTGCAGAGGACAGACACTTCCACTGCATCCCACTCAACCCATAGTGCTCAGGCGAGCGCTAGTTGAAAGGGCCGTGCGGCTGAGGGGCTGTTTGAAGTAGGCGTAGGTGAGAGAAGCAAAATGGCTGAGAGATGTCTGTATGCGTGAAGAGCACCAGAATGAGCGTCCCTGTACGTGTGTGTATCTATTTCTACATTTAATATCAAGCTAGGAAGAGGCCGCGTATAACCTTGACACCTAACCACGCCCCCCACCCCAAACCTCACCCATTTGGGCATCTTCGGTAAACGCTTCACCCTGGTCAGAGTGGCTGTTGGATCCCTGGCTGGATGAAGAAATGCGGCTGCGTCTCTGTTCTGGCTTCTTCAGATCATATAATATAATAGACATTACAAACTCTGGTTTTATACTGTAATTCCGTTCCTATGATAAAAAATATATTAATTAATTAAAAAAAATAATTATATTACATTTATATATATATATATATATATGAGATACGGGGCATGGTGTGGCTTAATGGTTAGAACATTCGCCGGGTCCGGGTTCGATTCCCGTCTCGGCCATGTGTGTGAGGAGTTTGCATGTTCTCCCTGTGCCTCAGGGGATTTTTCTCCGGGTTCCTCCCGGTTCAAAAAACATGCACGGTAGGTTGATTGGTACCTTGGAAAATTGTCCCTAGTGTATGAATGTGTGTGTGAATGTGTGTGTGTGTGTGTGTGTGTGTGTGTGTGTGTGTGTGTGTGTGTGTCCTGCGATGCTTTGGCATTCCATCCTAGGGTGTATCCTGCCTTAATGCCCATAGACACCCGAGATAGGCACAGACTCCCCGTGACCCGAGGGAAGATCGGATATAGAGGTAGAAGATGAATGAATATATATATATATATATATATATATATATATATATATATATATATATATATATATATATATATATATATATATTAAAATGTGGGAGACAAGAAAAAGACAAAATTTTCTGTCTTTCGTTCTGCATTTCTTCCTTCCTTGCTTCCCCCCCACCCATCAGTCCTTTCATCCTTCCCATTTTGTGAATTAAATTTAGGTTTTACTGCCCTCATGTGGCCACTATGTAACAATTTTTTTTAGCTTGCTAATGACAGTCATTGCCAGTGCCAGTGCCATGTGCACATCAGGAAAATATTCCCTGACACGTTCACTAGTATTGGTTTTTGGGTGTAAAAAAAAAACAAACAAACACAAACAAAAACAAAAACACAGGACCCACCTGTAGGGTTTGTCGGAACTGTGAATCCTGCGATGGTTCCGCACGCCGACGTAGGTAGAGCTGGAATAATCGCACATGTCGCATTTATACACTTTCTGCTCACTGACACTGTCTGCAAAAAGAAAACACACAAATATGAGCTCCTTTTATAAAAAGGGGGGGGGGGGGCTTTATAGCGGATAAGGCAAAAACAAAAATCAATCCAATACTGATTACAAATCGCATTTTTTTAGTTTTGGGTTTTTTTTTTGAGAAAATAAATAATACATATTTCCTGTCATGCCTGACCGTATTAATAAATCTATCACTTTAATAAAAAAATAAAAATAAATTCCCATCTTTAGTCCAATCTGCTGTTATAATAACCTCCACTCCACTCCATTCAAGTGCCAGTCATTTTGATGTGTGCTCACAGAGATTCATTCAACCACATCATGGTCTGCTGTACTGCTGCGTTCCAATTCATTCCAAAAATAATGTTGAAGTCAGAATTCTAGAGGTAAATAGTCTACTTCAAACCATGTAAAGCATGGAGCTGGCTTCTGGGCATCATCATCCTAGAATTGAAAGTTTGGGTCTCCTGGTTCAAGTGAAGGGGAAAATAAAGGGGAAAAAACAGTCTAAAGACATCCTAAACAATCATATGCTTCCGAACCCAATACTTTTATCTACATGGTGTAATTATCATCCGAAGCAAAACATCTTAAAGCACAAGGATATCATCATAGGCAATGATTAAAGGACAGCTACGGTCTTTTTTCACGGTGCGACTCTCACCTTCATCTGTCATTTTTTCAGATTCGTCCCTATTGGCTTTGGATTCACAGACAAGCGCGAGGGCCGCCGCCGTGTCGCTGATCCCGTGCTGCTCTCTCTCGTGGTTCCTCAGCTGACTCTGAAAGACGAGTTAAAGTAAAAGAGAAAAACACTCGTCACAGGCAGTGCATTAATGAACCCACGGCCGAGAGAAAAGGTCAAATGTCTCCAAATGGTGAAACTTTATAATCGGATTAACTTTTACTGCTGTGCTCAGGGCTTGCGGCGCGCGCTCTGCGCGGAGATTTCGGCAACCTTTAGCACTCCGACTGTAATTACACAAATGATCAATTAAACTCCTAATTCCAAACAGACTTTAGCGCGGGAATAAAAGGGAGAAATGCTTCACTGCCACCTCAATGTGCTGCAGTGAACATACTTACAGGAACAATTAAAGTGTGCGGAGATAGATGGATGGATAAGATGGGTAGAGAAGATGGGCAGATAAGATATACATGAATGAATGGATTGATAAGACAGACGGATGGATGAATAAAACAGATAGATAAGATGAATAAGACCATTAAATGTATGAAGGGATTAAAGGGAAGATGGTAAAATATGGATAATGGAAGGGCAAGTTAGATTAGTCTAGATTCCACTTTGTCATTGCACAAATTGCAGTACATGGCAATGAGTGCTTGGATGAGTGCTTGAGTCTGATGGGTGGATGGATGTATTAGATAGACATAAGAAAGAGAAGGACGGAAAACGTACGAATGGACAAGAAAAACGATTAGATGATACAATTGATGGACGAATGAATCTGATAAATGCATGGGATAAGATGGACTGATGGATAGATGGATGGATGAATAATTCAGACAGATAAGAAATAGATAGGATATCTATGGATAGGGCAAACAAATATGTGGAGGGACAAGGATGGAACAAGATGGATGGATAACAAAGAGGGATGGAATGGATGGATGACCGATAAATTAACCAAAATAGACGGATAAGCAGATAGATGGATAAAGCAGACAACTGAATATATGGAAAATGTGTATCTGTGCATTATTTTTTCTATCTGTTTATCTATCTATTTTACACCCATTTGGTTAATTTAAGATAAATCACAACATGAATATGTGGATGGACAAATCAAATGGAAGAAAGGAGGATAAAATGGATGAATTAGACAAAAAGATAGATGGAGGACCGAGTCATTACGACGTCGCAGAATGCATGACAGATTGACAAGATAGACATATGGATAAGAAATGAATAACAAAGACATGTGGATGTCTAGAGATGATAGATAGATAGATAGATAGATCGATAGATAGATAGATAGATAGATAAAGATTACAGCTGTTACACTGAAAGAATGAATATGATAAAAGACTGATAGACTTTCAACTAAACTAGTGCTCATTACACAATTATGTCATCTTATACTCAAGAAACATTACTCTGTCTTAAATAATAAATAAAGTCAACCAATAAATACATAATAATACTATTTTCCTAACACTGCATGTTATTACTGATACCAAAAACAACTTTTAATTTCAGGCTGATTTAATCTGAAGCATTTTTATAATACAGTATTGCTTATGGAACGAATCGCAGATCTGACCATCGCTTTTGTATTTGTACAGAATGAAGATGAAAAAAAAATCTATTTTTCACCTCCCTCAGATTTATGAACCCTACAAAGCTTGAAAGCATTAATTTAGAAAAATCAAATCTATGAGGAAATCAATCTTCTCACTACAGAGCAGCACTGCCCCCTAAAGGAGAAGGAAAACACCACAGGTGGTGCAAACCTCTGCAGCACAGTGCTGCCATACCATCTTTTTTCATTCATTCATTCATTCATTCATTCATCTTCTACCGCTTTATCCGATCTTCCATCGGGTCACGGGGAGCCTGTGCCTATCTCAGGCGTCTATGGGCATTAAGGCAGGATACACCCTGGATGGAATGCCAACCCATCGCAGGGCACACACACACATTCACACACACATTCATACACTAGGGACAATTTTCCAAGGTGCCAATCAATGCATCATGCATGTTTTTGGACCGGGGGGAAACCGGAGAAAAACCCCCTGAGGCACGGGGAGAACATGCAAACTCCACACACACATGACCGAGACGGGAATCGAACCCGGATCCTGGCGGTGTGAGGCGAACGTGCTAACCACTACGCCATCACTGTAGTCGTGCAAGTCAGTAAACATGGGAGCATCTGTTCGTAAAAGCAAGTCATAGATAACACACTACCTTAACATTAACAATGGTTTATTACTGGCTTGTAGACATTATCTAATGAGGATTTTCCACAGTATTTAGAATAATAATATAATTTGGAATAATATTAATTAGGATGAATTATTAATAGAAATGTAAAGATGTGAAAGACACGGGAATTGTGGCCCAAAAAGAATTTGGCTCCACATCAAACCACCCTGCCTGACTGGGAACTATTGCTCTGATGTTTTCCTATATAAATTCTGGATACATACTCGGACTAAACGCTGCTTTCAACTCCACAATTAGATTTTTAAGCGAGTAAAATCACCCAAAACATATCTCGAAATGTCTGAAAGTTGAATCAATATTTTACTCGACATTGTGGCTTCAATAAAAAGTCAACTGTATATAATATTGCAAATTTGGAGGCAGTTTTTTTACGCAATGCTTAAATTTTCCCTACTATACATATGCTGCACGGCCTTCATTTGAATTCTGCCAAGTGATAGGTGGCTACATTTTATTATGCACTAAGGGTCACAGGATTAAAAAACAATTTTGCATTTAAGAACTACACACCTCAAAAACAATGGATCTATACTTTAGGTGAAATGTATGACTTTTTAGAAATAATTAAGCAATTAAGCATTAAATTTAAGACCTATATTATGACAAACACATTCATGCATTTAGCAGTTGGCCATACCCAGTTCTTTTATTAAATTCATGTATTCAAAGACAAGAATTGTTAAACTAATTACGTCTGTTTAACAATCCGAGAGATTTGCGCCAATATGAGAAAGCTGATTGGCTGTTGCCTTAATATATATATATATATTATATATATATATATATATATATATATATATATACAGATATATATATATATATATATATACAGAATAAGATCCTTCCCCACCTCACACCTCATGAACAGTAATACATAAGGGAATGTAATATTACATTAGTGGGTTGCCTTTCGCAATGCATTCGAATTATATTTGGATGAACAAACAGAAAACATTTTTTATACTGCTAATGGGAGCATTTCAACAAAAAATAAGGGGTACAATTTCACGGACAGCTGAAAATTAATAACCGTTGACCATTTTTCAAGAACTAGAACAGAGAATGCAAGACTTTTTAAGGTATAAAATAATACAAATTTTATTTTTTTACTTTCTAAGACCCTGTCTGTGGGCACTGGACATTCAGTTCTCGAACTGGGGGCCGCCAGATGGCACTAGAGGGGGCCTAGCATTTTAGGTAAATGATTTTAAAAATATATTTTACCTGTATATCAGGATTGAAAAAAATGCGTCAAAAATAAAGTTTTTAAGTAGATTTGTGGATGTTGTGTCCTGAGGGCCTCAAAAGGACTCACCCTACACAAAGGTCATCTCAAGGTTTCTTACAGTATAAACTTACAATAATTGGAAACAAACTAATAGGCACCATCCATCCATCCATCCATCCATCCAATTTTATAACCACTTTTAACATGTAAATCTGCCATCAGTTATTAATATAAATTAATTACATTTAATCAAGGCTTTGACTAATGAAGCAGGGAATCGGCTGCTCAGTGGTTAAGATGTTGAAAGTAAAAAAAAAAAAAAAAAAACAAAAAAAACACTATGCTGCCCCTACTTGGGCCACGAGCAAGGCAATCAACCCTCAACCGCTCAGTTGTAGATGGATCTGCATAAAAGATCCATCTACAAATGGCATGAATGTAAACACAGTTTAGATGTTATGTCTAGTCTGGGTATGGTACTTGGTTTCTCTTCGTTCGAATTAAACATTACTGTCTGGGTGTTTTGTTTGCCCGAGTCTGCTCGGTTGTATGAATGAAATAGTTGTAAGTTGTTGTGGATAAGGGCGTCTGCCAAATGCTGTACATGTTTTTTGCACTTTGAACAGTGCTGAGCATTAAATTCAAACTGAAAGGCATTTTGGTTTACTTTAAAAAAAAAAAAAAAAAACACACACACACAACACACACACATATACATATATATATATATATACATATACATATACATACATATATATATATATATATATATATATATATATATATATATATATATATATATATATATACATACACATATATACACGATATAGATATATATATATATATATATATATATATATATATATATATATATATAGATATATATATATATATATATATATATATATATATATATATATATATATATATATATATAATATAAAAGCCTTTATTAGCATTCTAAGAGGAGCCGCAGGGTTCGAGACAGAGCCTTGAATACTTCTCTGACGATCTGGCAAGAAACTTTTCTTTACACTGTTCCTTCATGCACAATTACCTTATAGTGAAAGAGCTCGTTGCAGTGCTTGCACTGGTACATGCGGCTCTTGCGGTGGTGGATCATATGGCTCTCGAGATCCCTGCTGTCGGAGGCGATGTGCTCGCAGATGGGGCATTGGTAAGGCTGTCTCTGCCTGTGGACACGCAGGTGCTGTTTGACGTAGCCCTTGTTGCCACTGCTGTAAAGGCACAGGCGGCAGCGGTAAGGTCTGTCGCTCCCGGCAACGTATTCCACCAGGTCGGCTTCTGCGGAGGACAAATCGCCCACCACGTCTGCCTCGCCTGTTGCCATACTGCCATTCAGAATCTGCGGATTGTCCTGCAGCTCTTTTAGAATGTCTTCATCTGAGGCATTCTGGTCTGACCTTTCCCGGAGACGTTCAATGACGGTCAGCAGCGACGTGCTAATCCCAGCTTTCGAAGGACCTTCCAGCATGAATTCTTGCCTGGGATCCTGTCTAAGGTTCAGAAGGGCGGCCGTGCCTGGCATCCCAGAAACCAGCTCGGTTGCCGGTACTTTTGCGGTGGATACAGCAGACGTAGAAGACAGATCGAGTATTTTCTGGCCCGTGTCGGAGATACTTGAAGCGCCTTTAATAGCGGACTTGCTCAACTCTGGAGCAATCAGTGGCAAAGCCACAAGGGCTTCAGCCGCCAACGAGTGCAGGCGCAGGCATTCCGAGTGGGTCCTCCTACGAGCCGGAGGCAGATTCTCATCCGGAGGTGGTTCCGACTCTTGGCTTTCCATTTCCTGGTGATCATCGCTATCATTCCAGTCAATCAGAACTTGTTCCTCACAGAACATTGGGTGAGACTCGGTCTCAATTCCGACTTCCTGAGAAGACAGCAGGGTCTTGTATCCGGGCATCTCCGGGCTGAGAAGCAGAGGCTTGCTAGCAACAGGTTCTTCAGTGCAAGGCAGCCGTTCTACTATAACATTGACATGGCCGGCAGTGTTGCCACTGGAGCTAATGATCTTCTGTACTGAAGACAACAAGCTGTCTGCGTTTGTCTGCTGGTTCTCGGTCTCCAACTCCAGCTCCATCTGAGCCTCGGGAGTCATCTGTACCTCGCCTGGAGGCTCCTCCGGCAGAGATTCTTGGACAGAGAAAACATTTTCCAGCTCCTCCACTCTCTCGCCCTCGCATTTCAGCTTCGCCGACGCACACAGTTCCAACTGAACGGACGGAGCAGTGCGGAGAACCTGAGCTTGTTCTCGGACAGGTGCGAGAACCACGATAGCGTTCTGCTTTCTACACTGTTCTAAGGACGGGCTGCTGTTCAGTGTATATAAATTGTAGGCCTCGCGCTGGTCTGCGTCGTCTTCGAATATAGGGTACGAGCAGTCCACCAAGCCAGCGTGTTTCCAGGCGTGGGTTTTCAGATTGCGCTGCTGCCCGCATTCATAACTGCAGATCAGGCAGCGATACCGGCCGTGCTCGTAGCTATACCATGTCTTAGAGGCTCCTGGCTCGTCGTCCGATCCAGATTTTGTGTGTGAGAACCCCAATGTACCCTGCAGACTTTCTTTTAACGAGTCAGTCTTTTGCTCGGCAGGGGATCTCTTGGTGCATTCGCCGTCCTCACAGTGCAGCCTGATATGGGCTTCTAGATCCTTCTGATGGTTGGATGTGAAACAGCACTCTGAGCACATGAAAATGAGGTCGTTGTGCTGCTCATCGTGCCTCTTCATGTGTTCCTTCAAATCGCTCAGCGTGGGAGAGATAAAGCGACACAGGCTGCACTGGTAGGAGGTAACCACGCTGGTACTTCGGTTAATCAGGTCTCGCTCTGTGATGTAAATTGATGCACCGCTGAGATCTTCTCCATGCTCCTTGGTTCTTTTGGATGGAGAAACCCCTCCGCTGCCTTCTCTGCTGTCTGCCACCATAACCGACGCGCAGGTCATGGAGGGACGCTTTTTCCCGGGCAGAGTGCATCGCCTGGGCCGTTTCTCCACTATCTTACTGAGCTTCTCGATCACCTGGATCAGAGAATCCGCAGCCTGCTTGTGGGGCTCCTGCTCTTCGTCCTCATCATGAAGGTGGGAATCAGGCATGTAGACATCCTGATGATCTCTGGAGCATGGGACTAGAATGGCAACACCACTGCTATCCTCCATACCTGAGGATGAAAGCAAATATATCATGTAAATTCCTCTGTAGATTTAAGTGAAATTAGAAAGACAACAAAAGCCTAACATGCTCAATATTAATCCTTACTTTTAAGCCAAAAACTGGATGTTGGGAGGTAAAATAAACATAAGAAAAAACGGTATACTTCCTTTGTAAGGGTAGACGAAAAACTAAGTACAATGGTCTCTACTTGCATCCCATATAAAAATATTGATATAAATATTTATTATTTATATAATATTAAGGCAGGATACACCCTGGATGGAATGCCAACCCATCGCAGGGCACACACCCCCACACATTCAGACACTAGGGACAATTTTCCAAGGTGCCAATCAACGGGAAACCGCAGAATGAAAACGCAGAATGAATGGAGGAACTTTCTCATTTTAAGAGACCCGTTTCATTTGCTTGTGTATATTTGGTTTGTATATTGCTTTTTAATAAGGTAAATGTTACACGATTACTCAATTAGTCACCGGATTAGTCGATAGAATCCTCAATTCCTAATCAATAGGATAATCAATATAATAATATAATAATAAATAGCTGCAGCCTTATATAGTACTGAAAATTGCTGTTTTGCGAAATTGATATCGCAAAACAGATAAAATTGATAATAATAAAATTACATTATATAATAAAAATTGATATCGTGTTGATATCAGAATGTAATACCTCTGTATCATTTCAAAATTGATACCATAAGTGACACATAACCAGTCACAATACAAGAATTCAAAAGAACTGTATTAAAATAATAAAACCTACTGGGAACATGTTATACTTGTACTTGTAATATATATATACTATATATATATATATATATATATATATATATATATATATATATATATATATATATATATATATATATATATATATATATATATATATATATATATGTGTGTGTGTAGTGTGTGTGTGTGTGTGTGTGTGTACACACACACATATATACACATACACATATACATATATACACACATACATATACATATATTTCCCGTATTTTCCCAATACCGCTGAACCACAAAGATGCCTTTCAGCATTTAAAAAACACTTGAGCACTAAAAAAATCATATAGTTGGGAATATAATTAGTGTGTCATTGGTTTTTTCGACTGTATTTATTATAAAATCCAGAGAGACGTATATTCCTAACTCTAATCAGTTCAGGGTCACCAGCTTTACACAAACGTCTAGCAGTGGCAGTCTGGCACAGTCTGGGATATGACCTCACGACCTTGTGGTCGCCTTATGCTTATGTATGGATGGTGTTACAGTCAGGATCTCAAAAACAGAGACTGGATTTTTGACTCACACTAGGGCTGAGAAGTGTGTGTGTGTGTGTGTGTGGTGTGTGTGTGTGTGTAATTTTATATACATCCTGTATATAATATATATCCTTCCCCACCTCACACCTCATGAACAGTAATACATAAGGGAATGTAATATTGGACAGTTAAACCCCGAGCAAACTCACGGGTTCTCATTTGGAACCTAATTAAACAAAGTTGTGGATTATCTTACATTTCAGAAAGGTTAGGAATAACATTATAAACTATGTTTTCACTAACAAATTTCATTCATTTTTTTTTGTTCATAAAAAGTGAGAATATCTAGTTGAATTCACTAAGGTACCATAGGGTCTGAATCCAAAAATCTTTACAAAGTTCCTGTATTCACAATATTCTTTAATTTTACATCATCGCTAAAATGATTGCAATCTAACCAATATTTGATATATTACCCAGACCTACTCCCCACGAAAAACCTTTCCTTCTATAGTTACACAGGTAAATGATGTATTAGTGTGTGAAGTATCGAGCCCTTACAGAAGACATCATGTTTTATTCTCACCAAACAAGAACTGAAATCCTCCAACTATAAAACAAACTATTAACAAATTCCATGACCATAATAAGTAGCAACGGCTAATGTCAGCGAGTGACAAATCTAACCTAAAGTATCATTTAGCCCAGGAGAAGTCAGCTGTTTGCCTTAAGAGGTGTCTGACCCCGAGCAGGTCAGCAGGTTTAAAATACCCAAATGCTATTATAGCACGCCCGAGGATCGCCACACTGCGGATTTGTGACTCACAGCATGACTTTCACCCCAGACCAAAGCAGCGTGGCCTTCTCCTTCTTTACATTTGGTTTCAGGGGTGTGTACTGGACGTGTAACACGCCAAAGATAAGGCGACTTTATCACTTAGCGTTTACTTTGTATTACGATTTCCTTCGATATCCAGCACTTTCCCTATCTGACCACAAAGTACTCCTCAACTTCTGCTTTCTTTGGCACAGTTATGTGAAAGCAGGATTTCACTTCCTAATAACACACACACACACACACACACACATATCATATAAAAACACATGGGCTGAAATAGACAGCATACAGGGTCATAGCCTGAAATTGAGTTGTGTTTAGCTGAAAGGGGATAGAGTTTGGAAAGGATTTCTGATACACAAGTATATTTTATATATATATATATATATATATATATATATATATCTATATATATATATATATATATATATATATATATATATATAGATATATATAGATAGATATAGATAGATAGATGATATAATAGATATAGATATATAGTTTAATTAAAAAAAAACTCTCTCTCTCTCTTTTTGGTAACGTTTGGGTCAACTTTACATTTGGGCCAAGATTTTTATTCCCATCACGCTTTAATTATTTATCCTAATTATAATAGGATACATAAATCCCAGCCATATTTGAACAAGAAGAGTACAAAGACATTATTTCTGGAGTGTTTTTAGAGAGCAGCCGGTGTCATGGTGAGATAAGAAGAAACGGGATGGACTTCATGACAACTATTGGAAGCTCCATAAGGTCTCTGGTCATCACACCACGTCGTCCCAACCCGTATAAACCCATGGGAGATTTGCGTGCCTTTTCTATACGACGAGGAGATACACATGGCGAGGATCTGGAGCACACCTAAATGTCCATTGCACTCCCTAGGAAGGCGCACTACATAGGGCACGAGAGATCAGTATCCAAGTGCACTAGATAGACGAGAAGCGTCCGTTTGGGACTCAGCCTGCGTCTCACACAGAAGACCAGCCAGGGTGGAAAAGAAGACACTTAAAACCCTGGCGTTGTTTCCTAACCACGCCGGAATCATGCGACTTTTATAATCAGGGAGTCACAGTTACTTACTGATGCAGCAGATCCGAGTGATCTTTGGCCCCACTGACGCTTTTGGGATCCGCAGCTTTTTTTTTACGCTCAGGCAGTAAAAAAAAAAGTATCTCACTTTTTTTTTCTCACGCTGCGCTCAAAATGGCGAGCATGGACCGACGATCACGTGACACATCTTTGGTCAGGTGACCATCCAGGAATGAGACCGTGACGTCAACCACCATGCAAAAAACACCCCCCTCCCCTCCCTCCAAACACGCACGCACCTGTTTTCCCCATAGTCACGCCTCCTCCTTGTTTTCAGGATTGTCATTGGACAGCGACAACGTCCATCTCGTGTCATATTATCCAATCCAAGAGCAGCCCGCTTTTACGATAGATCCATTTCACAGACGCTCTCTAGCGTCAATACGGTGTATTGCACTTAAAAATACAAACATTTGTTTTGGTTATTAAATGACACTATAATTAATAATCATTATGCGTAGGCAAATAAATTATACTTATTCTTTTATTTATTATTATAATTAGCCTTTTTTGGCTTCCACAGAACAGACAACAGAAGATAACAGGCACTCAATACAGTTTGTGACATGTTTTCACTAAGCAATTAATAACTGTAATGAATAACTAATGTAAATTCAAGTGAAGAATTTTATTTATTTTTAAGATACCTGACAGCAAATTACAGCAAAATATGTTTACTGCATGTAATGCTATTTATTGTTAAATATGTGACAAAATTATTAGAATCCATAATATTATATAAAGGGGGGAGGGGGGGGGCACGGTGGTTTAGTGGTTAGCACATTCGCCTCACACCCCCAGGGTTGCGGTTCAATTTTCGTCTCGGCCATGTGTTTGTGGAGTTTGCATGTTCTCCCCGTGCCTCAGGGGGTTTTTTTTCTCCGGGTTCTCCGGTTTCCTCCCCTGTCCAAAAACATGCACGGTAGGTTGATTGGCACCTTGGAAATTGTCCCTAGTGTGTGAATGTGTGTGTGTGTGTGCCATGTGATGGGTTGGCATTCCATCCATGGTGTATCCTGCCTGTATGCCCATAGACACCTGAGATAGGCACAGACTCCCCGTGAACCCAAGGGAAGATCGGATATAGCGGTAGAAGATGAATGAATGAATGAAAAATATTATATTATATTATATATATGCTATAGGTAAATAATCAGTCATGAGCAGGTGTGGTGTGATTCAAATGGTTTTAATTCCTCATATTTCACAGCAATCTGCTGATGATTACTATGAATCGAGTACTCAAGATATGTATATATAATCTAGACAATATAGAGGTCCAACAGCTTGATAGCACCAGTGAAAATTATTTTCTAATCCAAATTGGCAACAACTTATGTGAAAAGTATAACTACAGGTATATTTACATTATTTTACATGTATTGTCAGTATTTGGTGTCACTTTAATAACAATGTGCACTTGAGCTGGCACAGACACCACATGCTTTAACAAAATCCTCCGTTTAGTTTCTTAGTTTAAATTCATTTGAGGGTCTTTTGAATACACGCTTCGAAAAAGGCAGTAGTTATGAGGGAAATCTGACCTATTGTACATTTCCAGTGTGCAGAACGTAAAGCTTGCCAAACTGTGTGTTATCAAAGCAGTAAACAGCACTTTAGTGTACGCTGTAAATGTGTGTAGTCGTCGTGAACGACAAACTTGTACCCGTGCTGATTTCTGGTGGAAACATCTGTCTTCCTCTGTAGACTTGAAGATGTAGATGGCTGTTTCTGTAGGCATATCTTGGCATATGTTGGACTCGTTTAGGAAATGGGACTTCCTTGCATGTTTCCCAGCCGTTAAAAGTCTGATTTTGGTGAGATGAATTTTCCAAAAGCATTGAAACACAGAACATTACAGTAAAACAAAGTAAACCTGTTTATCAAAGCCTTAAACCGAAGCAGGAGTCCGTTTTGTTGTAAATAACACTCGTCTTACACTTATAACATGTTGAAAATCTTTGACTGAGAATGGATCCAACTTAGAAAAAGGTATTTAAAAAACATGATAAGAAGAAGTATTCAAATCCTGTGCTATTTATATGAAAGTATTGGGACAGCTGATTTTTTTTCCCTGCAATATGTGAAGAACTACGACGCCGGAGGCACACAATTGAGGTCTTTGGATGATAAAATATGGTGTTCTGTTAAACTTGGAAACCTGATCCTGTTCCAGCATGACTATGCCCCCATACACAAAGCGAGATTCATGAAGATTTGGCGTACATGGTTTGGAGAGAAAGATCTTGAATGGCCTCAAGATCTCAAATCTATTGAACCCCTTTGGGATAAATTAGAACACAGGCCTTCTTACACCACCCTATATCAGTTCCTGACTTTACTAACTATATTATTGTTGATGACCACAAATCTCCACAAGCACACTCAAGAGGAACATCTTCCCAGGAATGTGTAGGGAATTATATGTTGGGACTTAATGCCCATGACCAGGTGTCTGCAAACATTTGTCAATATAGTGTATTATATTATTAATTTTGGGGCACGGTGGCGTAGTGGTTAGCACGTTCGGCCTCAAAAGTTTTGCATGTTTTCCTCGTGCCTCGGTAGGTTGATTGGCTCTTGGAAAATTGTCCCTAGTGTGTGCATGTGTGTGTCCGGGTCCGGTTTCCTCCCGGTGATGGTAGGTGTGCTTGAAAATTGTCCCGATGGGTTGGATGGGTTGGAAAAATGCCTTAATGCCCATAGATATAGCGGATCGGATAGAAGATGAATGAATGAATGAATATTATTAATTTTTATATGAAACAAATGTATTGCTTGTTTCTTTTCATTCAAAATGACCTGCATAGAAAATGAATTTCTTCCAGATTTAATTGTATTTTCCATCATAATCCGGTTCAGATAGATTACAGTCAGATAAAACGTACATCCCAGCTGAATAAAATGCTTTACTTGGACATGTTAGACTTATCAAACAGTGAAATAATTTTTCTGCACATTCACGTGATGTTATGAAGCTGGGATCAGCTATGATACAGTGCCGCTGGAGAATAAATGGTTAAGGGTCTTGCTGAAGGGCCCCAATAGTGGCAGCTAGGCAATACCAGGCCTTGAACCCTCCAACCTTCCGATCAGTAGCTGTCAATTGTGTGACAATATCTATACTGTTTTTTAACTTCTGCAATAAAATACATTAAAATGTAACTAATATGTGTGTGTGAATGTGAGTGTGTGTATGGTTGGTATGGTTGGATAGGCACAGGCACACCCGAGGGAAGTTCGGATAAAGTGGTAGAAGATGAATGAATGAATGTTAACTAAGAAAAAAACGACTAGTCAACTATGTTTATTATATTATTCACTGAAGAGTAAAAAAAAAAAAGAATAGGCATATATACGATACAAGTTATATACAATACAATTTTCCAGGGAAAATTGTCCATATGCTCTATGTTAACCTGAGCAAAATTAGACAAGGGTAAGGCCACAGTGTAACATCAGTTACAGTCGTAGCATACACAAGGAAATTAGAGCTCTATCTCTGAGCTACAGTGCAACCCCTCAGGACCGGTGGATGTGATTAGGCCTGTGTCACCGGCCCTCCTGTGCCGCCAGTGAAATATGAATGAAATTATCTCGCTGTGTGATTTGTGCAATTTGGGTGCGAGAGAAAGAGAGGGGAGTAATAAGAGCACATTGGTGCCGTCATTTCTGTGTGCCACGCGATGAAGGTCCGGTCTCTCAACATGGCCCGAGCGGAGGTCGAGAGAGGGGAGGAGGAGGAGGAGGAGGCGAAGGGAGAGGCCGCTAACATCCCTAATGCACAGTTTGGATTTATTGTTTTAATTAAGTACAAAGGCAGTTCATCATAAACTGTTTATGGACGTGAATGCACTGGCGTAAAGATGGTCGTCTAAGGGAATGGGAGGGGAGGAGGAGCAAAAGAAAACACCCCCACCTTGTTCCCGCGTTCGGTTTGCGCGCTATCCGTAGCGAGCCGCTGATGCTCGTGTCAAAGTCTTTCATATCTTTGATACATTAAGAGCATTCTGGCATGAATCACAAACGTCTTATTCCGCAAACCGCAGCGCGCGTTACGACATCGCTCAGATCAGCCGAGCCAGTTCCCCTCCCCAGCCAGCGATTTTTAAAATGTCTCCAGGCTGTGGCATTTACTTGTCTGATTCCGCTGTATATTTGCCGTGCGACATGCTGTCGAGCACACGTTCTGATTGAAAACCAAAGGTGACACTTGTGTGTGTGTGTGTGTGTGTGTGTTTTGTTGTTGTTGTTTTTTTTTTCTGAAAGACAAGCTTCTTTCCTCTCAAGGTTCAAAGGAAAATGAGCACAGAACGACTTGAGCAGAATGAAGCCATATCCTGATGTATGCCTCTAAAGGATGAGGCATGAGGGGGAAAAAAAAAAAGGGAACGGAGGTGTTCGATATTAGTGTCAGCGTAGCCTCTCTGACCCCAAACACGCTAAATAAATACACACAGTGTTTGATGTGCATTATTTATTTCATCTAGGCAGTGAGGGCTTCGCTATTAGGGGTTCACCCCCTTGTCAGAATGCTGTGGCCTAATGTAATGTCTCCCCCCCCCCCCCACCTCCTCCTCCTCCTCTCCCTCCCCTCCCCTCCCCATCACGGTACTTGGTCAAGTTGCATATCTGTCTTCTTCCGCGTGATTTTATTAACTCTAATATCCACACTTCCTATTACCCCGGCTGCCTCTCACTCAACGGCACACCGGCTCGCCCCTCTAATTCAGAGTGCCACGAGATATGCTTTCACTCACATTATGCTCTAGCCTGGAGCAAAGCAGCCTGTTCCTTTGAAAATGTTGAAATTAGGTTATTTCTATTGATGTATTAAAGTAATACTTCAGTTTAAGTTATTATTTTATGCCCCCACCCCCTCCCACCACACACACCACCGACCTTCATGTTTTTCTTTCTTTTTTTCAGTCTATGATGTCTAGGATGAAGGTGTGATGGAGTGAAGTTAACTGGGTTGCCAAACGCTTACCAGTGGCTAACCACTAAGCCACCGTGTCCCTGTAACAGAGATTATTGTATTTTTATTACATATTTTTAATTCACTGATGGCACGCGATCTAAGAAGAATCTTCCTGCAATGGAAACGCTCTTTTTATCTTTTCGGATCTGATGTTGCGTCATTTCAGCACTAATTTTACTTTGTTTTACATGTGTTTACTTTTACAGGTGCACTTTTCATCACAATAAATATTCACCTGCGCAACAGATTTGACTTTGTCTTTGTTTTCCAGCACACTCTCATCCGCAATTGCATTCGTGTTCCCATTCCAAAACGTCAAACAAATGGAAGGAAATCCTGTTTCATGTCTTCCAGGCCAGTTTACCTGGAAGTGCGCTGTATTGACTCCACTAAAGTTCGGTGTAAACTATCTTGTTTACCCAGTGTTAGCAAACAACAAACCGAACACTTATATGTAGTACAACCAAAGGAGTTGCGAGCGCTGTATAATTCAAGAAATCGATAAAATGGCCAATAATCTAATTAAACATCAGGCATACTGTTGTACTCTTAGCCAAAGGATTATTTGTACCACTTATCCCAATTTTTGGACGCAAATGTTTTTCACCTACACTGAAATCCACATGGCAACATCCATTTCAGCAAGATTATACACTTTAATATCCAAATGCCTCTATCCATTCTACTACACTTTACTCTATTAAATACACCAATGGAGGACAGTGACAATCTAACTTGTTACTTATATATATATATATATGTGTGTGTGTGTGTGTGTGTGTGTGTGTGTGTGTGTGTGTGTGTGTGTGTGTGTGTGTGTGTATTTTAATGAAAGTACTTTCATTTGGGAGACTTTTACTTTAACTTCACTTCATGTTAGTGTTAAAGAGCACCAATCAGAGTAGAGGGCGCTGTGTTTTGAACATGTTTCTTGGTGATATCTGCGTCAGTTCAACAGCAAGCAGAACATTTTGATAGGAACAAATGATGGAAGAAACTCCTAACTCGAACTTTCCACGACACTCGTGGCCTAATTTGTGCGTTTTATTTTTTGTGTGTTGGGCTCATGATAACTATCAATGTTTGACTTAATGATGTAATTCGATTAATAGACTATTGTGATAAGAGAAACATAAACTTGTTGTTTATGCAAAGATCATCACTGGACTGGATGCTTAAGTACATTTGAACATTTTTGCCTTCAAAGTACATTTGTAGACAAACGTTTTGTACTTTTACTCAAGTGAATGTTTAGAGGAATAATGCTTTACCAAGTGCATGTCTACTTTTACTTTGGTTTGTGTTATTCGTCCACCAGATCTACATGACCCCATCCATTTTAATACTCTATACTTTTTTAAATTTGTAGAAACCCATCTATTCTCCTACACAATACCTTTTTAGATAATATAACTAATATTTAGTATAATAACTGTTTCACTTGTGCACAAGTGTGACATGCAAACGTCATTCCAATCACATGTGTTTATATGGTAATGACACACACTCCTTATCCATTGCCATTTCATCTACATTCATTTTAGCTTTTAATTTGTATTCTACATGATTGTTTTTTGATTCTATTCCTCTTTAAAATAACTTTAAAATATGAATAAAAATATTCATATTTTTCAAGTGCTGTAAATGGTCTCAGTCAATTTCAATTCTAATATATCGACGAGAAACGTGAAATTATCTACTTATTTATTCACAGGTCTTACAGCTATATAGATTTCTACCGAGTGAACACATTATATACAACTTTGTTATGAAAAATTATTTTTAATAATTTTTATATATTATGTTTTTACATGATTCGAACGCAAACTAATTAGAGGGACTATAAAATTTCTGTTTATAAATTTGAATATGTTTTATTTGAAAAATAGTAAACAAATATAAATTCGATATCTGTCGGCACGACTATAAATGAGCATGAGCATTAACTCTTGGCACCCAGGCATTTGTTTTCTCCAAAATTCTCCTTCATCTCTTCTTCCATTTACATTCTCCTTACAAATTGCGGCCTTATCTTTACATTTGCCTCTTTTGTTGCTTCAGTCCTTCATAAACCAGAGCGACTTACAACTGAGCTTCCAATTGAGGGTTAATTGGCCTCCTCAAGGGCCACTAGTGGTATCTTCTTGGTGGTGTGGGGTTTGAACCTGTGATCTTCTGGTCCAGAGGCCAACACCTTACCACTAAGCTACCACCTCCCTACACTAAGCTACCACCTCCCTACTTTCTATTGCTTCAGTCCTTCATAAACCTCTTTCTTGGCCCCTCCATCCTCAGCATTCTTCTCCTTATGTCTCCAAAATGTCTTAAAAACGTCCTACATGAGCCGTCCCTATAATAAATTAATTTCTAATCCTGTCCATCCTCATCACTCCCAGTAAAAATATCAACATTTTTAACTCCTCCACCTCCACGTCCAGACAACGCAACTGTCTCTAAACGCTACCTCATCACAGGTCCTACAAACTTTCCCTTTTACTCCTGCAGATATCCTTCTATCACAAATCACCATTTTGCTTCTCCAATCATTCATTCATTCATTCATTCATTCATTCATTCTACCACTATATCCGATCTTCCCTCGGGTCACGGGGAGCCTGTGCCTATCTCAGGCGTCTATGGGCATTAAGGCAGGATACACCCTGGATGGAATGCCAACCCATCACAGGGCACACACACACACACACACACAGTTCACACACTAGGGACAATTTTCCAAGGTGCCAATCAACCTACCGTGCATGTTTTTGGACCGGGGGGAAACCGGAGAACCCGATTGGAGATTTCTTTTTGTCATTGAGATCCAGTTCATCCCAGAGCAGTTCATTAGGATTTAGGTGTGGTGATCGGGCAGGTCATTCTAGGATAAATAGCACTCCAGTTGACTGTTTTCTCTCTAAAGAATTGAATGTTGTATATTGAAGGAAGGACTAGTAGCCATGTTGGTTTCCTTTCACTCATAATCCAAAACAATCCCAAGCCTAAAAGCTTCCACCTCCATGTTTGATGGTAGTATAAGGTAGTCTGCTAGCATCTTCTCTCATGTTCTCTGTCATACATACATTCCTATCTAGAACTCTATAATGTGTATATGTAACCTGTGTGAAGCATCAAGAGTAAATAATATACTATGGTTAAGTAATATATTCAATTTGACGCTAAGTCTTTCTTGCTTCATTATCACGTGCTATGTGATAAATCTAAAAAGATTCCATTAAATGATCTGTAAGCCGACAGTGTCCTTAATTCAGTGTGAAAATTTGGGTTCGTTTGTATGTTTGTGTACGCGCACGTGTGGTGTGTGTGTGTGTGTGTGTGTTTGTGCAACTCTAATAGCTGTGTCAGTCGAGATATGGCAGAGTGACATGGATGAGCCCCAGAGGAGTCTGTGATCCAAACCCTGTCTGATGATGTCACTTTGTGGCACCGCAGCGCCGACTCACAAACCCCACCGAGATCAACATTGCATCACTCCCACAGCATCTCGCATCACCTTCAGAGCTCTTATCACTTATCACATGGTAAAACATCCCAAACCCGAACTGACAGCGAGTTCTCGGCTGCTCGGCTTTGCTCTGCTCTGCTCTTGTCAGTCATTCGCTCACTTTTCTGACAGTCGTAATTAGAGGAGCGTTAGAATACAGGATTGAACAAAGGAAATGTAGAAATCTGGGACAGCGAACATGATGAAGTACAGAAAATAATTGTGCTCAAACACTGCCGGGCTTTTTATAAAACTTGGTGTTAAATCATCCAGCGGGTGGCGATGTAAGTCCACACGTGGACTGATGTAGCACACTTTTGTGCTTCGGCCGAGCCACACCAGGCACACACACACACACACACACACACACTCCACGTTTCATTTATCACGTTTAGAACCAAACAAGAACGCCAGCATATTTAGCTACGCTTTATTCGTATCATAACACACCGAGTGCCGAATGAAAGCCCAAAAGAGGGGGAGAAAGAAGGAAAGAGGGGGGGGGGTAGTCTTTTGTTGTTGTGGTTTGGTAAATTGATGCGATCCATCTGACCATGTGACTCCTGGAGCACACTCCCCGAGTGACCACTGAAGGGCTGGAATTGCATTGTGGGTCTTTAGGCAATAAGGGACAATGTATGTCTTCCATTTTGCCTGCAAGAACAAACAAAATGTCAAAGCGCAGACCCCCTGCACTCCTTCATTCGCTTCACATTCTTGCACCCTAAAATATTCGCTCGGTAGGGGAACTCGCCAAGGCGCGCTCGCTCTCGCTCTCGCTCTCGCTTTCGCTTCTCACGACACTTTCTTTCACTCGTTCCTGGTCCCGCTATTTAGGTTTGTTTTTCATGTATTGTACCTGATGCGATTTCTGATTCTACCAGCATTGCGATGAATTATAATAGAGCCACCATCGTCCTGTTTTTCAATTTTTGGCGTTATATTAAATATCTACGTGAAGTTCCAGTTCCTAAAACTACATATCATTGAATATAAAAATACTGCCACTGATTATATGAAATATTCTCTTGCTTTTCTCCCCGTCCCCCCAAAACCACCGTTGTACACGACGTTGCGCTGCGCTTTAATCAACTGTTTTGCGTTAGCGCCTAAAATTAATTGCTTATCGATCACCGGCTGGTTAGATGAAACAAAATGAATAAATGACCGGAAAAAAAGAAGAAGAGAAAAAAAAAGAAGTGGCGCAGGGGTCTTGCTTAGTTGCCTGTAATAAGGGCTGCATTTGTAAACGTTCTGCCTAACAGGTCCCATTTCTCACCGATCATTAGTGTAATGTGGAGGTTACGGGAGTGTGTGGCCGCTGGGACTGCTGCTTGACCCACTGCCGGTTTGAACCTGAAACCTATTCTGCGCCTAATAATAACAGCAGGCTGTGTATGATAAAAGGTCTGGACTGTAATCACAACAGATTTCAGAGAAATGCCAGGAACACATGAGCCAAATATTCCTGAAATGAGAGCAACACAAAGAGACTGTTGTGTTTTGGGTGTATTACTGCCTTCATTATATCGTATTATGTGTATTTTTTTTTTTGCCTTGGAAAAATATGCAACATAAACTGTACATACTGTATAAACCATCCACACGTACATTCCTACACAATACGTATTGTGCGACTAATGAATGTAATACATCACTTGTACAGCTAATAAATAATATTAAAGGCCGTTCGGTATAAGTAATAATAATAATAAAATAAAGCTGATTTTGCTTAAAAAAAAAAAAAAGGAATAATTAGTAGCAAATTGAAGTCAAGATTTCGAGTCGGCATGAAAACGCCGGGGCGTAATGGACAGTTAGATCTTGATGCCTTGTGCAAAAATGGAAGTGGCCTAATTGAGATTTTCTGAAGGATCTCCTTAAATACGTGTTATTAGCCGCAGAAGATGGGGCCGTCTCGCTAATAAACAATTATTTATAGCAAATGATTGCCTAATGTATCAAATTAACAACATGCAGCAACGTAGATTTATAGCGAATGTTCACTACGTTTATTGCGTTTACTTAAGCTATTCGGCCGAGCGCATTTTCGTATAAAACATATCTTTTTTATAGATTACACCGCGTGATAAAATCTGTTAGATTAACAGCGTTCTGTGTGTGTTTTTCTTTCTCTTTTTTATTTATTTATTTATTTTTGTTGTTTCCGTGATTTACGGCCACCATAAAACGCGTTTATTGGACTGATGGATGAAATTAAATGGCGGATTTTTAAGTGCAATGTCCACCTAATGTTGGGAGATAATCAGTGGAAATATTGGCTTGTAAAGCTGAAATTATCGCACAAGTCAAAAAGTCGGGCTATTTACAGCCGTAAATCTGCCGGTTTAACCAGACGAGGCTGAGCCGCACCTGATGTCCCGGACGATGCTGTCTTTTGTGCTGGAAAAAAAACAAGATCATTAGAAAAGCTTCTGGTGTTTAGAGACGTTACATATGATTTTTTTTTTTACCTCCCGTTTTTAAAGGAGAAGAGGAGCATATTCTAAAAAAGGAGTGAAAGAAAAGAATTTTGTGATAATTAATAGATAGATAGATAGATAGATAGATAGATGAAGGGTCATATTCCTTCTTTGAAAGAAATCCACTTTGAATTGAAAGTGTTGTGTAATATATGGAATGTGCAAACATGAAAACATTTTTGAAGAATATTCTTTAAATTTTTACAGTAGAATATCATTAATGTGAATTAACTTGTTTTTTGTTTTTGTTTTGTTTTTATTCAAAATTCTCTTTATATTCGACCTACAATCCCAGACATAATCAAACAATTTCAATGTTTCATATATTATACAAGTTTTGTGTAATAATCCAACCTTCTTTTATGCAAACCTAAATGTCCATGTATTAACCCTGCATCTATTTTGCACCACAAGCCTACTGTGGTTAACATTCCGATCTCTCCATGAAACAAACAGTGCCGTTTTTGGGTCAGGATGAAGTGCAGAGAGAAATTCTCCGAGCACATCCACACTAATGCTTTGGCTACTCTCTGAAAAGTCAACTCGCTATCCTGCAGGGACGGACGAGTGTGCTACACCATCAACGAGCGCTCGTCCTCGCGGGAGCAAAACAATGTTTTCAGCAATATCCTGTGACTCGCACTGCAAATAATGATTGATTATTGCTGGGAAGTTTTTCTTTTTTTTTTCCATTTCTTTTTCTTAGTTGTGAATTCTATTAATGTATTATAAAATTAACAAAATATTGTTTTCTTTGTTTTTGTCTTTTCCTTCATATATAGATATATTATATATATATATATATATATATATATATATATATATATATATATATATATATATATATATATATATATTATTTTTTTGCTTCTTCCTTTTATCCCCAGAAAGTGTCAAAGAAAATGAATACAATTAGCTTAGCCCCAAGGTGAAGCACTTGCGCTTGAAGTTTGTCACCCTGAAATTCTGTTATGTGCGAATGAAGCGAGGCACTGTACTGCGACTCTCCTCTTCTTCCTGCCTCATATTGGATTTGGGCTCTGCGCCTGAGCGGCTGGAAGAGACGTTTGCTGTCAGAGCTTTCGCGCGTTCACTCGGAGGGCCTGGAAGGCGACGAGCGTGTCAGCACGGCTAGGAATCAGCGCTAATGTGTCTTAATGAGTAGCGTAGACTGGCGTTCACGATCGTCATAAATATTTTCCAGTGCAACTTTGGGCCTCGTTTCATTCCCGCTCCGCAGCAACACAAACAAACGGCGTAGGAGCTTTGCGCTCGTCGCCGTGCGCTCAAAAACGCGGCTCGTCTGTTTAACGAGAGACGAACACTTGTTAGCTGACGTGCTCCGCGTGTCCTCGGGTCTCAGCACAGTATTATAATATAAGCTTCCGAGCCAACGAGCGACAGTCGGACTTACTCAGCGAGAGCCTAAATAAAATGGGAATCAATTTATCAATAAATTAGCACTAGGGGTCTAGAAATAATACTAATGAAATCATTATGTGGAACTTATCATTTTAAATTGCCGTACATAATTCAAACAAACCAAAAAAAAAAATATGAGGATGATTTGTGCCAAAAAGAGAACTTTCCATTTGCTTCAATATTATAAAGAACTTTCCCACACATACTTCTTCACACACATACTTTCCCACACATACTGCTAAATGTCATTTAATGTCAATGTCTATAATAATTGGTTATTATTTGTATATATATATATACATATATACATATATATATATATATATATATATATATATATATATATATATATATATATATATATATATATATATATATTGTGAACAGAAGGAAAGGATTAGTGCATGATAACAGGTAACTTTTAAATGACAACAAATACTTTATATAACATGCAAATGCAACTGAAAGCCTCTGATAATAAGCATAACTGTTCAAAGACATGAAATAAGCTAACAATTAACTCCTAAAACTATAAAACTATCACTAAATCCAGTCATCTTTCCATCTTTTTCTTTTTTTTCCCATCTCTCTTGTTGAAGAAAATTGTTACAAAGGACACGTAATCCCTATGTCCTATAAACTTTCCAGTCGCACAAAAACGAACAGAACACTACAGTATATAGTACATTTCAAGTATCAGCCTCAGGCAGAATGCACTGGAGGGCTAATAATATTTTGTAATTAGCGAATTTTTCAACATTCCTCTCATTGTCAGGACCAACTCACTCGCTAGACAATAATATCGTATCTTTAAAAAGCCTAGAATGTTCACGAAGCACAAATGGTAAATTATATAGGATGTAGCACAAATGGTAAATTATATAGGATGTAGCACAAATGGTAAATTATATAGGATACATGTCAAACATAGATAACAAAAATTCCCCAGATAAAAAAGTCTATTTTAGCAAATCAATTCAGAATTGCGTTTTTTTTTTAAATAGAATCTTATTATTAGAGCAAATAAAATCCCATTTGGATAACAATTGCTAATTGTGTGGAAAAATGTCAGACACCTCATATAGCGTCTATACTAGTCTTCAAGCTAACACAATCCTTTTTCACTAGTAGGAATTAATCTGAGTAATGAATTGAAGTTAGAAACAGTACATTACAAATAGTAAATAATTTTTAAGATTGTGTGTCTGTTGGCTTTAAGTTAGCTAGTGAGCTAGTAATTAGCCATTAACATGGTTGCTAGCATGGCAACAGTTAGCACAAAATGGTGTTTTAGCTTGAGGTATAAATTTGAAATAAATGTGACTAAATCTTTAGTAGGCTAAATATGTAAAACGCTAAAAGAACGTTGGTTTGTTTGTGTTAAAAAAATGTGAAGGATGAAAAGGAAGGCTAATTATATTTATTTATGTATTTATTTAGATGTATATGTGTATGTATGTATGTGTGCATGTATGTATATATGTATTATTATTATTATTATTATTATTATGCTTTTCAAATTCAGACATACTATAGATATTCAAGTATGTGCATCCTGGAAAGCTGTAAAATGCTAAAATAGCCTCAGGTTAAATAATATCCGCTTTCAGTGAGCTGTATTAGTTTTCCCCAACATATCGAACTAATCGGATGTATCTACGCGCGGAACCGGACATTCTAATAAACTCGACTTGTTTTTTTTTTTTCATAACACATACAATTTTCATCGATTGATTTTCTCAGCCAGAGAGACCTTGGATCAGCAGACAGAGCTCGTAGAAGGACTACAAACCACAGAGGCTCATTTGAGGCTGACCTTATTCTAACCTTTGACCTCTGAGGCTGCAGGCTTAACCACGTTTTCTAACCTCCTGCTCACTGTATCCGCCGTGCAGTGCAGCCGCAGTGAGGTTTGTGAGCTACGGACCTGAACAGGGTGTAAAATCCCTAGGTTATGTAATTCTACGTTAGCAAAGGTGATGTAGGCGATATAGGCTACGGAAACTATAGGGTTTATGTCTAAAAAAAGTGCTTAATTAGGACTTATGTACTGGTAATGAAGTACTAGGTAGCTTTAGGGATAAAATACAGAAAGCAGGAATGAGTAGAGGTAAATTCAGAAGCACAGGTCAAAGTCTTGCAGTGTATATGCAATGATTTAATAACATGGTGTGTGTTAATTAGAGTGTATTTACAAGAAATATATATATATATATATATATATATATATATATATATATATATATATATATATATATATATATATATCAGGGACACCTTATTTTTGTGCATCTGGCAAAATTCACCCATAGTTACAAAAGATGGAAGGTGTAGCGAAGGGGCTTAAAGTGTACAAAACCTGTGTGGGTGTGAGCGGCCAAAGAAAGACAAAAAAAAAGGGATCACGAGTGAATGTCATTCTGGAAATAATATAAATTAATTGGCTGGAGCAAATCAGAGTGGAAAATCTGCACGGCTAGTAATTAGGTTTCAGATTACAGCTGACTGGAATCAGGGAGTGAGAGAGAGAGAAAGAGAGAGAAAGAGAGAGAGAGAGAGAGAGAGAGAGAGAGAGAGAGAGAGGTAGAGTAGAAAAAAAAACTTTTCTCCCATTTAATTTCTTCTTTTTTTTTCTTTCTCTTTTTTTTGGTGAGACTTAATTTGTCGTGAAAATTGTATTTTTAAAAGGGCACCTAAACCTTGGCTTTAATTGGGGTGAGCAGAAAGGCTAGTGTGCTCTGTCAGAATCGCTCGTATGCTGTATGTGTGTGTGTGTGTGTGTGTGTGTATGTGTGTGTGTGTGTGTGTGTGTGTGTGTGTCTATGTGTGTGTATGTGCGCGGGTGCATGAGGGAGATGCTTTTGCTACGATTTTGTAATAAAGCGAAACAACCCGAAAAGAGGATGTTTATTGAAATTGCGAACTGTAACGGAGGCGTTTTTTTTTTTATGTAAAAGTTTGTCTCTTTATCCTTATTATTTGAAAGGGATGCTGGGGGACCCTATAAGGGCAGAGGCGAATTTTGTCCATGCCTGTGTGTGTGTGTGTGTGTGTGTGTGTGTGTGTGGGTGGGTGGATGGATAGGTCAGTGGAGTATTGTTTGACCTCAGGCTACTCTTGCAAATGTGTGTGTTGTGCCTTAATACTCTTAATACTATAGTGCCATGTGTGTCAACATTACTGACATAGTGATTAACGTAACTTCTAGATTTACAAAGACAGCTATATTTACACACACACACACACACACACACACGCACACACACACACACACACACACACGGGAAAACACACACACGGAAAACACACCTCTAACCCCTTATAGTGATGTTCCTGTTTTACTGCCAACAAGATAATGAGACAGAAGACAAGGCCAGAGGGAAGTGAGATGAGTGTGTCTTTATGTCCATGTGTGTGTGTTTGTATGTTTTGTGTCTGTATGTGTACGTGTGTGTGTGGGATGAGTGAGGAGAGTGGGAGGTGAGACAGAGAGAGAGAGAGAGAGAGAGAGAGAGAGAGAGAGCATGCTGTGGTTGTGATTTTCCCCTGCGAAGTCACATTGAGTGATGCGACTTCTGAAATGGAGAAGCTGCGCTCCGGCTGTATGCTGGTACACTTGATACCCGAACATGGAAAACGCAAAACACCGTTACAAAACTCACAGCACAAAGAGTATCAACAGATCACGATGCAGCGTCCAGGACCTCCCAAGAGGGATGTAAAAACAGCAAAGGGGTGGGATTTATTCTTTTTATTTATCAGGGTAATGATGGCAAAGCTCACCATATGTTACTATAGAAATAGAACAGTTACTACAGGGTTTGTTTGGTTTGGTACATGGGGATTTAATATGAAATAAAATGTTATGTCACATATAGAATATATTCACTGGGGGGGAAAAAAATATATGCATTCATTCATTCAATCAATATATAATAAAAAAACATATAAAGGGGTATAAAAAAAGGGAAAAAAAAGAATATTACAAACAGAACACAGAATTAATTGCTTTTATTGTTGCTGAAGGTAAAGATTGCATTCGATTGGAGCTCCAAACTAAATTCCGGGCCCATTTTAAGCAAAGGTTCGATTTCTGTTAGACTTTTGAATTCTGCCAGACTTTTCTGCACAGGAAACGGCCCTAAGAGGGCGCCCTTGACCATCTCTGAGTCTCTCCCCGCATACATGCTGTTGCCATATGATGGCTGGTTTCCGCTCTGCGAGTCTTTGTTCCAGCTACTCCTCTCACAGCGCGACTAGACTCCCGCTGTGCAGGCAACACTTCCGCGTTCACAGAACGCAACGCACGGCCACATCCCATGACAAATCCAAATACCTCAAACCACACGTCCACATGTCTCTTTAATCCTAACGTTCATAAAATCGACATTGGGCCTGTAAAATATGTCAAATAAAAAATAAGAATGTGATGCTGAAGGCCTCTGTGTCAGGCCTTTTTCCATTCACACATGCAGAGCATACTCACTCTCACAACACCCCTCCTATCATCGAAACTAACACGTGTACTATTTCAAATGAAAGCCCTGTAAATACAAACAAACAAAACAATACCCCAGAAATTCTACATTCGCCCCTGCTGTGTTGTTTCGGACTGGCGCTGACTATGACAGATAATCAGTTCCTATTCGCTATTAGGAGACCCAGTCTGACCAAAACCATGGTAGGTCGAAAACGTATATAATTGTGGTAAACGTATCCAAGCATTCCTTTTTCTTTCCCTTCTCTTTTTCTCTCGTCTATTGAAACATTAGAGCATGTAGATGCGCTCCATTTGGCATCCCTGCTGCAGTGTAAATAGAGGCGCGCCTGGCAGCCAGGTGACTCCTAATGACTTTAATCACCTGCTCCGTGGTAGGGATAGACATATGGAGAGAGAGAGAGTGAGAGAGAGAGAGAGGAGAAAAGGAGGAAAGTTTTAAGCTTTTAGAATTTCACTACTGAATCTAAATAAAGATTTGGTTCAATCCAAGCAACCAGGACCCACATGGTTGGGTTGTATTGGATTTCAAATAAATTCGTAAAAAAAAAAAAAAAAAAAGAAAAAGCTACATGTGCTTCTGCACTGGCATTCATTTCCAACTAAATTCCCAAAAAATATGTACAAATGTTACTATACATATAACTTCCCAACACCCAACCCAAATGGTTCTGCATAGGTAAACCTCAAAATAAATTCCCCCCCAAAAAAAGATTCACAGCAAAACAAACAAATAATCAGGCACATCTTTATGAAATTCTCCAAAAACGGTGAAAAAATACCTAGACAGATAAATTCCCAACAAAATTTCCGATAAAAATGAGCAATGTTCCTGCAAAAAATTCTTTTGCTTGTTCGCTCAAACTAGATGCCTTAAAAAGTACATTACATTCATCTAATTTCAAATCAGAAGGTCATGAGGTCACATCGCCACAACTGGGCCCTTGAGCGAGGCCCTTAACCTTCAGCTACTCAGTCGTACCACTGTCATAAATTGCATTTCTTATAAGCCAAATCCGTGACTATATGAAAGTAATAGGAATGCTGTTTTTGAGAAGGAATGATTCAGGAGTCACCAATAGTTCCTGGAAGGCTTTGTCCCAGGTTAGTTTTCATTTGCATAAAGTCATGCTGCATCATTTATTGTCAGCCTGCACATCATGACTGGTTGAATGTTGGATTTCAGGCTTTGGCAATGCAGCCTAGCAGTAGTCAATCTTTCCTGAGCTCACTCCTTCTCTTCACTGACAAAAAAATAATAAAAAAAAAGAATATCCCAGTTAATGACAGTGTGAGGCATTACCTTAATGTTGTGACAGTGGAGTGTGACTTTTGGAAAACTTTCAGCAACCGAGAATCTGACTTTCACACTCTCGTCGCTTTAGTGTCTGCAGCATGAAGAATTTTTTATTATTTTTTTATATCATAGCTAGTTGCCAGTAAATTTGATTTCACTATCTAGTTTTACAATAAACTATACTATTTTGAACTGCTTTTATCTGATATGTAACTGATGTTATATGTACTAGGAGTCAACAAAAATAAATAAACAATTAAAACATGCTTTAATCAGTTGAGTTTTACTTGGTTTGTTTTATTTGGTTACTTGAGGTATATATTTGTGATGTATTAGTGATGTACTCTTTTTGAACATGTTAAATTTCATTCAATGTAAAGTTTGAGACACTCATAGGTTTATTCTCTACATCATTAAATATAACTTATAACGTCAGCCTAATCCTTTGCACATCTATTGCTATACTTTAAAAAAAAGAAGAGAAAACCACCAAATAAACTGGAGAACTTTTTGCTGGAAAAAAAAAAAAACTTATGCAGCCTTTTTTAAAATGTGGCACAGCGAGTATGCTGTATTTTTCATTATTTTATATATTTTTTTGTTTATTTTATATAAAAATAAAAAAAAATAATAATGCCTGAGTTCTATGCATGTCTACATGGGTTTCCTCAGGGTCCTTTGGTTTCTTTCGATCTGCAAAGGAAATTATTAGACGTGAGTGAAGAGGGAAATCTTATTTTGGGTTAGTTAGTAAAGCCATATTGTTTTAGGTATAGACAGTGTAGGGGAGTAACTAGTTACACGTAACAGCGTTATGTAATTTAATTACAAAATAAAATTAACTGTAATGCGACACAGTTATTACGAAAACACATGCGATTAAATGACAGTTACTTTTGAAAATGTTGAAGATTACAAATCCCAAAGACCCCCGCCCTACACCTCCAACTCGACCAAAATCAACCCCACCCACCCGCCACCTAGTAGACAAATGAAAAGAATCGAAAGGTGATCACTACCGCTTTATCCGATCTTCCCTCGGGTCACGGGGAGCTTGTGCCTATATCAGGCGTCTATGGGCATTAAGGCAGGATACACCCTGGATGGAATGCCCACCCATCGCAGGGACACACACACACACATTCACATTCACACACTAGGTACAATTTTCCAAGGTGCCAATCAACCTACCATGCATGTTTTTTGGACCGGGAGGAAACCAGAGAACTCGGAGAAAAACCCCCTGAGTCACGGGGAGAACATGCAAACTCCACATGCACATGGCCGAGACGGGAATCGAACCCGGACCCTGGCAGTG
Source organism: Kryptopterus vitreolus (assembly GCA_030449085.1). NCBI lineage: Eukaryota > Metazoa > Chordata > Actinopteri > Siluriformes > Siluridae > Kryptopterus > Kryptopterus vitreolus. Next base: position 5,904,644 of record JACRUU010000010.1, on the reverse strand, counting down.
TGAGGCGAAGGTGCTAAACACTAAGCCACCGTGCCCTGAAAAGTAATCAAATGTAATCATTTACTTTATAAAGTCATTGAAAAGTTACACTACTTATTACGTTTCTATTACATTTCCAAAGTAACCTTCCCAACACAAGTATGGGAATGAGTTTTTGGTGTCTTGCAATAGATGGTTGGGTGTATATCAAAGTTCCCAATCCAGCAAATCCACCAACCAGGATAAAATACTTACGGAAGCTGAATATCTGCATGAATAATAAATCACCTCCACAGATATTTGAGCTAATGTTCATTGGTAAGACTTTCTTTCATGTCAGGCTGATTCTAAACATTAGAATTAACATCTATTTGCAACTATTCAAGTAGTTCTTTGGTTCAAGCATAGCTACTTCATCTCAAGTCATATATTGTATCTGGGTGTAGCTATCTCTGTATCTGAATGCATGAATGCTGCTTTAAACCGCTCCGGCTGCATGTTTATGAGCTCGGTCTGGCTGAAAGAAGCTGGAGTATTCATAGGAAAGTGACAGAAGGTTGATAAGCTGAGTGTATCACCCACGAACAGAGAAGGATAGAAAAGGGGATGGGGAAAAAAAAAAAAAGGTGGTGGGGGGAGAAAAATGTAATTGTGATTTAGAAAGAGGGATAGAGAGGACAGGAAGGAGCACCGTGCTAATAAATAACATTCTCCTCGTATTAATAAAAAATCATCTTTTATTACAAATGGAACTTCCTTAGCATGTCTTCACACTGCAAGAGAAATGAAAGGCCAGTGAACTTTTGCATCATGAGAAATGATATGCCATGAAAATGTAAAGGCTATAACAGTAAATAAATTAAGTGCGCCGAGCAGTGCTTTCTTTCTTTCTTTCTCTCTTTCTTTCTTTATTATTAACCTTCTTTATGGGAAGATTTAAAAATATCTTGACATTTCTGAAAGCATCGAGTAATCAGTCTTTCATTATACAAGTTTAAAGGTTATAATGTGTTTTACGGGTAGCCAAGGGGTTGTAAAAGTACATATGACTGTATGTAGCAAATACAGATGCGTGACAAATGAAAGAAAAAAAACAAAACAAAACAAAACAAAAACCCCTTTTTTTTTTTGCTCCTGCTGTAGATCCTGTCCTTTTGTTCCCATCGAGAAAAGGCACTGCTGTTCTAACGGGACACCTTTAACCTATGATTAAATATTTATATCCTGATGAGGAAATGGTCTTTTCCAGGTTGACCCGCCCACATTCGCAAATAATAATGGCGTAATGAATGGTTTGAAGAGGGGAAAAAAAGTCATACCAATCATGTGTTATGAATTTCAAAATGATAAGATGTCAATATAATTAAACCATAATATCTGCTGGAAAGATGTTCCCGCCTCCTGGAGAGTTCCAGTAAATCTGTTCCCAGTTGCAGTAAATCTCTTTTTTGCGATTCTTCTTGCGGCACTTATTCGAAATAACTACCTTACAGTAACACTGCTTGTATTTCTGAGGTAGATAGGACGCTTAACAAAACGCACACGTCCTCAGCGGCAAACTCAAAAACACAACTAGAGGTCAGTTTGACTGGACTCTGGACTTCGGCTGACCGGGTTCTTGGTCTCGGACCCGTATATTGACATCCAATTTGTTTCTCCATTTTTTGGGGCGTCTCTTTCTCTCTATCTGCGGCTGATCAGGGAAGATTGATGTCTCTGTTTGTGTCCCTGGCCCCGGCTTTATCTCAGCCTTATGAGGCGGCTGGCTGGCCGATAGCGGAGGCCGCCGTGAGTTATGTCCCCACATGCCTTTAACGGGACGACCGATGGGTTTTCAGACGCCCTCGGATTCTGCCAAAAACAAAGAAATCAAGACAGAAAAGTGTGGAAAAGTGGGTGAGAAATGAGATATTGGCGTAAAGGATGACCGCCTTCCTTGTCTGGGCACTTTTCCATTTGAACCTGATGGTATGAGATTATTTGATAGGAATCAAATTGCACAGTTAAGATATGGACATATTGAGATATTAACATTTTAATGAATAAATGCTTTGTTGTTAATGCGGGGCACGGTGGCTTAGTGGTTAGCACGTTCGCCTCACACTGCCAGGGTCCGGGTTCGATTTCTGTCTCGGCCATGTGTGTGTGGAGGTTCCTCTGGGTTCTCCGGTTTCCCCACGGTCCAAAAACATGCACGGTAGGTTGATTGGCGCCTTGGAAAATTGTCCCTAGTGTATGAATGTGTGTGTGTGAATGTGTGTGCCCTGCGATGGGTTGGGATTCCATACAGAGTGTATCCTGACTTAATGTCCATAGACGCCTGAGATAAGCACAGACTCCCCGTGACCCGAGGGAAGATCGGATAAAGCGGTTGAAGATGAATGAATGAATGAATGTTTTGTTGTTGTTTTTTTGTCCAGTATTTCAGATGGCAATGGTTATTTCTCACTGCCAGTAGTGTGTAATGTAAAAGTGACCCCTTTTATTGTTTCGACGGCCTCCGCGGGTGTGTCTACCTGTGCGAGAACCTGCCCTCCTTTATAGAGAAAGTGCACAAATACACATCCGTACCAATTTGTGCTTGTGATTGAGTAAGTTGCATATGTGTGCCATGTTAATGGATGAGCAAAGCAGAGAGAATTGAGCTTGGCATTCGTGTAGGTGGAATATGCAGAGGGGAGGTATATGAGTAGGTACAGTACGCTTTATGGCTTGCATGTGTGTATGTGTGTGAGAAAGATGCCATTGTTTTGCCTCTGGAGGTTTCATTAAGGCCACAGCGTTTCCGAGGTAAGGAGTCATTCATCTCTTCTGTTGCAAAGTGCCAACGCTACTCTTTCTCTCTCTCTCTCTCTCTCTCTCTCTCTCATTCTCTGTCTCTCTCTTCTTGCTTTCTTTCATCCTCACTTGCTCCCACCACTCTGAGATGGGAAATAAAAGAAAGGGATCACATGGACCACTCCGGCCCGTTTGATGTGTAGCAGACTGGCTTGTCTAATGAACCCAACGTCTTGCCTCTCAACGTTTTTTTTTTTTCCCAAACGCTCATTAATTAGCCCTGTCAAAACTTTCCCTTTTTTGGGTCAAGAGTGGGGGATGACTTCAAGAGCTTGAATGGGATACCGTTAATTAAAAACATATCAGATGAAGACCCATGAGCGCTAATCGCAATGCATTAACCCTTGGTTCCTGACAGCCAGGCTTGAGCTGAGACGTCCAAGACTAGATGATCCCTTTTGTCCTAAAGTTCTGCCGCATTGAAGTTCCCGAATCCGGCGGAGAGAAATGCAGCTTTGATTTAATTGCATATGTCCCATTACTCGGCTTTTTAACGAGAGCACTTGACAGCGCCTTCAAATGTTTTAGCGAGCAGAGTGAGTGCGTTCTGAAAAGAGCCACGGATCTTTTCGGAGAGGAGGAGGAAAGAAAAAAAAAACACTGAAGAGAAGAGCAGAGTCAGCTTCCGAACAGTCAGATCCACAATCTCACCTCCATTCAGCACGAAGGCAGATCGCGCTGACGCTGCGTCTACTCATCCCCGTAGCTGTTTTCCTGTTGTCCAAACAGTCCGAATGTTTGGCCTGTTTTGGCGCATGCACATTAATAGACTACAATGCTGCTCTTAAAAAATCCTTTACACATTTTCTTTATACCTTTATAGATATGAATAAAGAGTGAAAACGGCTCACTAAAGCAAAGAAGTGAGAAATGAATGCACCCAGGAATTGAGATGGATAGAAAAAGGTTTACTCATTATATATATATATATATATATATATATATATATATATATATATATATATATATATATATATATATAATTTATTTATTTTTTTACAAGAAATTGGACTGCCAAGAAAATCCGCTACTTAATATGGGACAATATGTACAAATGTATGCATAAAAAGACCGACACTTTTCCATCTGTTTCCTGGGGGCGCTTCCGCCGTATGTACAACAGTAGCATTGTTGACTCATGCCAATTTGTTTTGTATACCTGCTGTTTATTTTTGAGGCAGTGATATGTTAAAAATGCATCAAGACGCTCAGGAACAACATGTTCATGGTTGCACTTATAACCAAAATGTAATTTGTTGGCATTAATAGTATAGCGGTATATACACAAACCTAAAATTAGAGCCAACAGCGCATGACCAATATCGACAATAGCACATGGCGTTCATTCTCTGCCATTATAGTCTTCCTCACTCATTAGTCATTTTGCCACTTTTAGCTGTAATGTAAAAGTATAACATTTCTTCCAGACATTAAAATCATTTACGTGCCCTAATCTAAAGCAAGTCATAAAAGTAGTTCAAAAAGATATCCTTATGCTGGGACACTGGATTAATTGTAATATACTGTGAAACACAGTGGCATTAAATTATTGGTCTTAATGAAAGTAGATGCGAATTTAAGAAAGCCAACATAAGCCCAATAAACCTAACCGTAAGTCGAACAAACAAATGCCGATGGGAGATTTAGCACACAATGGGATAAAAGCCTGCCATGTAAATCAGTTCTGTTTGCCAAGGAATCTTCTTTTAAGAATGTACTACTCTACCTTAACTTAGACACTTATAGCATTTTTCCTTATATACCTGAATTCAGTGGTTATTTTTGTATCCTTTATTTTTTATTTTACATCATAGAAACTAACATAAATCACATCTAATAAATCAGGAAAAACAAAAGGGTTGGAATTGGACCAGACCTCAACCCAACTGAGATGCTGTCTATATCCTAAAACCCGGATATAGTACTGTATTTAAATAATGTGGTAAAACAGAGCACGACCAAACAGTGCGAGAGTTATTTATGCTAAAATGTGCTTTTACAATATATGATACTGAACAATAAGGTGTTGTAACTTTGTTTTCAAGGACGTTTCTGAAGGCTTTTGTTTTTGTTTTTTTTCAGAAAAGGATTATTGCATGTGGTAGTGATGAAATGCTTCTATATTTCTTCCTGTACTTCACCACAACTGAGAATAAAGGTGATATTGCACCGTTCATGCACAAAAGGAATAAGAGAAGAGATGAAATAAATGGTATGGGCACGGTGGCTTAGTGGTTAGCACGTTCGCCTCACACCTCCAGGGTCTGGGTTCGATTCCTGTCTCGGCCATGTGTGTGTGGAGTTTTCGTGTTCTCCCCGTGCCTCAGGGGGTTTTTCTCCGGGTTCTCTGGTTTCCTCCCCAGTCCAAAAACATGCACGGTAGGTTGATTGGCACCTTGGAAAATTGTCCCTAGTGAATGTGTGTATATGTGTGTGTGTGTCCTGCGATGGGTTGGCATTCCATCCAGGGTGTAACCTGCCTTAATGCCCATAGACGCCTGAGATAGGCACAGGCTCCCCGTGACCCGAGGGAAGATTGGATAAAGCGGTAGAAGATGAATGAATGAATGAATAAATGAAGAAAATGGTGATATTTATTTTAATAAAAGAGAAAAGAAAAGTATATAAGTTTGTGTACACACCTTCGGATGCGCCTCAGCCTTACCTTTATAACTTTGCTACAAAAAAAAACCCATTCGTTTTGGCAACTCCCCATGATTTCCAGACAGATAGAGGGCACACACGCAAACACAAAGTAATACCCAAAAATTATTACTATTTATTACTAATTATCTTATTACGAATAACAGTGTTCAAATATAAAAAAAGTGTGTTTATTAATTAATTATTATTATTTTTATTATCATTGGTCACCTGAGTTTTTTTTTTTTTTTAAGGTCTGAGGAGTAAAGAACACAGAACAGAACAGAAGGATGTACTTTTTACCCCAACAAAACTACAAAAACAATTCCAAGAATTCCATACATTTCTATTCTTCTTTACAAAAAACCCCTAAAGTGATTATAAAAGAACATTATCAGAAATAAAAACACGTGTTGTATCGTCTCAACAGGCCGTACGGTTACTAATATTCTTAGTGAAAAGAATGAGAAGAAAAAAAAGAAAAGAACTGTTAAAAAGAAGGGGAAGAAAAACCTTACCCAAACACACAAGCCCTTTGTAACTCCCCTCTTATGTTTCATATGCGGTTTAATCATTTGAATAAATTGGAGGTAATCGTTTGCAGCCTGTGGCTAGCCCGTGTGCCGGGTGCTGCACGAAGGTGGGTGTAGGGCACGGTCAGACTTGTTCCAGCATGTTCTCCGGTGCTCTGGAGTGGAGCGAGGTGAGTAGCAAGAGAGACTAATAGGGGCTGAGCAGCCAGAAGCCAGCCCAGGCCTTCCCATGCAGAACTCTAATTAATTTGGTGCTCTGTTTCAGAATTGATTGTGGTCACTTCTGTTTCAAATTTTTCTTTCTTTTTTTTATCCATTTCCTTCCCTCTTGTCTGAGCTTAAAGGGGCTTTCTGGTCAGAATTTGGACTTGGATCAGATTCAGTTTGACTTCATTACATGCAGAGAAAATACATGCAGACATGTTGCAGAGGTTCAGTTTATTTGTGTGTGTGTGTGTGTGTTTTTTTTTCCCCTTATTTTGCTTTTCATGCTGTAAGTCTACAAGTAAGTAGACAATTTTTTAGCCAAGGAAGCAAGGACAAGATTTCACGCTTGCTTATTTGGTGGCAAATGCACACACATCCTTTAATTAATAGAAGTACAGAGACTCAGAGTTTGAAAAGACTCTGGTAAAACTCTCCAAGTAAAAGTAAAGAAGTTTGGGCTCTGACATCTACTTAAGTAAAGAAATAGCCATTACTACTGCCCGTTTTCATGCTGGTGACTGGACCTTGCATCATATTAATGATGTTAATGGAAATATTAATGGAAAAGATTTTGAAATGATACACCGGTAGTAGGTTGAAAAGGCGGCGTATTGACAGGAAATAGGTTGCTGGGTTGAAAACAGAGCGACATTTCACAGACTAATGTAAGGAGCCTGGTTTGAAAATGTAAAAGTAGAAAGTACAGACATTTGTGTAAAATGAGGGGAAGTAAAAAAGTTGTCTGTAAAAATAAATAGTGAAGTAACCTACAGGAAACATCTACTGAAGTACATTCATTCATTCATCTTCTACTGCTATATCCAATCTTCCCTCGGGTCACGGGGAGTCTGTGCCTATCTCAGGCGTCTATGGGCATTAAGGCAGGATGCACCCTGGATGGAATGCCAACCCATCGCAGGGCACACACACACACACACACACATTCATACACTAGAGACAATTTTCCAAGATGCCAGTTTTTGGACTGGGGGTAAACTGGAGAACACGGTGAAAAACTCCCTGAAGCACGGGGAGAACATGCAAACTACACATACACATGGCCAAGACGGGAATCGAACCAGGACCCTGGCGATGTGAGGCGAACGTGCTAACCACTAAGCCACCGTGCCCCTAATGAAGTACAGTAATTAGGTATTTGTAAAAGAAACTCTTTCCACTTAGATATACTGAATTATCCTTCTATACATATACTTCTATACAACACAGTCTGACAAATCCCATTTTGTTCCTGATTAATTAGTTTCATGACCGAAGAATTATGTCGGAGTCATGACCAGACAGGTACACCATTTCTGAACACCCAATTCCACATTTAGCTCTTTGCTGGTACAATAACTGGTATAAGATGTGAGAGTGTGTTTGTGGCGATGTGTATTCATACAGCCAGTTAGTAAATTTAAGTACTGATGTAGATATGGTGAGAAGGCCTGGGGTGAGGTCAGAATTCCAGTTCACACCAAAATTGTGCAATAGAGTCGAGGTAGCGTGAGATCTTCCACACCATTTGAATCACTTTGTCAAGAGTATACCACTTTATCCTTCTACCGCTATATATAGGGAGGTGGTAGCCCAGTGGTTAAGGTGTTGGACTCTGGACTGGAAGATCATGGGTTCAAAACCCCACCACCACCAACAAGCTGCCATTAGTGGGCCCTTGAGCAAGGCCCTTAACCCTACATTGCTCAGTTGTAAGTCGCTCTGGATAAGGGCGTCTGCCAAATGCCACAAATGTAGATGTAAATGTATATCCAGTCTTCCCTCGGGTTACGGGGAGCCTGTGCCTATCTCAGGCATCTATGGGCATTAAGGCAGGATACAACCTGGAAGGAATGCCAACCCATCACAGGACACACACACACACACACACACATACGATCACACACACATTCATACACTAGGGACAATTTTCCAAGGTGCCAATCAACCTACCGTGCATGTTTTTGGACCAGGAGGAAACTGGAGAACCCGTAGAAAAACGTCCTGAGGCACGGGGAGAACATGCAAACTCCACACACACATGGCTGAGACGGGGCTCGAACCAAGACCTTGGCGGTGTGAGGCAAACATGCTAAGTCTGATGTTTCGATGATATTGAAAGGTCGGACAAAAACACCTCATTGGTGGAATTTTGGCTGGTGACTTGCTGATATGTTGCGTGTAATGAACATGATACATGATACTAGCTTGTTTCCCTCACCCTGTATTAATGCATTTAGCAATCTAACTAGCATGTCATAAGCGATTACACATCGCATTCATTTAACCACCAAATTGTTTGGGCTAATAAGGTTTCAGGGAAATCAAAAACACCAGCTAGCTAATGAGCTATATATTTGATTGGAGTATCATTTATTATTATTATTTTTTTACCAAAAATGTTTTAAATAAAGATGATTAAAACAGGCCAACATGGTTATATTTAGAAAAGTGGAGGGGAAAAAAATATATGCGTGCGTGCAAGTGTGTGCAAGTGTGTGTGTGTGTGTGTGTGTGTGTGTGTGTGAGTGTGTGCACATGTTTTTGATTTGCTCACATGCAAATAAAGAAATTGTCATCAGTAGAATTTGCATTTGATACACAATTACACTGATCATACTTTAATGACTGATGTAGTATGAGTATGGGAAAATATTTGGTAAGCAAATTATAGTGCTATAGTCATTAGTTATGCTCACTATTTCATCCTATTATCTTTTTTAATGATTAGATATTTATGTTTTCATAAAGCAAAATCGTTTTAGAACAAAAGGCCCCACAGGTGTGAAGAAATAAGGACCCGATAGTGCAGAATGGATTCTTTATTGCTTGTGTGTGCTGGTGTGTGCGTGTGTGTGTGGGTGCTATTGACTGGCCAGCTAATAATAAAAGTATTTATCAATTAAAATTGATACATTTTATAAATGTCTCTAATAACTCCAAGTCCCGTAACAGTACAGCTCAGTGAGGCCTTAGAGATTACCACTGATCCCCCCCCCCCCTTTTTTTTGTGAAGAATGCAACCCGCAACCCTTTAATTTGCAATCGCACCTGCTGTTATTGTGCTTGAGTAAGGCTAATCTCACTTTAAGAAAGCTTGTCAGCCTCCAAACGGGTAAAATGAATGAATTTGATTATAGCTTTGTCTAATAGCTTGTGTATCACCGTTTCCTGGTTTTAATCACTACTGCTAAAGTGTACAGCCCGGGGGCGCAGTTTTAATTCCTCTCCTCTTCTTATGTTGCTCTAACAAAAGAGAGAGGAAAAAATAATAATTGTTTGGGCTCCCAGATTTAATAACAAGCAATAAAAAGCAACCAACCACAATTTACCTCGCCGTTCCGTCTCACGGCCGCGCTATTATTAGCCGTTTCCGTCCTCGCGACTAATATTTTTCAGATTACCGTGCGAGATACTTTACATTTGTCTCTTGATGAACATTGCACGATTTGTGCCCCCTGAAAATGGCCGAAAGCCACTGTACGGATAAGAAACCACATTTCTGTCACGGATCGTTAAAGGTTTCATAATGACATCTTTGGCTGAAAGGACATTTACACGTTGTTGTTTTTGTTTGCAGGTTTTTTGGTCGGAAGGGGGTGGGGGTGGGGTAAGGGGAAACCCTTGACCTTGGTTCCAGCCTTTTTGGACCGAGGACTAAAGTCATATTACTGAGCTTTTTTTTTTTTTTTTCATTATCTTAATCTCAAACCTACTGTCCTGAATCTAAAACACCTGGCTAATGCCTGCGTTTTCCATCTTGTCCACTTGCCAGCTGTATTTATTTCACATTCTTTCAGTCAGTACTCTTTGCTTCACCAACAAGGTAAGTGGAATACAAACAGGATATATATATATATATTATATATATATATATATATATATATATATATATATCTATATATATATATATATATTATAGTGTTGGGAAGGTTACTTTGGAAATGTAATAGGTTACAGATGACAAATTTACCCTATTGCAAAATATATTAAGTAGTGTAACTTTGCAATTACTTTATAAAGTAAAGTAAAAACTGATTGCATTTGATTACTTTCATTTGGCCACTAGGTGGCGCGCAGAAAAGTGGGTTATATTTTCAAAATTTGAGCTGCATCAGAATTAAATTAAATTGTTGAGGGGTGGGGGAGGAGGGGTGGGGCGGGGTGTGGGCAGGAGGGGTGTGGTCTTTGGGATTTGTAATCTTCAACATTTTCAGAAGTAACTGTAATTGTAACTGTAAAACTTTAATTACACATTATTTTTCTCAGCAACTGTAACGGATTACTGTTACTTTTGTTTTGTAATTAAATTACGTAAAGCCGTTACATGTAACTAGTTACTCCCCATATATATATATATATATATATATATATATATATATATATATATATATATATATATATATATATTAAAGCCATAATAGCAAATTATTTTGTATATTTACTTATGTGTATAATGAGTTTAATGAGCACTTTTACTAGAGTAATATTCTCCAGAGTGTATATCTGAAACTAAAGGACATGGCTTCTCTCAATGTTCTGCTTGCTGTTGAACAGACACTGATGTCTATGTTGGTGATACATTAATATCAGCAAGTGACGATCAAAACAAGTTCTCTCCCTTGATTGGTTGCTGTATGTCTGATCAGTTAAGATCTTATACACTCATGAATTAAAAAAAAAACAAAAACGGATTTCACAAAAAACGTAGATAAAATGTTGTAAAGTCAAGTCCAAATGGAAATACTTTAGTAAAGTGCAGATATGGGAAAAAAGCTAGCTAAATACAAATGAAAACAATTTGATAGACATTACTGGTATACAATCTTTAAAAGTCCAGTTTGTACATCCCACCCTGTCGCACTGCTCATAAATCCAACAGCGTGCCTATAAAGAAGTTGGAAGAATGCATGCTGTAGTATATCAGGTATGAAATCACTCCGAAACTAAATGAATTCTGCAGACGGATGCGTCTCCTGGGAGTCTCCCTTCAGCTTCAAACATACCCCAAAACACTTTGTTCTAAGTCCATGTCCCTCAAATGTAACCAATGCTTGATTCATCCGTCATCCTACAGAAAAGAACGAGCCGTGCATTTACAGTGATGAAAGAGTTAAGCTCTGTGTAATCAGAGGTTTTTTTGTATTTAAGTGCTTTAAATCTGCTAAGATAAATCCGGCCATATGGATGAAGGGAAAAAAAAAAAGAGTAAGCCTGAATAAGTGAGCGATCTTCATCTTAAAGCATATGGGCCACGGACCTGGAGTTGGATTCCTCCACCTCTGGACCTCCATATACTGCAGCTGCGTGTGCTCAAATCATTCTGTTCCATACCCCTTATTTCACTCTTCCACAGACAGGCGCACTTTGAAGAGTCATATTTCTCGACGGGAGCGCATTTAGAAACATCACCCTGTTTTATTTATTCTCTTCGCCTCCCACCTGGCTCTCGCAGCGGCAATTTCTACGGCCCTCAACCCAGGGCACGGGCCTATCTCCATCTCGGCGGGTCAGCGTGTGCGTGAGAGTGGTAGCGAAAAAGAGAAGTAGAAAGTATGACAGATAAGTGTGTGTGTGTGTGTGTGTGTGTGTATGTGTGTGTGTGTATGAAGGGAGCTGTCAAAGGTGTTTGCATGAAGGAGGGAGGATGGAATGGAAGTTAATGCTTATGTAAGGTGCTGTGTGAGAGGGAGTACATGCATCACTCACACACTCATCCCACAAAAACGCCATCCATCCGACATCTCTCTGTCTGATTATGTGGGCACTTTACTGGCATAAATATTAATGCCACTCCATTTTATTTAGGATGTTGGCCTTTCACTGGAATGAGCCTTACTTTACTGTTTAAAATGGTGTGTGTGTGTGTGTGTATGTGTGTGTCTGTGTGTGTGTTAGAAAGAGAGAGCGCGCACAGTGTATTTTAACAAGCAAAAGTGAGCGGACATATTGTGTTTTAAACAGAGAGAGAGAGAGAGAGAGAGAGAGAGAAATAGAGTGCTTATAGAGATTAAGAGAACGAGATAAAGAGCACTATTACTCCAAAATTAAACAAATATTTCTCCATTTTAATGCATGTAGTGGAATTTAAAAAACTCATTATTGATGGAGAAGCCAAACGTTCAAATATAGCAGCAAGCAGATCTTTGTGGCATCTCGTCTTCTCCTGAAGGATAACCATAATCAACACACACGCAACCAATTCCCAAGACACAACCAATAAGAATACATCCATTTATTTACATTAGTTTTTTTTTACTGATTTTTTTTACTGTTTAAATTGCAAGTATTTTTATATATTTTTTTATTATTTTTTTTTTCTTTGTTCATTGTTTTTTGTTCTATCCATGTATTGAAAGAGAGAAAGAGAGAGGGAGACTTTTAGAGGAAGAGAGCTAGAAAAAGAGCATGAGTGAAAAATAGAGAAAATAAATATATGAGAGAGAGAGAGAGAGACTCACAGATAAAGAAGGAGTACAGTCAGGGAGAGAGAGAGAGAGAGAGAGAGAGAAGTTGAACATTGAAGAGAAATTGAAAAAATGAAAATTGAGAAGAGAGAGAGAGAGATTCACAGAAGAAGACAGAGAAAGAGCACAGGGAGGAAGAAATAGAGAGGTAGAGAATAATCAAAAGAGAGAGAGAAAGAAGGGATTTACACTTTTAATCCTGTTTGAATTAAATCGTTGTGCATTTGCTGCATTGTTGCTGATGTCCTGATGTGAATGTTATAATCAGTTGCACAACAAAACATCTCGTTCAAAATCACACGAAATGCGTTCTTATGGGTTTCCATGTGATATTACAGCATAATATTATCTTCATTATTGGAAGGATATACCGCATGTTAAACCCCAATGTTACCACAGCATCACATGACCCAGTGTAAAATGTGCTGGGTGGGGTTTTTGGTCCTCTGTGTGTCAATCAGAGTCACGCTAACCAATCATCACAGGTGGGAAGTAATGAATACAAAATACTTCATTATATAGTCCTTATATAGCTTTTTCTGATATTGGTACTTTTACATATTACATATTTACTCATTATTACACATATCTGTCCCTTCTAATTACATTTTTAAACCATTACTTAAGTTTTTTATTTTAGTTTTAATTTCCTTTTTTTCAGTTTAGTTTTTTCGTCTCGTTGAGCACCGATTTTCAGCCCAACAAACTATTTCCTGTCAACCTGCCACTGGTGTACCATTTCCTGGTTACCCTGTACTACGGTCATAAGCTGATTATCATCTTTTCTCTCATTTGAAATTAGTCTTGTATTAACGCTTTAATTAGGGCTGTCAAAAATTTTGTAATAATCATCCAAAATGCAACATATTTTCAGCCATGATGCATTTTGTGGACAGAATAAATAGGATAGGACGGAATAAAAAGCCCGAGATCAAGCGAAAGGTCATTTATCGGGGCCTCACTTAGATACTTTGAGTTTTTGGTTCATCGAAGGCTTTAGATGCATTGACTACATTGACTGCTCTCAGGACAGTCAAGGAAAGGTGCTATGGGTTAGGAAGAGAGAGAGAGAGCATGAGAGAGAGAGAGAGAGAGAAAGAGAGAGAGAGTGTGTGTGTGTGTGTAAGAAGGGCTTTGCAGGGCTAAAGATTTCTCAGAGACAATTACAAACAAAGGTAAGAATCATTGACAGCAAGCCGCTCTCAGACAGCAGAGCCTCTCAATACCTCCCAAAGGCCTTTGATGAATGAGGTCCAGTGTACGAGCCTCAGCACTGCTGAGAGAGCAAAACCCTCTTTAGCTAAGATCAGAGGGCTAATAACACCTACATTTTCCCTCTGCTAGACCGAGCACATTCAAAATAACTGTACTCTACATGGACCGTTTGACTGCCGCAGTTTAAACATTGAGCTCAAGTTTAGTCATGAATATTGCGAGCTGAAGGTACAAAAATGTGTGTGTGTGTGTGTGTGTTTCCTTGCTCCCCTCCAAGGAGGTCCGAATGTCAGAAAGACCTCTCCCTCCCTCTGTCTGGAAGAGAGAATAATGCTTACCACCAGACTTTGCACTAGAGGAATAGAAAGCGCTCGACAGCTGAGGAAGCGAAGCAAAATGTGTTTGGATTGATTCTGCCGACAGGGGGCGCCGATCACAGGACCATTTTTAATCCACAGCTGTCAATACAGCAGGGGAGGATATCCGGACTTGTGGTGTGGTGATAGATGGACCAGTATAACCTGACAGTGCGTCTGCCGGTTCCTGACTCAACATAACATAGAGAAGCTAAGAGCCAAAATCAGGACACTGGTGAGAGAGGACCTGTGCTTGAGTAGGTGGAAACCAATATTTTGCCCTTAAAAAAGCAACAAAAAAAAACACCATTGTGTGCAGTCTAGCAGTAAAATAAATGTATTAAAAAAATGAGACCACCTCTGTGTTGAGAGGTCTGTTTTTTTGTGACCCTGCATTTCCCCTACGGATCTCCTGCCTCCTCTTCTCTAGGTCACTATAAAGACCATACGTGAGACATCTCGCTTCCATTCATTACACCTGTTCGGGGAGGGTTGCCTTTCCACACAGCGGATTTTTTTTTTCCTCTCTGTTTTTCGTTCACACCAGCACTCCGGAACGAGTTATTACCAGTCTTAGATTCTCACTCCGTCTCTTCATCCCTCTTTCTGAATCGGTTTAGTCTTTTTTCCGACTGAGATTCTGATCCACCGAGAGCAGGAGATGGAGCAGAACTGGTGCTTCTTGCTCTGTGGCCTGCATTAACGATCGATTCTTACTTGTTTTTTTTTTTTGTTATATTTTTTTTTTCTCTTCACCCAGTGTGCCAGAGTGCATCGCTGTTTGCAAGTCATAAGGGATGGTGTAGGAAGGTGGCAGAGGGACAACAGAATTGAATCTATTTCTTTGGAAAGCCCTGGGTTATCAAACTCATTAATCTACATGTCATGAACGGTGGATGAATAATTGTGTGTAGAATTTATCTGCCAGTGTGATAGCTACTTTTCAGCCCCCCCCCCCCCTTGTGTGTGCATCCTGTGCTTTGTGCTTGAGCCCTTTAATTATTATATGCTTTGTCTTTGCCATCTCTGGTCTTTTGGGGAGAGGGAATGGGGTGTGTGTGTGTGTGTGTGGACTGAAATATGCTACCCCTGCATTTAGAAGGACGCACTACCCTTATTATGACACAAACACACACATATTATCTGTGGAAAAGGCTAGACAGATAAACAACACCAGCAATAATGTGCGCATTAAGGTGAACTTGTGCACAATCAGCAACCCATAGGGTGCTAGATAAATTGTTCCCATCAGTGCAATATTTCAATAACTATTTGGATCCTGCACTCCCTTATTGTTTACTTTTAGTTTCCGAGGTCACTTCTCTCGTAAACTATTCACACCTGTACTGCATTACTGTGTTTGACATTTCTTTATTAACTTTCAAATAACGGAATAGTGCTAGCCCTGTGATGCGGAAATGCTGTCCCACAGCCCCAAGATCCCAAGTTCAGATCTAAGCTCCGGTCGGTGTGTGTGTGTGTGTGTGTGTGTGTGTGTGTGTGTGTATGTATAAAGAGTTTTTAATGTTCTTACTTATGCTAAAGTTCTTCTGGGTTTTCTTGCCAGAAGATGGATTAAAGTCCCCTGACAGGCATCCAGTTCAAGGTGTATCCATGTCCGCCCAGTGTTAATTAAATTAACTCTAATTGAATAAATAAAGTTAATTATTTGAAAGTTAAGAAGGGGGGGGGAGTAGCTCAGTGATAAAGGCACTGGGATACTGCCAACAAAGGTATCGCCAACTTCCTCCCTTGGGTCCTTGAGCAAAACCCTTAATTCTCTAAGGTCCAGGGGTGTTCTATCATGGCTGACCCTGAACTCGGACCCCAGCTTATAAAAACAAGCTGGGATGCGCAAAGAAAGAATTTCACTTCGCGGTAATGTGTATTTACATTTGCGGTATTTAGCAGACGTCCTTATCCAGGGCGACGTACAGGAAGCCCTGTGTATGTGTATGTGACAAATAAAGGCCATCTAACTTCTTCATTCTTCAATTTGACTTGGTTTGACTTGGTAACACTATAGTTGCATCATGTGATAGCCATGCCATTGTTACTTTTTCTCATAAAAATATATATATATATATATATATATATATATATATATATATATAAATACAATCAACATGAGGAATCTGTTACATCTCTTCTTGAATAAATTACCAATGAAAGGGAAAACAATGTTCAATACACAGAAAAAAGTCCCAAAAACTTGGGATGCTTTATTTGCCATTATTGCTTATATTATACTTTATACTTATACTGCTACTATTACTATTAGTATGACTATTAATCGCTTTTATTATTATTATATTATTATTATTATTATTATCAGTAGAAGTAGTAATAAGAGTATATATTTAATATTAAATATAAGCGTTAAATGAATCTAAATATAATAAAAATAAGAAATAAATAAATGAATTAATGAATTAATAATAGAAAATGACTATAAAATAAATTAGAGATAAAATAAATATGATGATGAAATGATGAATTGATGAAAATAAATAATAATGATTCTTACAATAGTATTATTATTATTATTGTTATTATTATTATTATTATTATTATTATTATTATTATTCATTATTATTATTAGTTGTAGTAGTATTAGTAGAAGGACCACTAAAATGAAAACCTTATATAAATAAATACAAATTAAATAAATAAATTGGAGAATACTACTACTAACATTTATAATAATAACACAAATATACAATATATGGCGGATATACGAATATATGGCGAATTAAAATATGATCTAAAGACATGATACAATAAAAATCTATTCAGCGATTAATCACAATGGTTTAAGGCTTGCTTAAAATGTCACTTTCAAGAAAGATTCCACGTAAACTGGAAAAGCATTTGCTGCAAAGTGTTCTGCTAAAACGAAAGCATCTGCATATTTACGCTTACAGCACTTATAAAGCGCAATTTACAATTATTATTCATTATTATTATTTGAATACAACTTGAGCAACTGAGGGATAACGGCCTTACGCAAGTAAAGTGATTTAAACTCACGACCCCCCTGATTAGAAATGCAACACTTTAACCACTAAGTCTCTGCTTCCCACATCACCTGCTAGACGCTGGTACTCCTCTACTGCGCCTCCTCTATGTCTAAGCGCCTTGTCTTTGCACATTGTTACGCGGCATGCGGCTTTCAGAGATCAAACCCGATGAGCCGACGTTAAAACACACGTAACCGCCTTGTTGACAACGAAAGAGGATGTACGAGACAAAAAACGGCAAAGCATTCCTCGTGTGTTAGCGTATTGAACAACATAAAAAAAACAGCCCCGCTTAGGCTCCTCCTTACATGTTCTCCTAGAAAAGAACAAAGGCTTGTGTGAGGTGAACGCTAGTGTTGTGCGGGGGTTGAAGGCCACTCAGGGAGACGCCAACTGCCTCCGTGTTTCTAGCTCTAGCTAATAAAACACAGCGTATTAAAGGGTAATATGATTGATACCATAACATTTCCGACTGAAATCTTCACGGCGTTCTTGGCAGGGCATGAGTGGCATGAGTGGAATTCAAATACATTTTCTAACTTCAACCCTGCCAGAATGATAGCTGCCATGTGGTGAATTTGCTAATGAAGGGAATTAGAGAGATTAAAGATCACATCTGAAAAAGGGGGGAAAAAAAAGCAAAGTCATGACTTTTATTTGACATGTTATAACCTGCTGAAGGAATTCCACTTACTTTAAGCTGTAATTTTGCTCAGAGGTGTAGTTGCTCATCACGTTTTGTCAGGCATGCCATTTTTAAGAACCCTATGCAGTCAGGTATGCATTTCTGCCTTATAGAGGGTGCCATAATTGAAAATGGGACATGGCGAGAAAAGGAGGGAAGCGGGTCAAACTTCACACGCACTCCTATCAGAGGCCATGCATTTTAAAAAGATCCCCCTGACCTGTCCGTCGTCTGCCGAGCGCATGTAGAAGGCAACAAGCCGCAGCTTTTAGAATGTGCTTTGTCAAGCAGGTTTTAGCAGCTAAAGGACGCACACGTGGACGGCCGCACTGATGGAACGCAGGGCAGCTGTGTAGGTACAAGGTTTCTGGCAAGGTGCTACGGGTAATACCAATTCACCTCGATTGACCCCTGCAAACACAACAAGCAATTCCTAAGACAGAATATGGAAAGGTTTTGAAGGTCAACAAGCTTCAGTGACAACAAATAAAAAAATAAAATAAATGCTGCCTGCCAGTGTGCATGTGCATTAGGACCACTAGTCATCGTTTTTCAGGATTAAAAGAAAGAAATCAGCACATATTCAGCACATTTAGTCTATTCTATTTTAAGATCATACACAGGTTACAAATCAAATTTTCAACTTTCCAGGCTTCAGTATAAGTAGCAAAAAAAGTAAATGTGCAAAATAATAAATCTGTGTTGCATATTATACCAGGGGTCTTCAGGTCAAGGACCTCTAAGGCCATAGAGACAGGCCCCCCCGCCGTCTCCCCCCGCGGATGCAAAATGTGTCAAACATAACCACTGATATTAATAAAAATTCTGTCATATTATATTACATATTATGTGAAGGAAACTAGAGCTATGTTTATTACATATGTATATATACACATATATATTTCTGTATTTTTTTAGAGGGTTGGTTCATGAGTGACGTTTTGGAGGTGAGGGAGGATGGATTGAGAAGAGGTGATGATCCACTTTGGCAAGTAGAAAAAGAAGGAGAAGAACAAGAAGAACAAGAAAGTAGAAGTCATTTTCTATACATTTAACTTTTACTGTCAGGTGGACTTTTGTACATATTAAAAGTCCACCAATTCCTCTTTTCATCTTTAATACAACTTAACTTTTAATAAATTTTTTAAATATCATGTATAATATATCATATAAAAATATTTTTAAAAATATGCTATTTTTAATATAATTTGCTTTATAAAAATATTCTAAAAAAGATATATACAATTTTTTTTTAAATATAATTTTAATATGTCCTTATATATATTTATGTGATGGACATCCATGTGACTGCATATGATATAGTTAAAGCTCTTGATGTAATAATTATTTTTTCATTAAATATTTTACATTTAATTATTATTTTTTTTAACAAAAAAAATGATTTGTGATTCAACATTAATGAGTGGACACCCTGCAATACCGCAGCAGACCGATAGGTCTGTACCCCATTTGGAACAATGGGACATTTAGTCCCAGAAAGTTTTTTTCATATGAACCTTATCAGCCAGGCTAAAATCACTAATAGTGAGCATTAAAGTTCGCATCATGTAATATTTTTATCAATAGAACCAGCATCGAGAGGTTTTTCTGCCATGTTTAGCTGTCAGTAGTATCCGAATACTGGATTCTGAATTGGCCCGTGTCAGCTGGCATTCCCTGTTTTAACTGTGTGGGTTTAGTTAGTGACGTGCATCTCACACAACCCAATACACTCATTTTCACATCTGTGTTATGATGTAATCCAGCAAGCCACAGTGCAAGGGCTTTTTATGTAAAATAGTATTTATATTTAAACGTCAAGTATAATAACTGTGGGAGGAATTCCTTTAGGATCGGTGTCACATTTGGGCAAATTGAGAGGACCAAGGTTTCATTTGTGGTTTCAAGGTTCACTTATGCAAACGGAAAGGCTATAAAATTGTTATGTTGTGGTTTTGAGTGATAGAGGAAACTTCACACCAACAAATCAGACCGTATATATATATATATATATATATATATATATATATATATATATATATATATATATATATATTACACAAGGGGAAGTCAAAAAAACTATAGGGATTTTTATACATATAAAATGTATTACAAATGTCCCCTTTACTTTTTGACTTCCCTTCATATATATATATATATATATATATATATATATATATATATATATTATATATATATATATATATATATATATATAAATATATCTGCTTACTTGAGAAAGCTTCTCCTTATGACTAATGTGCATAGAAAAAAAATGACAGTTGCCTTGAGTGTCAAGTCCTGGAGGTCGGACATTGCTGCGTAAACTGTCCAGTGAGTAGGATTTATAATATAAATACAGTATAGAAGAACAAAACCTTCTCTGAAGAGCAAAACAGCCATTGATCAGGACTTGCTGTTATTAACTTCAGAAATAGACAAACCTGATTAGAGTAGCTAAAAAGTATGTAAATCCACCTATTATTACCATCTTATACATTTGTATGTATTGTATGTAAAATAATAGTTTGACATATCCTGAATGCAAATGACAAAAAGTCAACATTCAAAAGGAAAGTCTTTACAATGATCGGTGTCTGTGGCTTAGAATACGGGGAGGATTTTGCTTTAACCAATCAGATCACATCTAGCAGGTGTCCTCTAATTGGATGGTCAAAACTGCACAAGCTCAAATATATTCTTAGGATTTAATATTTGTTTTTTTTTTTTTTCATTTCACAATAGCTGACGGAGAATAAGAAAATGATTTGGTCATAGATTTCCTTACAAGATCTTTTAAAAGAGGAACGGTTGGCCAAAACAACTCAACTTTTTCACAAACCATTCACACCTTTGTGTTTCTTCCCCGTAGAAAAAGACACACAATAAATCGAATGAACTGAAACTCGCCAGGAAAAAACATTATGCAGAGAACAGGATGCATTTTACGGGGTTAATATTGATGCTTCTGCTAGAGACGATGTATGTAAAAACATGTGATTTGATCTTATGTGATCTTTACATTGAAAGAACTGTATTTATTGGGTTTTCTTACTTTCATTTGAACAAAGCTTTTTATTTAAGGTCTTCACAAACATTCTCAGTCAGCTTGTGTCAGGAAAAAAAGCTGTTTTCTCTGCATCATCAAAATGGCAGCATTAATATACAGTAGTGCATGTCTATTGAAACCTTCATTATGGTGCTTCGCAATGGTTTGTGAAAGGAGTTTGGAGAAGGAAAAAAAGTGATCCGTGGGTGAAACCTAAATCCTTTAGAATCCTTTGGACGAATCCACGTCTCGAGCTCAGACATATAAAGCCAGAGTCCTATAGGACCCTAAGGCTTGTCTCTACTCTTTATGATATGTTGGTAATTAAAGGTGTGCTGGTCTGCCGATGTGTGGACACAGCGGAGCTGAGATAGCTGGAGGAAGATAAATGAGGCAGGCAGATGTAATATCCCTGGACTTATGGGACTGCTCGGCTGTTGAGGAGTGTCACGGATGATTATTAATGTATGATGCCATGGCCAATGTAATGAGCGTGTGCGACCAAATAGTATAAACAAACAAATATGTTGTTTATGAGTATGGCTTGGACATGACAATATAAAATATGAAATATTAAATCACAAACACATAACGAAACTTTATAAAAAATCTTGGAAAATAAGCATTTACTCTGTAGATGTGTGTAAATATATGAATGTTATGATTAAACACTTGAGTACTTTTGGAGCATTTTACTTTTAAATACTATACATGCAAAAACATAAAAAAACTATATGGAATTGTTGTTCTTTTATTTTCTTATATTATATATAATATATATATATATATATATATAATATATATATATATTTCTTATTGTTATGTTTTTATTATTATGTTATTTAGTTTGCCGGAATGTTTAATTTCTAATACATTTAAAGTAACAGGACTGGTTTACATAATACAAAGTATATGGTTAAATTGAATCTATGCAAATGAAATAAAAAGTGATGTAATAGGTGCAATGATGTCATTAATAGACTTCATTGCACTTCCAAACTATCTACACAGTTTCATGTTGATAGATGGACAGACAGACAGGTAGATCGATGGGTAGATAGATAGATAGATAGATAGACAGACAGACAGACAGACAGTTTCATGTTGATAGATGGACAGACAGACAGGTAGATAGATAGATAGATAGAGAGATAGATAGATAGATAGATAGATAGATAGATAGATAGATAGATAGATAGATAGATAGATAGATAGATAGATAGATAGATAGATAGATAGATAGATAGATCAATAGCTCAATAAATAGTTTTGTCATTAGTTTGTATATGTGTGTGGTGCAAAAAAGTATACACACTGTACATACATATATAGATGATAATCTCAATTATGCTATTTAGTTAAATAAAGTCAGAATTATACAATTATACTAATTATACTTAGAATTATATTAGCTCAGAGCTGAACTGCATAATGATAGTAACATTAATGTTAACATTAGGGAGAAAATGTTGGAATTGTTCTTTATATTTGCCTAGTTAGAAGTTGTTTTAAATTGTATTGCTGTTTTGTAGTATAAGATGCTTATCTAGCTACTTAAACCCTCAGAAATACACCTACAAACCCAAAGTTATAAATATTACAAGCGTTTGGCTGAAAGTTGTAGTAATACTTGTAGTAATACCCTGAGCCGGTAATTTAGCTAAAGGGGTTCTCAGGGTGACCTGCCATTTTCTCTTCGTAACTCCGTAAAACACATTCGATTCACTAAATAAAAATGTATCAACAATAAAATAAACTCAAACATGTTCCACATCCACCAGCATGTTGCCGAGGAGAGAGTGCACGGTTCGTCTCAGTGGCGCTATCAGAGCGGAGCTCCTGGTTCCTACTGACAGCAGGTCTCAGGAGGCCCGTGTGGAAGTGGGATCTCTGGAATCAGCCTTGACTGTATTAAAGGGGAATTACATGACACGGTCACCACACAAGCACTTTATCTGCTGGCTCCTGTCTCTCTAAAGCCCACACATGTGTCCGCACTTTTGCACAACCGACACCCGACATCCGCGCACACGTACACACAGCCTGAGGCACCTCTCAGGTCACTTTTCCTCAAATGTCACTCGGTCAGGGCAGTTGAAATCAGAACGATAAAAAGAAGCGGATTAGAGGGAGTGATGGGTGGCAATGAGAGAGAAGGATAGAGAGAGAGTGAGGAGGAGAAGAGTCAGTGAATAGCAAAGGGAATCGCTGCCGTCTGGAGCTTATATGCTAGAATGCTCATAGAGAATTTGGCCCTCACACACAGATTCATTAATTGATAAATATTGAGTGAATTAAATGCAAAAAAAAAGGGTGCATCTGTCAATGGAATCGAAGGGTACCCGCTTTTGGAATTCATCCCACTTTTAGTCCTACACACACACACACACACACACACACACACACACACACTGAACACACTGAGCAGAGTGTTTACTGTTTCACCCTCCAGTCAACGACAGATGGTGATGCTATGGGCAATCGCACTGTTTTATGAGGGGAGAGGGAGAGAAAATGCCTCTCTTTTGTCT
This sequence comes from Kryptopterus vitreolus, assembly GCA_030449085.1. Taxonomy (NCBI): domain Eukaryota; kingdom Metazoa; phylum Chordata; class Actinopteri; order Siluriformes; family Siluridae; genus Kryptopterus; species Kryptopterus vitreolus. Next base: position 5,881,124 of record JACRUU010000010.1, on the reverse strand, counting down.
TCAATAGACAGTTAGTCTGACAACAGGCACCTCAGCTGCTTTAGTCGTTCTCCGCAATTCATCTAGCTGCCATTTTATATGTGACACCACACAATTCGGAGGCATAACACACTTTTTCTAAAATATTCCGACTTTCAAAGACCTCCAAAAATTGCAATCCTACCCAAAATGAAAGACTTACAGTTCAGTTTTCTCAACCAAAACAAACAAAAGCCTTTTATAGAAAATCACATGGTCATGTTTGATGGATCGATTAATAATTATTGAAATGCAAATGATGCAATACCTTTAGGTGTCTTTCAGTTTATAGCTGCTATTTATATTCTTTTCTGATGGAGCTGGATTAGGGAAAAGATGATATGAAAACACACAGATGGAGAGAGAGAGAGAAAGAGAGAGAGAGAGAGAGAGAGAGAGAAGCAGAAGGTCCTCAGGGCCCGCATGTGCACCTGTCAACTACAACCTAATAGGCAAAGTATCTATCTATCTATCTATCTATCTATCTATCTATCTATCTATCTATCTATCTATCTATCTATCTATCTATCTATCTATCTATCTATCTAAATTCATTTTAAATGTGTCAGATAGATGGATAGATAGATAGATAGATAGATAGATAGATAGATAGATAGATAGATAGAGTAAAAAAGTGTCAAAATCTGTGCAAATATGAAATAAGAAAATATATATACATTTTTTAAAAATCTGTGTACAGATTGATAGGATCTTGTTTTTGACTTTTTCTTATTTACTTATATATTGATTATTTCAAAAGAATGGAAAACGTATATTATACCTGAAGGGTTGAGCACGTCAGAATGAAATATGTAAGAGAAAGGTTTGACCTAAACAAATTCCCGACTAGGATGTTTGTTTTTTTTAAGTATATACAATAATCCTCCCAAGAATCCTTTTTTTTTTTCAATTAATGTCAAGCCAAGTGCAGAAGCAGCTTGAGGTAATGATGCGTTCTCCTCTCTCCGTCTCTGTGCTGTTAGACCATGACAGCACCTCCAGGGTCGAATCCCCTGGTGTACATGTAGCAGAGGGCTGCAGGGTGACAGCACCATGCAATCCATTTTTCTCCCGAGTCTCCCATAATACACGTACAATAACAAAAAAAGTTTATGCATCTCCTTCCAAAACTTTTTCTTCTTCTATCTTGTCTTTCCTTTCAAAACCCCACCCCCCCCTCGACTCCCCACCCCCGTTCCTCTGCTGCCAATGCTGTGATGCAGCCTCTCTGATTGCTATGCATTGTTTAGTTTCTTTCATTAATGCTGGGTGCCAGTCCTGCACCACAGATGAACAATAGCAAGGCTCCTGCAGGGGATCAATAGCAGATTGCTGATAGCGCCCCGTCCATTCGCTCTCCAGATTACATGACAAATGGCGCGGTCCATGCATTTTGACACCGCTTCGTTCTTGTAGGGTCTGGGCCTTGGCGCTGCCGGCTTCTCCTAGCCCCCTGACAGCAACCCGGCTTGGGAGAACAATGAGTAAGAAAAGGAGAAGAAGGGGGAAAAAAACGTCCAAATTGGCAATCTACTGTAAAGGGCTGCACCATAGAGAAGCCCGTATCCATCAACAGCTGGTAATTGTGGTTAAGGAAAAAGGGACTGAAAATGGGGATTGGAACAACTGATTTGTTGACGAGTCTTGCTCACACAGCAACACCAAACGTCCCGGGCAGTTCGATTATGAGCATTAGAAACCGAATTAACAAACGCGATTATGGTTTCTATAGAAGAGAAATGATTCCACCCCCCACAACCCCACAGTCTTTTTTTTTTTTTAATAATATTTTTTCTTATATTATTCACTTCCATTCCCTGTAGAACTTCACAACAGAAAAGCTCCTAAACAAGTCGGCTTGGTAATTTGTCCACTATCCCTCCAGGAACATATTTCACTGGTGCTGCAGACAAAAGTTGCCTCATTTGTAAAGGACAAAACCGAGAACGAGTCAAGGTCTTTTTTGGGAAGTAAAAAAAAAAAAAAAAAGAAAAAAGTGTGACAAGGAAAAAAAAGGTAATTTGCCCATTGACACGTTGTCCTTTATAATAACTTAAGGACGATATTTCGTTTTTTTTTTCATCAAGACTAATGACCTCCATATGGGTGTGTTGCCCATTTTAAAGCAAAACAAACAGCCTCTGGTTAGGAGTGCATGATGTAAGATGAGAACTTCCTCCCTCTTGACTTGAGCACACCTGTACATGGGTTAACATGGACTGCTTCTGCCGGAATAAAAGACAGATAGGAAGCTGAAGAATGAACAGAAAGAAAAATAAAAAGAAAGAATGAAAGAAAGTAAATATAACCTATACACTACAAAAAAAGAAATATATTTTCATAGTTTTATGAAAATGTTTACTTTTTATGTTTTTTATTACATTTAAATTTTTACTATACACTATATTTACTATACAATTTTTTTGCATATTACATAAAATGTGTATTTGCCCTTTTCTTCCACTAAATAAATAAAAAAAAGGTTATTGAGACCATTTTAAGGTCGTTTACTCTGACTTTAATACTTACAATTGTGATTTTTTTAATTTTATCTCAAAATTCTTCTTTTTTTATGACAATTACATATAATAATTAATATAATTCATATCTCTCAATTCCACCTTTTTTTACTTTAAAGTCTAACAATTTCAATTATAACTCACTTAATGATTGGGTATTACAGCTTTAATACACTAAATCAACCACTTTTGTCATTCATTCATTCATTCTTTCATCTTCTACCGCTTTATCTGATCTTCCCTCGGGTCACGGGGAGCCTGTGCCTATCTCAGGCGTCTATGGGCATTAAGGCAGGATACACCCTGGATGGAATGCCAACCCATCGCAGGGTACACACACACACACATTCACACACACATTCACACACTAGGGACAATTGTATCAATGATATTAAAATCTAATTTGATATGATGCACACACTAGAGCATCATAGCATATGGAATGCCATGATACTGTATGACTTCAGGTTTTTATTTATTCCTCCTTCCGTCCTGTCATATAGGTTAATGGTATAATGTAGGATAGGGATAGAATTTCAGCACATTTCATTTATTTCCGAGATCATCCAGGGCTTTTTAGGATTCTCCATGTGTTCATATTACTCAATGAACACACACTAGACAGTTATGTATAATCATTGTCTAGACTGGGACGTTGTTGTTGTTTTTTTTGTGCTTTGTTTGCACCTGTCCTTTGTTATGAATCTTGTTGTGTCTCATTAGTCACTGTATTTATACCCCTGTGTTTTTCACGTGTTCCAATGTCTCGCATATTTATTGCTTCCAGGATTATTGTTTCCCCGGGTTCTCTTGTGTTTCCTCCACCCCCAGACAATTTGTTAGTGTCCTCTGGTTTTGATGTCTGTTTGCCTGTTTAGATGATGATAATGGATATGCCTTCAATGACCAGGTTTGTGTCTGATGGGACTCCTATTTTGCATTTGGATATTTGATTCTCCTACGAGGCTATGTGAATAACGCATGCAATATACTCTGTGACACAAAGGCTGGTTCTTTGAGCTCTGTTCTGAATAATGTTACAAAAAATGTTTTTTTTTCCCATAAGGTATACTAATTTTACTGATGTCTAATATATCTTAGCAATTCAATAAAACTACTATATCTATAATGCTTTAAAGTACTGATCTTGTCAATAAAGGATCATTACAATGGCTATATAACAAAGGCTTAGATGCATTTTTGACTGTATTCATAATATTGGTCCAAATATTAAAGTCTAGGTCATGCCAAGAGTCAGGTTATCAGTAAACCATTTTTTTTGCTGTATTAGAGACACAAAAAACCATAAACAGAAAAAGAAAGACTATTAAGGAAGGTGGTATAGCCCAGTGGTTAAAGGTTTTGGACTCTGGACCGGAAGATCATGGGTTCAAACCCCACCACCACCAAGCTGCCACTAGTGGGCCCTTGAGCAAGGCCCTAAACCCTCAATTGCTCACTTGTAAGTCGCTTCTGGATAAGAGTGTCTGTCAAATGCTGTAAATGTAATGTAATGTAATGTAATGTAAAGGCTTGGTATAGAGCACAGATACTTTACAGTGTCTTTATGAAGGAATGTCCCTTCAGTAGTCGAGAGAGAGGAGTGTGTTTCTTGATAAAGTTTTTTGGGAGCTGTAGTTCACGGCTGTAATCTGTGTGGTTTGTTAGAACTCAGAGTCCTCTGGAGCCCTGAGGAATCACGTACGGCTTTAAAGACCAAGAATGTCCCAATACCTTTGTCGATAAAATGAATAGCAAAATTAACTCTCAAAAGCAAATATGCTGGAGATTTCATTTTTGTCAATACCTTAATTGGGGAAAATGCTAGTGTGTTGAAAAAGGTCTACCAAAGGTCTACCCTGATTTTTACGTATATTTATTTAATAATAGCATTTTTACTGATGAGTCAAACCTGTTCAGTTTGGTCGGGTAGAGTTTCAAAAAGCTCCAATTTCTGTAATTCAATTATATTCATTTTTATTTACTTTTACACATACGTTTAACATTGTCTCAAAGTAGCTTTCCACAGATAATGCGGTATTATCAATGAGACACAAGAAAAGCATTCCCAGAGTGGCCTCCAGTCGAAGACAACACCATACCAGCAGGCCAGACTGAATCTGGCAGATCGGAGAAAAAGAAAGCGGTCACTGGTAACTCATGTACATGTGTAAGAAACGTTCGAAAAATTCTTCCTCACTATCATCCCTATCAAAACTTCTACCTCATCACTTCTACTAACTTATTTGTTCTTCCTTGAACTGTTAACACAAAGCTAAAGACACTCATATTATGTAATATATTATATAATTATGGGAAAATATAGGAAAAATACAAATCTACAGATTAGTCGCATTTGAATGTACATGATACAAGTATTGAGATCACTTTTCCTGCCATATTTAGTTGTTTTTTTGTTTTTTATTACTCTTACTATAAAGTTGTAGCCACACAGGATATTTTTTTTACATTTTCTAGCAGGATTTTCTTCCTGTAACTAGAAGACCAAGATCTGTTCCGGCATGACACTGCCCATGTGCACAAAGCTCCATGAACATGTGGTAGGGATTTTGAGAGGCCTGCTCCGAACCCCCGCCCCCACAAACAAAATGGAACATTGACTGAAATCCCCAGTCCATATAATGTCCAGTTTGTATCATTTCCTAACGCAAATACATTTTTATCTGCACCTCCAGCTCAGTGTTCATTCATTCATTCATTCATTCATCTTCTATCGCTATATCCGATCTTTCCTCGGGTCACGGGGAGCCTGTGCCTATCTCAGGCGTTTATGGGCATTAAGGCAGGATACATCCTGGATGGAATGCCAACCTATCGCAGGGCACACACACACACACACACACACACACACACACTCATTCATACACTAGGGACAATTTTCCAAGGCGCCAATCAACCTACCGTGCATGTTTTTGGACCAGAGGGAAACAGGAGAACCCAGAGAAAAACACCCTGAGGCACGGGGAGAACATGCAAACTCCACACACACACACACACACATGGCCGAGATGGGAATCGAACCCGGACCCTGGCGGTGTGAGGCGAACGTGCTAACCACTAAGCCACCGTGCCCCTCAGCTCAGTGTTTAAATATACAAAATCAGAAAGCAATCCTATATTTTTCAGATTTCATTTTATCGAAATGTATCCGAGCGTTCCATCATTCATTCATGAGATTAAGACCTGAGGTGAAGATAAATACACAGGGTGTGAAAAAAAAACATTCCATTCATCATTCTTTAAAAGCAGATATGAGGATTCCGGAAAAAGAAAATATCAATCAAATATAAAATAATAATTACAATTTTAGTATGAGAAGCATGGGCAGGAATGAATTAATGAGCTCGGCAGAAGTGTGATGACAGGCGTCACTCCCCTTCCCTCCCATCTGTCACTCTTTCCATCTCTCAGATGAAGATTCATAGACAAGGACGAGGCCGAGAGAGAGAGATAGAGAGAGAGAGAGAGAGCTTCCATAACAATGTGAATAATTCACCTCTATCATCTGTTCATAAATGTCGAGCTGATCCCGGTGGCTGTTCTGTGTGTCGTCCAGCGCGGGTTGTCACGCCGTGGTACGATGCACATTCGCACACATCTGGGTGTAACACTGCCAGTATGGCTGAGCTCACATCAAAGGCCACAGTTCTGTACGACTGCAGGCTAACACCCTCATTCACTTCAATCAGCTTCAATCCTTCGGTGACCTTCAATCCAGCACAATTTATACAGTGTATAATTCATAACCCCAGCTCAACAGACCCCCTCCCCCCCTCCTCACCACCCCCCACCCGACTTCTCGAGAGCAAGTCTGGAGTGCATTTGATGTGGAGGTTTGTCTGTAATTGGCAGCCGGGTTAATAGAAGTGAGTTTGTCAGCTATGTCAGGTAATTGTAGAGATCATTTTTCGGTGATTTGATTTGAAAGAGCTGCTTGTTTAAAAGAGGAAAAAGCCTATAACGGAGCTTCTCACCGCACTGAGCAGAAAGGAGGCTGTATAGGAACGTGCCGCTAAATACGAGAACACACACATACATGCTCACAGCCGAACCAGAACACACACGTGCACCTTAATCCTCTCATTTTATCACAGCGAGCAGCAGTTCCATCATCTATATCAGAGACAGGCATGTTTGGACTCCTGTTGCTCCATGTCCAAACGAAACTCTGAGGCGTGCAGGGAAGCAACTAATCTGCATGAATCTTCGTGTCAGTCAGGCCTGGGAGTGTGTGTGTGTGTGTGTGTGTGTAGGTTCACCTGACTTCTTATCCCTTCACACACCATCTACGGAATACGAAAGCAGGAGTGATGTGTTTCTCTACTCCTGATAAGATGTTTCTACTTTATTTCTTCATTTTTGAAGCTACTTTTCAAAATCGAAACAATTTTTATTTGTCACATATACATTCAAAAAGAGTATAACGTATTATAATGCTTTTTATGATGTAATATAACATTTAAAAAAAAAAAAAAAAAATATATATATATATATTTTTATATATATATATATTATTATACAGACGTGGACAAAATTGTTGGTACCCTTTGGTCAATGAAAGAAAAAGTCACAATGGTCACAGAAATAACTTTAATCTGACAAAAGTAATAATAAATAAAAATTCTATAAATGTTAACCAATGAAAGTCAGACATTGTTTTTCAACCATGCTTCAACAGAATTATGTAAAAAAATAAACTCATGAAACAGGCATGGACAAAAATGATGGTACCCCTAGAAAACACAGAAAATAATGTGACCAAAGGGACATGTTAATTGAAGGTGTGTCCACTAATTAGCATCACAGGTGTCTACAACCTTGTAATCAGCCATTGGGCCTATATATATGGCTCCAGGTAATCACTGTGTTGTTTGGTGATATGGTGTGTACCACACTCGACATGGACCAGAGGAAGCAAAGGAAAGAGCTGTCTCAAGAGATCAGAAAGAAAATTATAGACAAGCATGTTAAAGGTAAAGGCTATAAGACCATCTCCAAGCAACTAGATGTTCCTGTGAGTACAGTTGCACATATTATTCAGAAGTTTAAGATCCATGGGACTGTAGCCAACCTCCCTGGACGTGGCCGCAGGAGGAAAATTGATGACAAATCTAAGAGACGGATAATCCGAATGGTAACAAAAGAGCCTAGAAAGACTTCTAAAGAGATTCAAGGTGAACTTCATGCTCAAGGAACATCAGTGTCAGATCGCACCATCCGTCGTTGTTTGAGCCAAAGTGGACTACATGGGAGACGACCAAGGAGGACACCATTGTTGAAAACGAATCATAAAAAAGCAAGACTGGAATATGCCAAACTACATGTTGACAAGCCACAAAGCTTCTGGGAGAATGTCCTGTGGACAGATGAGACAAAAATCGAAGTTTTTGCCAAGGCACATCAGCTGTATGTTCACAGACGAAAAAATGAAGCATATCAAGAAAAGAACACTGTCCCTACTGTGAAACATGGAGGAGGCTCTGTTATGTTCTGGGGCTGCTTTGCTGCGTCTGGCACAGGGTGTCTTGAATCTGTGCAGGGTACAATGAAATCTCAAGACTATCAAGGAATTCTAGAGAGAAATGTACTAGCCAGTGTCAGAAAGCTTGGTCTCAGTCGCAGGTCATGGGTCTTGCAACAGGACAATGACCCAAAACACACAGCTAAAAACACCCAAGAATGGCTAAGAGGAAAAAATTGGACTATTCTAAAGTGGCCGTCTATGAGCCCTGACCTCAATCCTATTGAGCATCTTTGGAAGGAGCTGAAACATGCAGTCTGGAAAAGGCACCCTTCAAACCGGACACAACTGGAGCAGTTTGCTCATGAGGAGTGGGCCAAAATACCTGCTGAGAGGTGCAGATGTCTCATTGACAGTTACAGGAAGCGTTTGATTGCAGTGATTGCCTCAAAAGGTTGCGCAACAAAATATTAAGTTAGGGGTACCATCATTTTTGTCCATGCCTGTTTCATGAGTTTATTTTTTTACATAATTCTGTTGAAGCATGGTTGAAAAACAATGTCTGACTTTCATTGGTTAACATTTATAGAATTTTTATTTATTATTACTTTTGTCAGATTAAAGTTATTTCTGTGACCATTGTGACTTTTTCTTTCATTGACCAAAGGGTACCAACAATTTTGTCCACGTCTGTATGTATATATATATATATATATATATATATATATATATATATATATATATATATCTATGGTATATTATATATATATATATATATATATAGCTATATATATATATATATATATATATATATATATATATATAAAAGTATATGAAAATTAAAAAAAAATTGTGGTCTGCATAAACTTGAACACCTTTCTATTCTCAATTCATTCATTCATTCATTCATTCATTCATTCATTCATTCATCTTCTACCGCTATATCTGATCTTATCTGATCTCTGGTCTATAGGCATTAAGGCAGGATACACCCTGGATGGAATGCCAACCCATCACAGGGCGCATACACACACACACACTCACACATTCACACACTAGGGACAATTTTCCAAGGTGCCAATCAACCTACTGTGCATGTTTTTGGACCGGGGGCAAACCGGAGAACCCGGAGAAAAAAAAACCCCTGAGGCACGGGGGTGAACATGCAAACTCCACATACACATGGCCGAGATGGGAATCGAACCCGGACCCTGGCGGTGTGAGGCGAACGTGCTAACCACTAACGCCACCGTGCTCCTTTAATTCTCGATATTGAATATCTCGATATCGAATTGATATTTGCAACATTTTATTTATATTTTATAATTTACATTTTATGACCCTTAACCAAACTGACTTACAATTGAGTAGTTGAATATTAAGAGCCTTGCTCAAGGGCCCAGCAGTGGAAACTAGGGGGTGCTAGGATTTGAACTCATAACCCTTTAAGTGCACTCATTTACCACAATCTCATAAAATTAAGGGACTTATTTTTTTTTTAACTTGTCATATGTACATTAAAGCAGAGTGAAATTCTTTCTTCGCATATTAGGAAGCTGGGGTCAAAGCATAAGTAAGCCATGATACAGCACCCAGGGAGCCCAAAGGGTTAAAGGCCTTGCTCAAAGTAACCCACACCCTTAAGCAAATGTGTTAGTTATAGCAATAATTCTTGTGATATTATGATAGTAGTCGAGAGTAGAGACCAGGTTGAGATGAGCCTGGAGAGATAAAGGATATGCTCGAGAGAACCGGAATGTACTTGAGTCGAATGAGAGGGAAGGCGGTGTAGTTGAAGGTGGTGAAGGCGGTGAAGGTGTATGAGTTTAAGTCCCTGGGGTCAACTGTATAAAGTAATGGAGAGTGTGTTAGAGAAGTGGTGAAAAGAGTGGAGTGGGTGGAGTAGAGTGGCAGGAGTGAACGGAAAAGTTTATTAGACTTTGTTGGACATTCTATGTTGTGTTGTTTACATTTTGATTAACAAAAAAAAGAGGCGGGGCTGGGGAGTTGGAGCAGGAATGAAGGTGCTTGGATTTTCATTGGGAGTGACGAGGATGGACAGGATTATTAAAGGGAGAGAACACGTAGGAGCTTTAGAAGGCATTGAAGGGGCATTGTGTATAAGGATGAAACCTCCAGGCAGGAGAAAAAAAAAGAGGAAGGACAAGGAGGAGGTTTATGGATTCGGTGATGGAAGACATGCAGGTGTTTGACAGAGTGATATGGAGACAGATGATTTGCTGGGGCGACCCCTACCTGGAGCAGTTGTAAGATATAATTGCGCAATAATTCTCCTCTCTGAAACTGTCATCAGGATAATTACAGAATCAAATTAATTACAAAAAAAAATAGATCAATATAACAAGAGTATGAAGACTAGTTCTTATTACTAAATAAATAAGCAAATCTACATGAACATATTATTATCATTATTATCATCATCTCGTGCATAATAATAATGGAATGCTATTTTTTAAATATTTCTTGGACTGCCTGATTTGTAAAATGGCCTAAACTTCACCTGTAATACCTCGGCATGAGAGAATTCTGAAACGTTTTTTGGGCTTCATTCATTCATTCAGTCATTCATGCAATCATTTATCTATTATTTATTTCTAGTATGTATTTATTTATTTAGTTATTTATTGTTTATTTATTTATTTATTTATTCATTTTCCATCAGTATTTTGTTGACCTGAACCATTCAACCTGTGGTTAAGGTTCAGGATTACTGATCAACAGGTCAGAGGTTCAAGCCCCATTATCACCACTCTTGGGGCCCTTGAGCAAGGCTCCTAAGTTTCTGTGCTGTACCAGGACTGCTCTATCATAGGCATTCCAACAGGGCTATTCGGAGAACTTTGCTGTTAATAGTGCATCTGAAGAGTATAAAGGGCCTTCTTTTCTTTTTTCAAGCCTGATGTCAGTAGGCGTGTTTCCATTACAAATTTGCGCCAAACGTTTTTGATATTTTCTAAATATGGATAAAAAAAACTGTTGTAAAATTACGGCGTTTACATTACCCCAACATGCGAGTAAAACTCGTCCTCTCGCGATGTTATTCAAAAAAATGGGTACAGACCTAGGCAGGCTTATTACTTATATTGCAGCCAATGCATTAAGCGTTTTTATTTTTAATCGGCGTGTTATACAAGCATTAATGGCAAGGCAATCCCCCTGTATTTGGGAACGGCCACGTATGCGCTTGTTCTGCGAGGCAATAGTGCGCGATTTCACAGAGGACCCGTGTCCACTTCTTTTGAGCTATGCCGTGCAATAGGGCCTCTTGTAGCACCTGCAGCATCATGCCCAAGGCAAGGCAAGGTATATCATGTGACCTGGAAATGCGAAAAAAAAAAAAAAAAACACTTTTCCATTACAGTTTTGCGAATTATTCCTTTTTCGCATCGTCTAGAAAAACACCTCATGCGAGCGTAAAAACTTTTTTGCGTTACATGTGTTTTAGGGAATTTGACGCATTTCCATTAGGGGTCTTTTCAATTCTCTATTTAAATGTGCGTATTTTGAAGGGTAAAATATGGAAACGCGCTTAGTGGTAACCGTATTTCTTGACTTGTATGAATTGTGTCCTTACTGCAGGCCATGCAAAAAATATATATAATTTTCAAATATAATTTTAGGACTAAAGCATGCTTAAAAATAGCAGTGCACTTGCAGCTTTGGAAGTGCAGCAGCGCTCAGTCCATGGCACAGTGGGTGTGTTATTTGCTGAACACGACTATACTGAGAGGGCAAGATCAGGGAAGAGTTGGCCTACTCCTAAACCCAATTAACAACATGCTGGCTTTATAACACTAAAGTAAGATTGCGTCTGGACAGAAATAAAGTCCTTAGATATATTTTAAGGAAATATAACCGTGAGCAATGGTGTACAAAAGCGCTGGAACAATAGAAGTAGAATCGACTTATTTCAGAGAGCATATGCATATTTGTGACTTTTCAAAAAAAAAAAAAACAGAATTCTTGTCTTTGTGTGTGTGTGTGTGTGTGTGTGCGTGTGTGTGCGTGTGTGTGTGTGTGTGTGCGTGTGTGTGCGTGCACGCAAGCACACATCACCTGTCCAGTCTCTTGTGTGTCCAGCAACTCATGTATGCTGTCAGGCTGAGGTGAGAGAGAGAGACAGAGACAGCATGACCAGAGAGGCCTCTAGGGCCAACTGCAGGGGTCAGCACTTCAGTCACACACACACACACACACACACACACATCCCACACACACACACACACACACAAATATGAACGCACACACTAAAAGGGAGAGAGAGATAACCATGTGGCAGTGATTCGCCTCTGACAGGACCTGTCAAAGACTTCAGACGTTGCCATACTGCACTGTCATACGCACCTGGATTCTGACTAGGGAAGAGAGAGAGAGAGAGAGAGAGAGAGAGAGAGACGCAGAAGGAGGTTTGGAATCTGCTTAGCAAAGTTTTCTGAGAGCTGTCTGCACTGTTGGGTTTTCTATCTCGAAGGTTTTTCTTTTTCTTTTTTCAATTAAAATATTGACCTAGCAATTTGTGTCCATGAGAGTTTCGCTCTCACCGTCTCACATTGCAAGTCGCAGTTCCGCGTCAGGTTCACTTTGCTCCATTTTACCTTCCCTCCAGGTGCACAGGAGGCTACAGGATGGGGAGGGCACACACGCCTAGGCCCTGTGGGGCATTGTGGGATCTGACAAAGGCTTTCAGGAAGCTCTTAATTCCTGGAGCGTGGGTCTCGTCTCTACAGCACCCCACTGAGGGAGTTGAGCTGCCTTAGATCACGCTCAACGTGGGAGAATCGCTTTGATCGTGAGCGCACTGCTCTTCGCTAAAGCTTTAAAGCCAGGGACTAGTACTGCACACCGTTAGGTCTTCCATATCTGAGTGTATCTCTCTCTCTCTCTCTTTTTCTGTCTCTCATATAGACTCAGTGACACAGACTGACACTGACATTAACATAAGGCCATGCTCACATCCTTCCTTACAATTCGCTCTTTTTAACTTTTATTGACACAACATAGCGAAGAGAGCAAGAGAAAAAGAGAAGGAGGGGTCAATTCTCCAGCCCTTAATTAAAATTTACTAACGTTTGTGTGAAACCAAAGGGAAAAAAAAAAAAAAAAAAAAAACCAAGAAATAAAAAAAGACGAATTCGGAAAAAAATCGAAAGGAGAAAAAGTCATTTTTCACTGAAACTCATCACCCTCCCTTTTCCTCCTGTCCCCTGTCTCGGCTCCTCCACACTTACTTTTTCAAAGACATTTGCTGAACGATTTACATGACTCCAGAGAGGTCTGGGAAATTTGCAATGCAATAACCTGAAGTCTATGAAAGAGTAGCATGTACAGACACTTTTAAGATCCTTTTTATAATCCTGATCAGGATGAAGAAGTAGAGAAAGTCTGAGGAAGGATGGGGAAGACGAAAAAAAAGCAGAGGGGGAGGGAAAGCAGGACCCACTGCTGGTAAGTGAAATATCTGTTGAGTAGGTGAAGGTTGGAAGTGGGCTCTTTTTCTTTTTTATTTGTTAATAAACATCCTGATGGAATCCTTATGAACCTGAGAAGCTGTAAAGCTGTCGTTACGGTCAGATTTGCAAATTGTAACAACATTATGCTTTCTTATTTTATATATGTATATATATACATACACATAAAATTTTGCAATTTGAAAATTTTAATACATTCAATACACAAATTTAAACACAAATGTATTCATTTATCCATTTTCTAATGTTTCATAATAAAAACATGTGGTATAGAAGTACGTTATTTTATGGCTGTCCCAAATATGACGAATGAGACAGAATTACTAACAAACACTTCAGGGAAACACAAAAAAAAAAGCGGCACAGAAAAAATAGTAGGTATCAGGAAAAAGTGCAAACTATAGAAATTATATAAAGTGACAAAGGCTTTGCATTGCTCAATAAGATAGTGGCGGGACTTAACCACATAAGACAAAAAAACGGAGCGAGATATAAATAATTAGACACAGGTGAAACTCCATAGGGAGTGTGTAGAGGTAGCAGAATGAGGACAGAACCTGAAACTGGAACAGGATCGAAACAGAGAAATTAAATACATTAAAGAATGTGCTTTTACTAATGTCTACATGTTCAGTAAATATTTAGCAGATATATCTACAGTATTGTTTTTAATCATACAATAAAGTTATGAAAAGCAAAACTATAGAGGATGTCTGTCTACACATACAGTTGAACGTTTTGAGCCATATGTAGTTTTATCTCAGACTGTTATCACAACACAATTGTACATTTTCCCTCACTTGAACTAGGAGTCATGACAAAGCCCCTCTACATAATGCCCATTCTGTGAAGATATCTCCTTTTAGCTATGGTGTTATAGTTAATACTCCCGGAGTCCATATCTGTACTCTACACTAAATATACATTCACTCCCACACTGTTTCCCCCCCAACTGCAACTATGACCGTGTCTTGTTCCTACCAACCACTTTTTTTTCTTTCTCTCTCTCTCTCTCTCTCTCTCTCTCTCTCTCTCTCTCTCTCTCTCTCTCTCTCTATCTATCTCCGTTGAGTTACATGTCCCACTGCTGAGCTGCCGGTGATCCAGACCCCCTTCTGCACTCTGGTCCTGTCTGAACCTCATGAACCTCCTAAATGTATTCTGTTTCATTCATTCTAATTCATCTTCTACCTCATCTTTCCTGGTGACCCGGGGAGTCTATGGGCCCCCCGGTTGATAACTGGATGGAATGCACACACACCTCAAACACACATTTTTCATCCAAGGGACAATTTTCCAATACACCTTGCATGTTTTTTAGACCATGTTTCGTTACCGACCAGTCCCGGGTTTCGATTCCTGTCTCGGCCATGTGTTTGTGGAGTTTGCATGTTCGTCCAAGGTTTTTTTCCGTGCCTAATGTGTGTCCAAAAACACTTAGGTTGTGTGAATGTGTGTGTGAATGTGTGTGTGAATGTGTGTGCCCTGTGATGGGTTGGCATTCCATTCAGGGTGTATCCTGCCTTAATGCCCATAGACGCCTGAGATAGGCACAGGCTCCCCGTGACCCGAGGGGAGATCGGATAAAGCGGTAGAAGATGAATGAATGAATGAACGTACACAATATAGAGCCGTAAATGTTTCCAGATGTTTTTAGTTTACCGTAGATGAGTAACTTTTGAGAAATGATTGAAAATACTAGTGATTTTACAAATGTACCTGGATTACTGTAGCCTATATAGTGTTTCTTAACCTCTGACATCTGCTTAGGTAAGATTAAACATTACTAAGCATTTCAAAACCTTTAACTAGCAGCTCGACTTGTCATGTGAAGGAAGAAAACAGCGAGCTGCCATCCTCATACAGGATCTCATCTGAAGGGGAATCAGTCCTGATGATATTTTACATTCCCGAGTGATCATCCATCCTGCAGTAACGCTGCATCTCGGTAAGAGAGATTGCTTTCTCTGCTCCGAACAGCTCCGGAGAACAGGATAAATTGCAGAACTATGCTTTTTGCTGAGATTTCCGTTCTGATTGGGTGGCGTTGAAGCGGCTGGCTGTCCTTTTCATGAGCATTATCATAATGTATTTCAATCGAGTAATGTCAGTGATTGCTGACTAAACAGCATTAGACAGTTGTTTTCAGGATATTTCCGTATATGACCAATCGTCTTTCTGAGCGACTGAGGTATTTTGGATAAAACTAGGTAAACAAAAATAAACTTCAGATAATATTCAGAATAATCGGTGCAGTATAATTCTTATGGATGATTTTATAGGTCAGGGTTTCGCTATCAATACCTGCAATACATTTTTATCTGCCGTTTTCTTGTTCCCAACTTGCTGTATAATTGTACCTGAACTTGGAAAAAAAAGTATCACGTGCATGCATGCAGATACAAATACACAGGGTGGTGTTATTAAGCTTATTTTCCTGGTTATTTTCCCATTTACAGCAAATCCCATCACTTCTTTTGACTCCAAATTATCAACAGTGATGTCAAATAAAGAGCAACACAAATGAAAAACCCTCTTTTCAAAAATCTTTCATGAGCAGTATAAAGGTTTGCTTAAACTGCAACATATTAAATATTTCTACACAGAAAACTTTACTTTATTACTACATTCATTTCAATTAAGTCATGTGGGCAATCTGACATCCACGATAATGAGGAAGATGTTTCTGGTGAAAATCGGTCAACACCTACTGACCAATCAGATGCAAGAATCCAAATATGGGTTGTATATATATATATAGCTATATATATATATATATATATATATATATATATATATATATATATATATATATATATATATATATATATATATAATTAATGTATTTTTCAGTGGCTTAGACCAATAACTGGCCTTTTGGTTTTACCACAGAGATACCTTTATTCTTCACAATTGTTGGTTGCGAGGTAGTAGGGTAGTTATATATATATATATATATATATATATATATATATATATATATATATATATATATATATATATATATATATATATATATATATATATATATATATATATATACCTATATATACCATATATATTATATAACTATAATTTTATGCATCAATTGTTCATTCTCGATGAACCCCCAAGCTTTTATTCTATACCTTATATGTAGCTCGTTGCCTCTGTGTTGCGAGTTATTAATAAATGATACAAGCAAGCTTTGCAAAGTGTCAAACGAATTGTTATAAACTATAATTACACTTAGGGGGGGAAAAATTAACTTGCACATTAAAGACCACTGTTTAATGACCTGGTCAGTGATTTACTGTAAACTTTTCTGCGTTGCCGCACTCTTCGAAGTCATTAAATAACAACTTATGAGTATCAATCTAATCCTCTGCTTTCACATTTAAATTTTGCTCAGGGGCTTTAACGTGTGATGCTTTGTTTCTGTTTCGTATTGTGCTTCTTTTACATGCCTGGGCTAATGATTCTCTGTAATCTAATCCATTTAGTTGGTCACGCTAACATTAGTAGACATTAGCAAATGAAAGTGCATTCTTACTCATAGACCTTCTCTTGCTTGTGTTTTCTGAGCACTCCAAGAGGACAAATATAGAGTGTTCATGTACCTATTGGTGTTACAATTAAAGCATGAGTATATATATAAAAAAAAAGCTCTAAATTGAATTAATGATACATTTTGTGCAGGAAAAAATGGTTCTTAAGAAAAGAAACAAGACTCGGTAGTAAAGTTTAACATCAAAACTCAACGGATAACAGGGCAGAAAAACTCCATGGTGGACGTTAATGATGGTTGTTAGGTTTTACCTAAATACTAAAAAAATTCTTATTCATACGTGTAATACAATTGAAGTGCAAATGCCCTGGCATTAACCTTCAGAACTATAGAACTATTCAGCTCTCGAGTGGTCAGGAGTCCAGATTGTCTGTGTAGGAAAAATATTACTCTCATTCATTTCTGAAAATGAATGACCAATCATAGACCAGCTTTGTTCATGAGTTCATGTAGGCAAAAGGCGGGTGAATGACACTTTACATTGACCTTTCATGTTTACTGTGATGCTGAGGCTGGCTTTCTGTATGTAAGTGAAAGTCAGTACTCGCTGAGATTACACTTGTTTTATGATGAGAATTCAAACATATGTAAGAATATATATATATATATATATATATATATATATATATATATATATATATATATATATATATATATATATATACAGCGGTCTTTTGTATATGAGCTCATGTTGGTGTTTGGTGTTTGGTGTTTGGTCAAAACCCAAATTTAGCATGTGTATCTTTTCTTTTTATTGCCATCTTTGGCCATTGAAATAGAGCAGCTCTGTTCTCCACACAGGGAGATGCATGCCCCCACTGTCACATACATATGTACTGTAAAGTTTATAGATATTTTTTTCTTTCTTTTGGCTTCTCCCGTTCTTTTCCCAGAGCCGCCATAACAGATGGTCCATATATTAGATTTGGCGCATGTTTTTATGCTGGATGCCCTTCCTAATACAACCCCCCCACACATCTATCCAGGCTTCGGACAGGCACCAGAATGCACTGGCTTGTGCAACCCTACTGGCTGGGGCCGACTGAGCAATTGCGGGTTTAAGGGCATTTCTCAAGGGCCCACTGATGGCAGCTTGGCTGGGACTTTAACCTGCGACATTTTGGTCCGGAGTCTAATGCCTTAACCACTGGGCTATCTCCCGCTGTAAGGTTTATACATTAGGGAAGTGTAAATTGCTTAATCTTACTAAATAATGTATTAAATTACAATATTGTACATATTGTATCATATTTACAAATTACAATAAATTTACCCCATGCTAATAAGTTGGGGACTACCTTTATAGATATATAAACTCTCTCTCTGTCTCTCTCTCTCTATCTCTCTCTCTCTACATAGTATGCAAAATAATTGTTTTTTTTATTCATACCAAGTGCTATGAATTTGCAACCATATACTTTCTTTTAATTGAATGTTTTGCAGCAGACATAAGACCTTCAGCCTTCTTCCACCCCATCATCTGGGTTAAGCCTGAACCTATGCCATGTTAAAGCACCTCCAAGATTTATAGACCTCCGTTGTGTAGTCCCAATATGTTATGAGTCGGATGACACATTTTCTCTTGTCTTCTTATAAGCCAGTCTGTCTCCCATGTAGGAGCCTCCAGAATGACAGCGCTATATAGAGAGACAGAAATGATAGTTTTCATTGGCAGGATCCCAGAAACTATGGAGTGGAGTGTGTGGTGGTGGTGGTGGTGGTGGGAGGGGGGTGGGTTTCGTCTACTTCTCGTCTCCGGAGAAGGGAGGTCTTATTATCTATCCGCATTTGCATGATGAGAAACCACAGCTCATATTCATCTTAGTAAAGTTGTAATAAATGATTTCAACAGCATTATCATCAATTTTACCGCAGGTGCGCTTGTGGAAATCACTCACTTCAATCAAAAGGGTTCCGGCTCTGAACGTACGGCGCCTCATTTTTTACTATCATTCACACCTATTTCAGGAACTGAGAACGAGAGAAAAAGAAAGATGGTGGCGGGGAAAAGAAAGAGAAAGAAAAAAACGAGAGCGAGGCAGTGAGTGTCGAGGTGGAGGTTGTTAAAAGGCAGCTTGTCTGTTTACAAATACATATTAACTCGTATGATAATTCGCAATATATTGGGGGGGGGCTACGGGGGGGGGCTACATCTCCGATTACACACAATATGCTTTTGTCATATGTATAAATGTCATCCTTGGACATACCACATATGTATTGCAGAGTATATGTTTGTGTATATATGTGTGTGTGTGTGTGTTTGTGTGTATGTGGATTCTTTAGCGCCTTTTGTTAGTACCTGAATTTAGAAGGATGCAAAATAAATGAGATTCCATTAATTTTTGAGTTTGTTGTGACCTTAATGGTTTATGCAGTACCCCAAAAACACACATTTCTCAGCAGCGTGTTTCCAAGAGTAAATTCTCTACGCAGGAAGCTGCACACACTAACCTATTTAAAGAACCCTTAAAAGGAACCTTTGAGCGGATTACTTTTATGGGTGGAACAATTATTTGCTGAGAGACACTCATTCATGTATTCTAAAAAAAAATTACATATAGACACTCTGGGGCTTCATAAGATGTCCCTCTAAGCCAACCTACATAAATATCATCGCAAAATAATAGAGCATTGTATTTAGAAAGCTAAGGGTTTGCTGTGATATCTATCTATTAAAATCCTATTTATAAGCTTGATAATCACTTACTATGTAAGATCAAATGTGAAATTATTAATCATGAAATGTGAAATTATTACTTCAAATAGAATGCGGTTTAAAACAGACTAATATAAGATTAATATTTACGGGTCCCACACAACCCTTATTTATATGTTCTTGGGAGCAGGATTAAGAATGTGCAGCCCTAATAGTTGGGGACTTACTTATACAGTCCTATTCATTCATTCATTCATTCATCTTCTACAGCTTTATCCGATCTTCCCTCGGGTCACAGGGGATACTGTCCCTATCTCAGGCGTCTATGGGCATTAAGGCAGGATACACCCTGGATGGAATGCCAACCCATCGCAGGACACACACACACACACACATTCATACACACATTCATACACTAGAGACAATTTTCCAATGTGCCAATCAACCTACCGTGTTTTTGGACTGGGAGAAACCGGAGAACCCGGAGAAAAACCTTCTTGAGGCACGGGGAGAACATGCAAACTCCACACACACATGGCCGAGACGGGAATCGAACCCAGGCCCTGGCGGTGTGAGGCGAACGTGCTAACCACTAAGCCACCGTGCTCCTTCATAGTCCTATTCATGATTCTTGTAATTTATTCTACACATGGCTGAAAGCAAATAAAAACTAAAGATACTATTGTAGAGTGGAAGCCTGGTAACACTGGGACTTGAAACCTTCCGATCAGTATTCCAGTATTCTTAACCACTAACCTTAAAGTATCTCCAAGAATCCTCAATATCCAAAGCCTCTTGTGGTTCTGACTCCTGACCAAGGAAATTCTGCACTATATCTAAACACTCATTCCATTTCATTGCATCTACCAAAGCCATACAATGATGTAAACCCTCGATCTAACCCCCAGAACGTTATAACAAATTCAATTATGCTCGTTGTTGTGAAATTTAAACCGGTGTCAGGAAATCCTCCTGACATATGTTTCCAACCATTTCTCAGGTATAAATCATTCGATTAAGCCATTGCACGAGGTTCATTTTTCACCTGTGAATATGAAGTACACCAACTTTGTTGTATTAGTCACCAAAGAAACATTATACATCATTAACACGGAGCGCCTTTAACGGCGATGGGTCAGCGTTCAGATTAGAGTGAAAGTAGGTCTTAATAAGCTCTTGTAACTATGTAATGAGTTACCATCATACTCATCAATTAGTGTTTTCGTAGCTCATTACACAATAATTAGAACAGCACTATCTTGTTTCTCTCATTATCCTCTGACAATGGATCTGCTTCTACCTTGCAGTTGCTTGGCAATGCTCAGTATTTACTCGTGAAAAGGCATCCTTTTGGTAGGCACACACACATTATACACAGTATATATATATATATATATATATATATATATATATATATATATATAGAATACTGATCACAGTTAAATAAATAGAGAGTAACATGCAGTACAGGGATGGGATAGTGAGCTGCATACACTAATTCCTGGAGTAGATGAAGATGTTCAGACCACTATGAGCCATTATGAGTAGTCAGTGTTAATTAAATTGTAGTGGAGATCATCTTCACTCCGAAATCTCCTTTAGAGGTACAATCTGGTTGCGATGTAGCCACTGTAGTTACATTTATACCATTTCGCAGACGCCCTTATCGAGACAGACTTACACCAGAGCAGTTGAGAGTTACTCAAGGGCACACTAGTGTCAGCGGGGTTTTGAACCTGTGATATTCTGGTCTGGAGGCGAATGTTTTAACTACTGAGTTACCGCTGTGAAGTCAAGATTTAAAGGAGGAGGTGGTAGTGGTTAAGGCCTCTGGACCAGAAGATCATAGGTTCAAATCCCACCACCACCACCACTAAGCTTCCACCAGTGGGCCTTTGAGAAAGGCCCTCAACTGCTCAGTTGTAAGTCACTATGGATAGGCGTGTCTGACAAATCCTTTAAATGTAAACACAAATGAGCAAAGCAGAAGTAAAAGTTCATTAGGTTATGTGCGGGAGACAGAATTGAGTTTAAATCTCGACTCTGCTAGTCCATTCGTTCTTTTATCGCATGACTCAAGTTTACACAGTGCAGTGAATTACACAGGATACAGAAATCAGTGATCTGCTTATTAAAAATGTTAACATTTAATTTCGAATGAACTAAATGACTACAAAAAAGATTCATTTGTTTTGATGAACAAGATTCAAAGATTCATTCATCTTCTACCGCTTTATCCGATCTTCCCTCGGGTCACGGGGAGTCTGTGTCTATCTCAGGCGCCTATGGGCATTAAGGCAGGATACACCCTGGATGGAATGCCAACCCATCGCATGGCACACACACACATTCACACACACATTCATACACTAGGGACAATTTTCCAAGGTGCCAATCAACCTACCGTGCATGTTTTTGGACCAGGGAGGAAACCGGAGAACCCGGAGAAAAAACCCTGAGGCACAGGGAGAACATGCAAACTCCACACACACATGTCCGAGACGGGAATCGAACCCGGACCCTGGCGGTGTGAGGCGAACGTGCTAACCACTAAGCCACCGTGCCCCCTAGATTCAAAGAACCAAGTTACCAAAATGATTTGATCTTCCCATCACTATTTGGTTAGTAGCTAAATTATCAGCTCTAACATTAGTTCTTTATTGGGAGTTTATTACACAAATTTACAGAAGTAGCGGAGAATCTTTTACGGTTAGATTTATAACATTTAGCAGACTTGCTAATCAAGAGCAATCCATCTCATCAAGTTGAGGCATTTGAGAGCTAACGGCCCTAGAACTGCTGCGATCTGCCCTCATGACCTTCCGATCAGAACGACAACACCTTAAACACGCAGCTATATTTATATATTTTATTATTTATATTTTATATACTAAATTTTGACAGCAAAAAATCATTTGCATATTATTCTCCACACTATCCAAACAGTAATTCATTGTCCACAAATTGTAAAGTTATGCAGTTTTAGGATGCATGATTTGAATGTTATACAATGAAGTACATTTGAAAGGCAATTTATACAGATTTGAGAGGACTCTCACATCCGATCTATGACTGATTGCCCACAGGATCGTTTTCAGGTGTTTCCAGGGATGGTTTTGTCCAGGTACTTATAAGCTGATGCTGGTTTTAAGCATAGATAAAGCACTGGTAGTTGTGTGAAAATTCAAGAGGCTCTTCCTATTACAGTAGGAGAGAGAAAGAGAGACTGGCCGAGAGAGACAGAGAGAGAGAGAGAGAGAGAGAGAGAGCGAGGGGAAGAGGAAGTGCTAATGGCTGTGAATAATGACCCTCTCCTACTCACCATCAAACATTCACAGGTGGAGAAACAACAGTTAAGTGTGCAAGCAGAAAAGACTGACCTTAGAATAAAACGTATCATTATCCCCAGGCCCTCGGATCATATTTCAGTTTGCTTTAAAGTGCAGAACATGAGGAGACCGAACGAGGTTACATTCTCAGATTAAGAGGGAAAAAGTAGCATACATGGATAAAATATTGTATTATTTGTGTGTATGGATGTAAACAGGTTCTGATGCTGCTTATTGTTTTGTAGGATGAAGGCTGCTTTCTAGTGTATATATATATATATATATATATATATATATATATATATATATATATATATATACACACAAAACATAAGATAACTTTTTTTTTCAGTGAGAATAAAATTGTTTCCTTTATTCATATGTATTTATTATGACATGTTTAATTAATGAGATAAGATATTTTTTATTTATAATAATATATAATAAGTATATATTAATCAACTATATATTGAGGATGATATATATTATATATAGCTCTAGAACGCCTTATATATATATACAGATATAATATATTTATATATATTATACTATATATATATATATATATATATATATATATATATATATATATATAATATATTTTATTCAACTATTGATTATAAGGTGAGGAAGCGTCTGGTTCCAGGCCCCCCCAACAAGATAGTTAACCGATTCCCCCCCCCCCCCCCTCACCCCCACACACCACGCACAATACACCTTATTCCTAATGCCCTGAGATTTTCTTCTTTATTCTAATAAATCCTGTTTTGTATGAATTCCGGATCTCCGCGTCTCTGTGCAGCGTCCACCGATTTCAGGTTAGAGCGTCCACCTACATGTACATATTAGCGGGTACATACATGTACTTTCATTTAGCTTGTTTCATTATTTTTTGGGGTTTTTTTTTTCAAATGGCGGAGGGGCTTATATATTTATATACGGTATATATATATATATATATATATATATATATATATATATATATATAGAGAGAGAGAGAGAGAGAGAGAGAGAGAGAGAGAGATCAGCTGCCAAAAGAGCCTGGATCCTCCCCAGAGAAATGGAATACTCTCCCCCCTTATGAGGGGGCATATGCTCTCTACTCTATGATTCTCTCTCTCTCTCTCTCTCTCTCTCTCTCTCTCTCTCTCTCTCCTCTATAGATATATATATATATATATCTATATATATATATATATATATATATTATATATATATATATATATATGTATATATATATATATATATGTATGTGTGTATATATATATATATATATATATATATATAGATATATAGATATATATGCCAAAGAGGATAAGAGAGAGAGAGAGAGAGAGAGAGAGATAGATAGATAGATAGAGGTGTTGAAAAATGTCTATCACAAAATATAATCGGGAAACACCTGAGCTAATTTTCATTTGTTGTGGAAAAAGGTCTGAATACTTATAAACATGCAATTTTTTTCACACACACACACATACACACACACACACACCACACACACACACACACACACACACATTATTTTATATATATATATATATATATATATATATATATATTATATATACACACACACACATTATGACACACACACACATGTGTGTGTATTTATTTATTTTTTTTCATTCTCAGGCATTTCTGCAACATCACAGAGTTGAAAGAATGAAAGGGGCTCTGAATACTGAATACAATAAATGCACACTTGTTACAGGTGAAGCAAAGTTCATGTGTGTGGCATTAACGAACGAACGAAAAAAAAAAAAAACATCTATTAAAACGATCACTTGACAGTAAATATGATGGACAAAAAAAACCCCAATGCCATTAGTGTCCTGTTGTCTTGGGTGAAGATCCTGGCTGTGCTGTAACTATCATGTCTTACGAAAAAACATTCGCATTTAACAGGATGTAATTGTGTAACAAATGAAGCCTCTGTAAAGAGTTTTGCAGTAAACATTGCTTTCGTCTCAGACGGTAATGAGAAACAAAAGTACGCCGGTCTTGAGACAGACGTTGGAAGCTCGGGTGCAGCACTGATTGGATCAGTGTGTTGCGTTCGGTGTGTGTGTGTCTGTGTGTGTGTGTGTGTCTCTCTGTGAGTGGTGCTGTGGCGTGGTTGCTGCTGTGGGCAAACGAACAGGGAGCTCACGAAGGCAATCACGCTGAGCCTCCTGTAATTGGGTTTTAACACGGGGGAACAATAGCATCTCCCTCACTGTTTTTGTCACTGCTCCAAAACCGCATTACCGCGTACCGAGGACACCTCCACATCATTTCTTTGGGTCTTGTAATATAGCGGAGGAAATGGGCGCGCTCGTTCTCCGGCACGCTGCCTTGGCACGGTGATCAGGCGCGAGGAAGTAGCTTCACATAGCGTGTCTTCATTAAAGTGTCATCCCCCATTATTTGGCTCCTATCTCAATTAGCACTAGCTTTAATAAAGGGTTCCTTTCCTTTCTCTCGCTCCCTTGATCTCTCTCTCTCTCTCTCTTTTTTCAGTCTTCCTGCCTTAATTGTAGCTTCTTGTTCGGAGTGAGCGAGCCCGGTGGCTCGATCCGGCGTTTGAGAGGGTGAGACAACACTGGTGTGTCTGCGCGAGCAGCTTGCTTCTTCACTCCTCGGCCTGTTTTTCTCTCTTTCTCTTTTTCTGTTCCCCCCTCAGAGAGCAATTAGACCTGGTCGCCTTCAGCTGAGCTGTGAATGTAGGCGCCAGCTCTCACCCCCCCCCCCCCCCACACACACACACACACACACACCACACACACACACACACACACACACACACCCACCCTGTAATCTGGGAAAGCACCGCACCGCTACACTAATACAGGCCACACTGGGACTGTGCATGTATATGTGTGTAAGAGAAAGAGAGCGAGAGACTGAACGAGAGACCACCACCTTCACTTTTCCTCGGCCCCGTAGAGAAAAGGGTTCATTTAAGCTTTGTAAACCTATATAAAGCTACAGGCAGGAGATCACACCACTCCCACTCTGAGGAAGGTCTCTTGGTATTACCATACACTGTTTTTTTTTTTTAGCCCCCCTCCCACCATCAGCCCATTTCAAGGGCCGCTGTTTTATATTTAGCGCGGCCCCGTGGCTGACGAGGGCTCTGCGCTCGGTAATTGACCGCATACGTTTACGCTGTGCGAGTGTGACATAGGGTGACAGATCCTGCGTATACGTAGGTGGGGACGGGTCCGGGCTCTTTTGGCGGCTGATCTCTCCAATCACACTCTAATTGGGGGATATTAAACTAGCCATCCCTCTTAGCCTTTGGGAGGCCGATCCATATTCAGGCGGCATATCGGTATACTCCAGGCATGCTGCATCCTACACTCAGGCAGAGGTTAAGGAGCATTTTTTTTACTGGTCACCTGTACATTATAGAAGAGTGAAATTCTTTCTTTAGGAAGCTGTAGTCAAAAATGATACATCACACGGGCCTTGATCAAGGACCTGAGAGTGGCGATATTGGCGCTTGAACCCATGATAATTGACCCAGAGCTTTAACCATCGAGATATAGACGTTCCTAACACAAGCATGCATAAAAAGCAAACATTCGCGTCAGGCACGCATAGAAATGCACATGGACACCCCCCCCCCATATATATATATATATATATATATATTTTTTATATATATATATATATATATATATATATATATATATATATATATATATATATATATGTATGTGCAGATGCCAACTTAATTAAATTCACTCTGTCAAAACACTCTGTATAGATACACACATGTAGATGCAACACACCACTACTCCCACACTCCCGTGCAGTATGTACACAAAAATAGATACAGGAACACTCACAACACATCTGTACATGCATTAACATCTACTTTGCGTGCAGACGTGTCATCTCACTTATTCTGTATATGTACACACACATACATACAGGAGCTTAACGCACATACACACATCCAAACAATGACGCCAACACAGGCCAACCTAGACAAATGAACTAATACATAGATGTGGCTCAATGATGCATAAGAGTGAAATACAACCTTGAGTGGGTGTGGCCAAAAATGGAAATTAAATATGCGACTATAACTTTAGAATGACGGAAAACAAAAACAATATAGAGGAGCAAATTGATTTCTAGATCATGATTTTCATTTGAATGTGCTTTTTATTGGGAATGTTATTTAACATTTATTAGAAAATTATTTCTATTAAGGACATTCCCTACCCACCCGCAACCTTGGTGCATAACAGGGTCATGTAACGCTCATGATTATGCTCTATCCAACCCCTTCTGCGGCCAGGAACACACGCATGCTGCTAGTGTTGCTTTAAGGGCCAATATATTCGTATATTCTTATATCTGACATCTGGTCAGTTATTATGGCTGTGTTATCATTATCACGATTCAAACTTTTTGTCTACAGATGATACAGTGAATGTTATTCTGCTGAACATAAGTAAAATCCTGTTTGGAACTTTCCGGTAAACTTCAATCTAGTAAACCAGCTTTTAGAGAAAACTGTCATTTATAACAAACAAACAAACAAAATGAATAAAAACACTTAATATTTGATCTGATTATATATATATAATATATATTTTCAATGTAATTACATTTGTTACAATTACAAAGTGTTCTTTACATCACTGGCTTGCATAATTAATGGTAAGATTTGCAGTAAAGTTATTAAAAGTGACAAGGAAAAAAATATATATATTTTTAAATAATTTTTTTGTAGTAAACTCAATGTTTCATATTTTTTAGATTCTTCAAAA
This sequence comes from Kryptopterus vitreolus, assembly GCA_030449085.1. NCBI lineage: Eukaryota > Metazoa > Chordata > Actinopteri > Siluriformes > Siluridae > Kryptopterus > Kryptopterus vitreolus. The sequence continues at coordinate 5,853,312 of JACRUU010000010.1, read as the reverse complement.
TAGCCTTCGTTTTGATTACTGCTTTTCCAACAGTTGAAGCACTTGTTAGCCCTTACAAATGCCTTTAAATGACAAATAACCCGATTCAAAGTAGTGTAACATTTTAATTACTTTACGCAACTGATTACATTTGATTACTCTCATTCGTCCACTAGGTGGCTCTTAGCGAAATAACAAGAAACAAGAAAAAATGAGTAAAAAAAATCGTTGATCTTTTTGGAAGTAGCTGTAATTTAATTACATATTTTTTCTCGGTAACTGTAACGAATTACTGTTTACTTTTATTATTATTATTATTGTAATTCAATTACGTAACATAACTAGTTACTCCCAAACACTGGTTACTAAACTATTCCATGTGTTCATTCGTCGTTCTGATGCCTTGGCTGAGAATCTACCGCGTAATAGTCGTGAAAATAAAGAAAAGCATTAAATTAGAAGGTATGTCCAAGTATTTTATCACATATATTTTTTGCGAGTGAATTACCTTTTCATTCTGAAAACCACTACAGCTTGTACATAATATGGGCATTAAAAAGGATCTTTACTTATTCATATAATTACTACATCCAGGAAGACACAAAATGCACACACACATACACATACACACACACACAAACACACATTACTCTACGTGATAAACAAACTCAAGCATTCGAAGTATTTAGCCGTATTTAAAAGCAAACAGAAAGTACTTCGACGAGACGAAGGCAGTCATTGCACTCTGAACCCCTTTGAATTTTGCTTCATGATGGAGCTGTCCAATATTAATGCATATATATATATATAAATATATATAAGACCCATCAGGCCCACGTGCTGCTGCTGTTTGCCGAGCTGCTGCTTGCTGCGCTGTGGGGCCGCACTGCATTCCAGTGCTCTGCATGCACGTCTCAGGGGAGAATCGTGAATAAATATCAGCAACAAACATGCTCTCTCAAAAACAACAGCCATTACTGCTATAATAGCTCGTGTCATACAGGTATGACACTGCTGTCGAGGTTTATCCTCTACCTCCCTCCCCCTCATTCTGAGAGCAGGGAGAAAACAATACGCTTATTCAGCAGATTTGGGTAAATTTAGTGTGGCTCTTCCTAAATACTTATTTTGCAGGAGGAGGAAAAAAAAGTGCAATGCTACAATGTTAACAGAGACAATTTATATTGTATTTTAACACCTTTTTCACCTCGAAATTCAATATAAGTCGTCGGTATTGTACCATAATCAATATATTAAGTGTTTATGATTTAATGTGTATTGTTGCACGTTGCGGAAACACATTTGCCCAGAATTTTTCTATAAAGGACAGAATTATTTTATTTACCTGTAATGATTGTTGAATTGTTTGATAGGAAAAAATGCATGCAATTATAATCTGAATACTGATTGGTCAGAAGGAATTGCTTTCTAGAGCAATTGTGTTAACATTGTGCATAGATTGTGTAAGGATTTGAATGGCAGATGGTTCACGTGAACATAAACATGTGTATTTGCGTTTTCTCAAGTGTCCAATGTTATCTTTACTTATTCAGGAACGTAGATTTGCAGTTTTTCCGCATTTTTATGACATCTAGAAAATATAAGAGTGGTTTAAAGAGGGAATTATTACTTATAAAACTCCATGTCCAAAGACATGTGATGACAATTTGGGAAAATCAGATGTCCCTGTACTTTTGACCATGTAAAATGGACAAGGTAACAAGTTAATAAGAGACCTAATTTTATTGGTTAAAAACAATGCCTGATGTAGAGGGATGTAGTAGACTGGAGTAAAACATTTCTTTCCTGACTATCCATGTATCCAAAATCTACTCATGATTTATAGAGCGTCTGATTTTGATCAAAAGATTCCATGGCACAGTGACGTTTTGCGATACAGAAAAATAGCTTCAACATAATATCTAAGGTGACGTAGTAAATGGTTGGTCATATGTACAGTACTGTGCAAAAGTCTTAGGCAGGTGTGAAACAAAGGATGCTTTCAGAAATAATAAATAATGATTGTTCATTTTTGTCAGTTTACAAAATGCGACGTGTGCGAACAAAAGAAAAATCTAAATCAAATCAATATTATTTATTACTACCTTTAGAAGAAGTAGAAGTAGTGGAATTGATGGCACGACCCCCCCCCCCACAGAGCCCTGATATCAACATCATGGAGTGTGTGTGGGATTCCATGAAGAGACAGAAGGATGTGAGAACGTCTACATCCACAGAAGATCTGTGTTTACTTCTCCAAGATGGAACAACCGACCAGCCGAGTTCCTTCATTAACACTGTGTGTAGCTAGAAGAATTGCTGCTGTTTTGAAGGCAAATAGTGATTTGATTTATATTTCTCTTTTCTTCATTCACTGCATTTTGTTCATTGATGAAAGTAAATAATTAACACTTCTATTTTTTTCACTACCTACCTAAAACTTTTGCACAGTACTATATATATATATATATATATATATATATATATATATATATATATATATATATATATAGATATATGAGTAAAAAGCAAAAAATTAAGAGAATATGTATATATACAGGAAAATAGAAGGTGTGTGTGTGTGTGTGTATATATATATATATATATATATATATATATATATATATATATATATATATATATATATATATATATATCCTTTGTATATAGAGTGTGTTTGTAAATGAATAAGTCCTGCTTTTGCTGCAGAAGTCGAGGTTTTCACATACAAACACAAGTCACAGTAATCATGCAGTGTCTTCCTCTATATAAGACTATAACATGTCCCACTCAACCACACATACATACTTACATAGTGCATTAGAGGGTCAATCCAATTTAGCGGGTGTCCCCCACTGGAATACCGGAATAATTTAATACCGGAAACATTTCACCAAATCAAGCGTCTTTTTTTCGTTCTGTTGCTTTGCAGCGGCGATCATTCAGCTTGCTTTACTTTCTCACAGAAAGGGCAGTTAAAAGAAAGTAATGATGAAAAATAAAACTGCAATGAAAAGACAAAAGTAATTTATTAGTGTATGCCTGGACTCCCCCTCGCAACTCCAAATGCACGTATATTAAAAAAAAAAAAAAAAAGAGGCCGGATATTTATTAATATATTATATACCAGGAATGGGAATGGGAGTCGTGAGATGCGTAATTGCAGCGTTGGAAACATCCCTCCAAGGACTCAGGGCCATATTAAAAGGGAAAACTTGAGACATGTTTGTGATAATATTGCTAATAAATCTCAGAGCTGGGCCTCGGACTCCTTGACGTTCACAGTAACGTGGCAGTTCATCTTGGTGGGGCCTCCAGGATTTAAGATTGGCCACAAACAATCTGAGTGGCACCGGATTGCGTAGGGACACGTGCGTCTCGCTATCCCCATAAATCTCCACTTCCTCCTATGCAAATGATGCGGGGTTTTAATTGATAATTTCTCACATAGGACGGCTATGTGGCGGACAGGAGGGTCCTAATGAGACGGAGAAGGGGGGACAGCCTAGAGCATTCACTTTACGGCCAGAATGAGCGATCGCTCAGGGAAGTGGGGTTAAAAATGGGTAAATTATTTAGCTCAGGGTGTGTATGTGTATGTGTGTGTGGTGTGTGTGTGTGTGTGTGTTTCTATATGGGCAAATATGAGGGAAGTGCTCTGCCTTTTAATAATGAGTATATGTGGTAGTGTTGTACATGTATGTTTGTTTTCGCTCAAAATACATCTAATCCCCCTCCACACAAAAGTGGCATGTAAATATTTCCCACAAAAGTGCACGGTAAGAAGAAACATAACAGTAATAAAGACTGAGCAAACAAACAAACAAAAATAAAAAGTGGTTCACTCACGCCGGGGAAAAATATGGTTTTCGGCAACGTAATCGAATACTAATTCATCCCTAATGTAGTACCTGTGTAATACCCTAATGTACCTAATAAATCTACATTTTAACAATAAATTATTGCTGGAAATGATGGAAAATTTCACCAAATCGACTTTTGTCAACAAAATAAACTAATCCATAAGTATAAATTTCTGTTATATGTTATAACATAAAATATAAAGAGCAGAGCCGTCAATAACAACTGAGAAACGTTTGCTGGCAAATAAATAAATAGAAACAAAAGTGTGTGTCAGCATGTATATTAATAGCAGTTCATTTTCTTGGTAACTTTTTTTGTTTTTTTATTTCCATATAAATATATATGATTGTATATATATATATATATATATATATATATATATATATATATATATATATATATATATATATATATATATATCTATATATATATATCATATCTGATATGATATATCTGAGATATAAGGATAATAATACACATAGTTTATCCAAAATGCACATCTAATCCCCCCCACACAATTCCTCCTTGCAATACATGATACACTCCGATCCACACCGGTTTCAGGCCTCCTGCTCTGTCCTTGCTGACGTCACCACATTATAGTGACAGTTTCATTTGACTTCATGCAAATAATAGGCCGGGATGGAGCAGATCAAAAATTAATGTTCAACTTTTGGAAGCCCACATGAATTATTAAGGATGATTAATTCTTAATGATGGATGTCAAAAAATCAGCACCTCCCGCTAATTCTCGTAAAGCCACTTTACAGCGCAGGGCTACGGTTACGGAGCGGCCGAGAGGCTGAAAGACTCGTCTCGCCTCGTCTCGCCTCTTTTCCTCTCTGCGTTTGCTTTTGGCTGAAACAGGAGTCGTGGGTGAAATTATTGGTCTGTTTTTTTTTTTCTTTTTTCCCATATTCATTCTAATGTGTCTGAGATAGTTATGTGTGAGAGAGACACATGAGAGAGTGTGTATGAGAAAGAAACAGAATAGAGTGAGATAGTGTTTTGTACTCTTTATATGAAACAGCTCAGGATTTATAATGTGTGCAGGATAACCTGCACATAAATATAGTAAAAATAGTCAAACACATTTTTGAGGACAGAGTTTAAGTAACAATAACAATAAGGATAAATAAAATGAAATAAATCATTAGCATGAGTATCATCTCTCGACTTGCAGACATTCATGATTCCATGGGAAAACTGGGCTCATGATATTCTGATGATACTCACACACACACACACACACACACACACACACACACACACACACACACACACACACACACACACACACACACACACGTATATAATATATATATATATATATATATATATATATATATATATATATATATATATATATATATATCTACATACACAGTATATCAGAATATTTTTATTATTTTTACCCACTTTAATTTTGGACAGTTTGATATCATGACAAATTATGACAACAAGTAAGACATAATTTATATGACGTTCACACACACACAAACATAAACACACGCGCACATGAGCGTGAACACACACGCATGGCTGCTCTTCCCTAACAAAAGCCTTAAACCTTACGAACTGGTGATTTTATTTGTATTTGTTTCAAAGAAAACTGAATGCATGAAACTATTTAAATCAAGCTGCTATTGAATGCTCGTGTCCATTGTCCGTATCAAAAACTTCAGCAAATTAGCATAACGCATCTACAACAATATCAATACACACTGTACACTTCAAAAAAAATAACATTACATCTATGTAGATTATATAGCTTTACGTTGAAACTCATCCAATACTGTATGTACTGATGGTAGTGTGTGTAGTATGTAGTATGTAGTTTATGTTGGGATTTTCAAACTCATCCAATACTATACTGTACTGATGTTAGTGTGTGTGTGTGTTGCTAATTGCTCTGATATGAAACACTGTTGTAAAGAAAGTAGGGAAAAAAATCTCACTGTACACTTCCAAAACAAATAACATTACATCTATGTGTCATATAGGGCTTTACATTGGGATCTTCAAACTCATCCAATACTGTATGTACTGATAGTAGTGTGTGTGTGTGTGTGTGTGTGTGTGCCGCTAATTACTCTGATATGAAACACTGTTGTAAAGAAAGTAGGGGAAAATCACACGAGGCTGTATAGTAGGGCTTCTCGTGCACCGCACAGAGAAGAATAATAAGGCAGGAGAAAGTGTGCTGAGGTCAGACACGGACCTTTGTGACTAATTGCTTAACAATGGCTCGTTGTGTTTATGAATACAGATATTATTCCCTCCCCCACGCCCCCCTTTTTCCTGCTTTTCCTATCTATTTCAGCTTTGCTTTCCAACAGCATGTGACATTCAGGTCACGCCGAACCCATAAACCGGGGACAAACATCAGCACGGAATCCCGCATATGTAATCAGATCATCGATAATCCCTAATCATGTCGGGAGGAAACGGGACGATGTACTTGATACATTGAAAGTCTGTATAGGGTTTTTTTTTTTTTTGCATAAGCGCAAGCAGCACGGATGTATAATGAACGTTTCACGCCAGTAGGGGGAAGAGTGTCCAAAGAAACAGTGGAGATAATGGCAGCCTCACAGCGAGCTAAGGAGAAGAGCTCCACTGACGCTCTCGCCAAGCTCATAACTTGCTACACGTGTATATGCCGCACTCGCTCAAAAAGCACCTTCTAAAAATATCATGAAGATCAGTTGGCGATATCAGGGATATGTTGAGATATGGAGATATGAAGTCATTGTTCTCTAACGGTGTGTGCGGTGTGCTATTTAGATTATAATCCTCATCCAGGATGAATGGTAGAAAGAAAAAAAAAACAAAACACACGCATAACTAAGATCACTGCAATGTTCATAGGCCTCTAGCTGACTAGAGTAACCACAACGCCTAACCCTCTCAAGTGCCCTGATCGTCTGACCGAACTTCCTCCTGCATCGTTATCCTTCCTTGTGCGCTGCAGCCAGACACGCTCCTTTTCCCTTTTTTTTACATTTTTTTTTTATTTTCCATGAAAGGGTTCAACAACCGGCGTGTTGTACAGCAGAGTAATTAGCAACGCATGCTCGTATTAATTAGCGCCGAGTGCTCTCGTTTTTATTAAAACGTATCAGGGAGAGATGGGGCGAGAGGCGCGACAATGGAGCGCATTGTTCTGGAGTGGGATTAGAGCACGTCTCTATCTCTGACCTCTCGGTGCGGCGCGACGGCGGGACAGGCGAACCCGGCTCAACCCTTCATTAAGCATTTTATGCAAATGCTATTTGTTTTATAAGCAAATTAACAGCGCCGATTCGCTGAAAAACAGGTGCTGTGGTGTGAATGCGCACTAAATGATGTGATACTGGAGGAATTAATTAGAGCCTGAGCGGTAATTAGATGCAATAATTTGTGTGATTAGCGGCCTATTTAAGAAGCAAGACACACACACACACACACACACACACTCTCTCTCTCTCTCATACTCGCTTATACACACAATCCCCCCATATAACACTATCCCACACATACTGTCTCTGAATGCTTGGCTGAGGGTGTTTGTTGTGGTGTGTTTGTGTGTGTGTGTTGTCCATATCCACAGATGACACAAGCTCTCTTTCCAGCACTACCAGAAATGTTTCATAAAAAAAAAACAAAAAAAAAAAAAAAAAAAAAAAAAAAAAAACGCTGAGGTGGCCCCGACTAATTACAAAAGCAAGCTCATGGTAAGAGGGCCTCAAAACATCCTTTAAAAAAAAAAAAAAAAAAAAAGAATCTCTCCCACTTCTCTTGGCTCGGTGCCGGCTGCTTCGAGGAGAGAAAAAAAAAAGAAAAAGAAAAGGCCTCTTCAGCTCAAAGCAAAATGAAAGCTATCCATGCAACGCTACTAAATTTGGAAAGGGCTCAAAGATAAAAGACAAAATCACTCTTTTCTAGAACCTTTCTAAATCTCCGCCCCTCTCTTTTTCTCCCCCCCCAAAATCTCTTTTTCTCCTCCCCCCCCCCCCCCCCCCCCAACCTCTTTCTTTTCCCCTCTTTTTGCGATGTATGAAATATTGAAATCATAAAGTGCATAATTAATTTTTGCAGATGCAGTACATTTCTGGGCCTCATTGTAATTCGGTTCGTGGGGTTTGCTCCGCATCCTGCTCACGAAGTCAGGTGAAAAAGATGCTCAGCGGAAACTTTTCGGCAAAGTGCGAGAAGGATGCTCGCTGAAATGTGAAGGAGCAATTATTGTTATTGTTTTGGACACATACGCCGAGTGCCTTGTTTGCGATTTGCACATTACGCGCACGCCAGATCGTAACTGGAGTTGTTTACCACCAAACCAGGGTGTGACTCGATTGTTACTAGCTGACCAGAGGAAAAGAATTAGATGGAATTTTTTATTTATTTATTTATTTATTTATTTATTTATTTATTTATTTATTTATTTGTTGCACTAAAAGGTCCTGGCGTTAATTGTGTCCCAAAGAAGCATTGATCCATTCATTCAAAACATAGTTAGGCTGGAGCAACATTACGACAGCAATAGTATTAGACTCTAGAACAGGGGGTGGGCAATTATTTATTTCCAAAGGGCCACATGAGAAACCTGAGCTGTGTTCGAGGGCCAAACTAACAATATCCTGAGATGAGGTTTAATTATGTTCAATATTAATTGTATCCACCTGTAAAGAGCGGCAAATGATATCATTTTCATTATGCTACCGGTAATCAAAAGAATAAGAATATTGTCTTACAATAAAATATATACAATTGTCCACTGAGTCCAAAATACAAGTAATTTTTAACGCACACTCAGAAATGGTAAGCAGTTGTTTTGTAAGCGATTAACAATGCAAGATGCTTTCAATTGTACGCCTTGAACAAACTAAGCACGCGACTTTTCGCTTAAACTCTGTTAAAAGGCGTCATTCGGGATATCAAACTTTTGCTTTTCCGCAAGATTTGACATTTTAGGGGTATGTAAATATGCGTCCGTACAGAAATAAAATACTTTCAAAATAAAAGCTGCACAGTGCGCATGGTGTAAAGCAGTTTGGCGTTTGGAAAGCATCACTATTATTTCTTCATTTACATTTCTTATTTGCGACTGACCGCATGACAGGCCGGGCAGGAAATGTCAACATGGCCCATGGGCCTGTAAAATGTCCAGGTCTGTTCTAGAAAATTCAAGGTATCTGTGATAATGAATAAAAGTGAATAAAAGCCATTTGATATCACAGTTAGGTCTGTATACATTTGCCGTATATGCTGGTGCCCTGACACCATGCTTTTATAGAAAATTGTGTTTTGGGACAAATGTTTGTACACTTTTTGTAGTCCAGCGTGTAGGACTGAAGTTGTACAATACACATTTATGCTGTTTTAAATTGCCTCAGTGTCTCACAGAGCATAATTTCTTTGGTCCTGTACCAAATCAATTGATTTCACTACATCAGCTGCTAAACATAATTTCTCACTTGTCAATTATTTATGTACTTTGCCAGCAATTAAAACTCTTAAAAGAGCTCCGAAGGCATTCTTTATGAGGCATTTCTGTCTGAAAATATATCCACCAGAAGACTTAAATAGGAAAACATATAGAATAAAAGGCCCGAAATCCATATTAAGTCTAGGTGTGAATGAGCCAAAGTAATTGTATGTGCTTATCCATATTTAGTCATCATTTTTAAAATTCCACCTTCTTCTGAGATGATGTTGCACTAGACAAAAAAAAGATGTTCATCAATCATATGCTACTACTACATCATTGTACAAAAAAAATGCAAAAAAGACTTGCATTGAGAATCAAGGAGTACACTAGCTTCATTTACACTTGTGTACATAGTGTGTGCTTTCATGTTATTAAAAAGTCAATCCCATGTAAGGGGTAGCATCTTTTTTGGACAACCCTGTATACTTGAAATGATAATAAACTCCTCTTGACTTGACTTACATGGGTTTGATAGGAAGAGCTATAGTAGCTATATATATATGTATGTATATATATATATATATATATATATATATATATATATATATATATATATATATATATATATATATATATATATATATATGACAGTGAATATATATACATAATATATATATATATATATATAGCTATTATATGACAGTGAACAGTGAAATGAGCTGAGACAACGTTAATCCAGAACCTTGGTGCTTGGTGCTACATAACATACAACATATTCACATCACACAACATAGAGCTACAAAACACAGAGTCGAGGACTAGATTAAGTTAGTCCTAGCCACATTAAAAAAAAACAAAGCAGGCAACACGAGACAGTGCTGAACAAGTACACATACACAAAATAACATGGCCCTGCAGCCTACTGGATATATATATATATATATATATATATATATATATATATATATATATATATATATATATATATAATGCAATTGGAAAAGAATTTTATAAGCAATACAATGTCAAGTGAGGTGCAAAGAAGTGAGCAGAGGAGCAGTCGCAGTGTTTGGCTGTGCAAAAGGAGCATGTAAACGTTAGCATTGCCTCTGAGACCAGTAAATGTACAGAGACCACCAAAAACGTCCATATCTGCATGGATCTTGGTTTGAAGAGAATGAAGAATAGAATAAATTCTACTTTTTTCTATTTTTTGTCTCTCCAGCTTTATAATAACAGTTTGTTGAAGAGTCCCACAATGCTGTCACATATATGTATTGTATATACTGCATCTTGTCTTTGTGTAGATGTAGGATGCATTCTGGAAATGTTCTGGAATAATACTAATAATAAATACGACAGATACATGCTGGGGAAACATTTCAAGTATATAATACGTTCGTTTTTATAAAAGTGTCAGCTCAGTGATCTCCACATTTGTTTCATTTTTTTTTCTTTACTTCATTTTCCATTCAGCCAAATAGCAACAAAAGGTAACGTATCAATTTCATCCAAAATTTGTCCTGAGAATTCTTTTTACCCTCCTGCTAATCTGCTTCCCCCACTGCACCGCTGCACTTCCACACTGTCATGTTATTTCACTGTCAGAAATTGTACGTATAATTGAACGCGAATCAAGATTCCCAAAGCTTTTAGACTTTAAATGAATGCCTAATTGACTCTACTTGCTCTTGTTTTATGCTCGGGATTTCAACTCTGCCAAAAGTGGGTAACTAATTAGAAAATGGTTATACCGTAGGTCCTACTGTAGGACCAGTGAAAAATGTTCCTGCTCTATTCTTAATTTTCTTCCGTGTCCCATGAAGCAGGGGGTCTAGACACTTATTTAAGCCGTTTTCTTAACAATTCCAGGTGCAATTATGACATGCTAAGTTACACCAGGGTTCTAACTGTATGTCAACAAACAAAACGTCACCTCAGGTTGCTGCAAAGGATTAAATGATTTAAATAAATGAGTTAACTGATATAAAATCCCCGACTGATACATTTCTCGATAATTAAATCCGTGTGTCATGGACAGCGAACCTCACAAACTGCCTGGAGAAGAATTCTTTTGGCCACCACATGCACGAGCAAACATTTCCAGACATGTCCACCGACTAGCAATCACGAACATGAAAAACTTATATGGTTGTATAAAAATGTGTTTATAGTCTAATTACTTCAGTTAATACAGATAATTAAGCCATAAACGCGATGGAGTTTCAAATGAGATCTCTAATCGTATTTTTTTATGCACTTATGCAGCATATACTGTATTAAAATACCAGAGAGATCTTTATAGTTATAATGTAGCTAATTGTATTAGTTCCAACATCTACACATTGTCCAGAGTGACAACTAAAGCAATTAGCATTAATTGGCAAAGAAAAGAAACAGTGCGGAGGTTCAGCAATGTGTACAAAGACATATTTTACTGTATGATTACTGAATAGTTCTGACATTCTTTCTGGCTGCAAGGACAGTCATATTTTATGTTGTAAAGTGTGATCATTTTTAGATTAATAACTTGCACATGGATTAGAGCGGCAGCACGTCACATATACAATTGTTCAAATATTGGTATTTATTTTTAATTGTGGCATTTTTTTTTAAAGGAGACTCCAGTAGGGAGGTGATAGCTTAGTGGTAAGGTGTTGGACTGACACAATCCCACAACCAATAAAGTGCCACTAGTGGGCCCTTGAGCAAGGCCCTTAACCTTCAATTGCTCAGTTGTACGTCGCTCTGGATAAGGATGTTCTGCCAAATGGCGTAAATGTAAAAAAAAAAAAGTTATTGAACACCTATGGTCATATTTTACATTTACATTTACGGCATTTGGCAGACGCCCTTAGCCTGAGCGACACAACTGAGCAATTGAGGGTTAAGGGCCTTGCTCAAGGGCTGCCTAGGAGTAGCTTGGTGGTGGTGGGGTTTGGACCTGCGATCTTCTGGTCCAGAGTCCAACACCTTAACCACTAAGCCACCACCTCCCATATATTTTCTTGACCTTGTGAGAACTACTGCATTTGGTAATATCTGTAGTGCAGCTTGTTTATTAATCATTATTTATTAATCTAGGATGACCACCATGTAGTGCATTACAATAGTCCAGCTTCTCTCTATCAGGTGTACACTGATGTACCAATCTGTGGACACGAGGTCATCACACTGATATATGAGTCTTTGCCAATGTGCAAAAGTGTGATGTATGAATGTTTGGCATCCTGCACCCTTTCAGTGAAACTAATAAGCCTGTTCCAGCATGACCGCATGGTTTGCCGAGGTTGGCTTAACAAAAACGCAGGGGCTTTGAACTCAACCCCAACAGACACCTTTGGGATAAATTGGAACACACCTCAGGCCTCCCAGTCCAGCATTGGTATCTGACCTCGCTAATGCTTTTATAGGTGAATGCGCACAAATCACATTCCAAGATTTGGCCAAAAGCCTTCCTAAAGGAGTGGAGGTTATTATAACAGGGACAATATCCAGGATTAGCAAACACATATGGGTTTGACGGGCAGGTATTCATATGTATTGTGTTTATTTCTACGACATACGGAATTTTTTCTTATGCAAATAAACATGAATACACACACAGCATAACCAAAAAAAAGAAAAGAAAACAAAAAAGTGACGGCAGAAGGAATCCGGCGCCCAGATTAAAACTATTGAGCTCTTTTTTTGGCAGTAAAGTAACATCATAGCAGACGCTTGTTCTGTGGGTGAGGCTGAAATTAATCTCCATCTCGTTGCCAAAACCGTGGGGACGAAGAAGAGCAGATTGTGCACTGCTTAGCCTCCATTTACGATTACACCACTCTCTTTCTGGTTTCGGGATAACAGGGCTAAGGCTGTGTTGGATTAAGATGCGTGGATGAGAGTTCAGAGCGTAGAAGCATGTTCCCATGAATTGAATTGGCACAAAGAGCCATACACATAACGATTACGGCGAAAGAAAAGATCTGGGAATAAGTGCAGGAGAGGGTTAATTTGCAATAAAGGGTCCATCATATAGACGTGCAAAAAAAAAAAAGAAAAGGAAAAGAAAAGGAAAGGTAAGTGGTGGTGGTGGTGGTGGTGTTGGGGATGGGAGGATCAGGGTATCAGTGCAGAACAAAAAACAGTCTAATGTATAATGTACAGAGTTGTAAGAGGAAAAAAAAAAATAAATATAATAATAAATAATAATAATAATAATAATAATAATAATAATAATAATAATAATAATAATAATAAATAAATAAAGATATGGGAATAAATTAAATATAAAAACAAGACAAACAACAAACACACAGTTAATTATAAAACAAAATCTGGAAAGTGTAGGAGAAGATAGGAAGATAAACAAATCAAATAGCTAAAAAAGATAAACAAACAAATAGACAATTAGAAATCAAAAATGAAAGATCTGGATATAACTAGGAACTATATATAAGCAAACAAAGATGTAAACAAACTAGGATGTAAACAAACAAACAAAGTGGAGGGGGGGGGGGGGGGGCAGAGATTAAGTGCAGTACAAAAACAGTCTTCTAATGTACAGAGTTGCAAAATAAATAAATAAAACAAATAAATAAATAAATGAATGAATTATAAAAAAAGACAAACAACAAACGAACACAATTCATTATAAAACAAAATCTGGAAAGTGTAGGAGAAGATAGGAAGATCTATCATATAAAGATAAACAAACAAATAGACAATTAGAAACAAAATGAAAGATCTGGAAATAACTAGGATGTAAACAAACAAAGAAAAACATTTATGTATATTATATATATATATTATATATATATATATATATATATATATATATATATATATATATATATATATATATATATACATATATCACACACACACACACACACACACACATATATATATATATATATATATATATATATATATATATATATATATATCTATAGATATATAAATCAAACAATAGCTATAAAATAAAAAATAAAAAGACAAACACACAAAGAAACACTACATTGGACGAGGTTTAGATGCACGTTCAGGTAAAGCACTCGGAGCAATCAGGCCCTTTATGAAGAAAAGTCGTGTACCTGCTGTAATTGTGGAATAACAAGAGAAACCTAAGGGGTGTAATTTGTCTTCCAGTGCATTAAGAAAGAAAAAGCGAAGAGGAAACAACATGTATTGCACTTTTCTTTAATGACCACCTCCATTCCTCCCCTTCTGTCTCATTCCACTGGAGGAAGCAAACTTTGAACCTGGCTTCAGATTGCCTTGGTAAAAACAGAAATTGCATTAAGAGCGAAAAGCATAAATTTTGCGGTATGAAACCGGGAGTTAATGAAGAAACAAGCCCGTGATCAAGATTCGGGGGGAAACCTCCATTAAATGACTTATGTGTGAACTTTCGTAGCTCGGGCGGAGGAATTTTTCCGCTGGATGATAATAAGCGTCCGCTATTGAACATGCTCCCGGTAGAAAGGAAAGGCTCGCTTCCCCCCCCCCCCCCCCCCCCCCCACACACACACTTTTTTTTTTTGCAGGGAAATTCATATTCGATTCGTAGACATGAATTAGAAGAAGGCCACGGACGAAGCTCATCAGAGCCTGCAGCACATGTATTATTAGCAATAATATAATTTCAGCTATTAGTCCTCCATCCTGAATATCCATCACCAACACCTCTGAGCTCCGAAAATTAATACTGTGTGTGAGAAAATAGAGTTGGACTTCTGACATATTTCTCTGCCGAAGCTAGGACGAAGCGGGTCCATTTCCATCCAGATTATCCTTGGCGGCGTGGTAGCGTGGAGCAAATTAACATTCGGCGGGAAGGGGAAAAGAAAGGGGGGAAGTAGGAGAAGAAAAAAAACGAATAAAAGAAAAGATTATGCATATTATACCTCCCTCCTGTTTTCTTGATTAATCTCAGTCGGGGTCAGTGTTTTATCAGGAATAGGAAATATTTTATGGGGAAAGCTCATGGCCTCACTGCATGCTGTTCCCTGATTTCATGTTTCTCGGGAATGTTATCTAGCTGGTAAACACACAGGGATTACTTCTTTTTTTTTTTTTTTCCCTCCCTCACTCAAGTCGACCCGAATACGCTGCTGAGAAAGACGGCGTGGAAAAAAAAAAAAAAAACAACGCTATTTGTGATGCACAATGTATACATTCAGCAATTATACTACGTGTCAACAGTAAATGGTGTCTGCATTCGCATCTAACCGCTCCAGCTTATGAATAAAACAACAGCTGTTCTTTGCTTCATATTCATCCAAATGGCTCGGTCTTTCATATTCTTTGATAAAGTGTACCATCTAAAAGCGAAATCCTTTATGGCTGTTTAAATATTTGCTGCGAAATGAATCTAAGTCTCGTAGCGTTGCCAAAAACAATTTCTGCTTTTAGTTCACTTCGGTGTAATGGTATGTGTCCACCCGTTTCACTGCCTCTATCTCTAGCTGGTCTTATTATTTCCTCCTTTACAAGAAAAGGCTGAATTCAACCACGTCCTTTTAGATTTTATTTTTTATTTACCTAGCTATCCATTGGAATACATATATAACACATGCACTATAAGGACACATCTGTAAACACTTATATGCACTTTAGTCCCATTTGCTGTGCCGTTAACCTCCACTATATTTTTGGATGAAACTCACAATAATGGTAATTAAGGCAGGTAGCGATGTAGGTAAAAAGAGACCAAATAGCACTCTAGTTTATCCCAAAGGTGTTCAATAGGGTTGAGGTCAAAGCTCTGTAGATGTCCACTCGATATCTTTACCATGTCTTTATGGAGCTGGATTCGTGCGGTGGGAAAGCTGGAACAAGTACAAGATAAGGGGAAATGTAATTCTAGCACATCCAAAGACATTCTATACAACTGGATACAGTTGAACCCTACAATTAAGGTGGAGGGGTTACGATCCGTAAACGAGGGTAAAATTAAATGTCAAACTCATCTTAATACATTTCCGATAAAGAAAAAGAATGGAAATGTAATGGTGTATACTGTACAGTACTGTACTGCTGTGTCTCCAAACAAAATTAGAATGTAAAATATTGATCGTATCCCTAGATGTCATATTGTCATTCACGCAATCTTTGTCATTTTCTCTGGTAGCGTAAATACAGTAATAATTGAACGTGATGAAATGTACTGTATTGATTTAATTTAATGAAAATACAATAATGAAAAATATGAAAAAAATTATATATTACCACGAAAGACAAAAAATAATAATTGTGGAAGGTATTTGTCGTTTCCTCGAACAATGATTAGTCAAGTTATAAGGACCAATTCACAAATGACCTGAACTGAACTGCGACTTTGCGGGGGCTAACTTAGTGAAGAAATAAATATGGCTGGGAAAAGTCTGGTGTCCCAATACTTTGTGTGTGTTTAAAAAAAAAAAAAAAAAAAAAAAAAAAAAAAAAACTTTGCGCGCATTACGGAACAAGATCTGTTGCTTTGAACATGTTATGGTGGAATCAAGCTCTTCTCATACATCTAGCCTTCTTAATTTTTTATGCGGTATGTATCATAAATTATCATGAATTTGTGAAGAATTTATGAAGTGCGAGTTCATTTGCTTCAGAAGCAACCAGTGAAATCAAGATTTTTTTCCCCTTTCCATATATATATATATATATATATATATATATATATATATATATATATATATATATATATATATATATAGGTTCAGGAGGTTGGGCCAGAATTTGCAGGACCTTGATTTTGGTTTTCTGCACATATAGAGGCTGTTGTAACTGTGAATAAGACGGAGGTATGTTTTTGCCATCCCATCATTCAACATCTACACAGCGTATCTTTGCTGGAGAAATTGAACCCTTCTGAAGGGTGTAATTGTGGTTTTAGGCTGTATTGGATAATGAAGGGTTCTTGTCTGCTGAAAAAGTGTTTGACTTGGAACCTTATTTGGATTTCCATCGATATCTAAAGGCAAAAGACTCTCCACAATATTTTAAACTGATTTATTAGCGTCCCGTCCGATAGCTGCAACTGTCTGAGCGAGAGAAGCAAACTTGAAGTGCTGAATAATGCACTGTTACGAAGCCAGCTGACAAAAAGACATTACACGGCCTGAGCTTTGCCCCTTCCGAGGCGGAAGTATTTCGGGAGTGTGCGTGTTGTGAAAGAAGAGGGCGTTTAAATGGTAGATAATAGCTGCGGCTCTCTCATTTGGGAGCGCGCTTGTATTTCCACGTGCCCGCATGGCGACCTGTTCCTCTAGTGAGCGCTCACTCTGTTGCTTTCTTTCCCTCCTGATTAGCTTGAAGCCTGTCTGCTTTGGGTGACTTTTGCCGACCCCATCCACCCCCCCTCCTCCTCCTCCTCCTCCACCCCATTTTGCCAAGCCCCATTCTGTTCATCCTCCTAATAGACATGAAGCACTCCGGTCAATAATGTTTTACTTGTCTGCCTCTCTCCCTCCGTCTCTCTCGCTGTGTTCAGTGTGGTAGAGTCAGGAGGGAGGCTCACATCGGAAAGTTCAGCCAAATGTTATCAAATAGGGATGTTTCAGAGGGAGAGGCCCTCTGGACCCCTTCCTTCTCTCTCTTTCACTTTCTTTCTTTCTTTCTTTCTTTCTTTCTTTCTTTTTCTTTCTTCCTTCTTTCTTCTTTCTTTCTTTCTTTCCTTCCTTCGGTTTCTCAACCACCCCCCCCCCCCACACTCTTGTTCTCCTTCCTGCTTTTCAAACCTGTAGCCAATAACAGCCAAGTGTCTCTGATAACATCAACAGCTGTCAAAGACCATAAGGGATTGAAATCTTAAGCAACCGAGCTTGTCTCATAAACCTAAACACCTGTATTTTCTCATTCCTTTGATTGTTATTCCGTCCTCTACCCTACCCCCCCCCCCCCCCCCTCTCTCACACTCTCAAACACACACACACACACACACACACACACACACACACACACACAGAGTCACATACACACAAGCACACATATACACATCCACTCTCTGGTCTCCATCACTCACATTGGTTTGATTTGCCTGTCAAAAACAAGGAGATGTGCCGGAGATGTGTGGAGCCTTGTGGGTCTAGTGAGTACATGCTGAAAGGGGGATGGGGAGGGGGATATATATATATATATATATATATATAGTCCGTATATATATATATATATGTGTGTGTGTGTGTGTGTGTGTGTGTGTGAAAAGGGAAAACCGAAAGAGACATCCTAAAAAAAAGAATATCTATGCCTTTTTAAAAAAAATGCAGTCATGAATATGCTATAGGTGACTAGTGTGAGGTTTGTTGTAAAGTTGGGTTACTCTCTGTATGAAGGTCCGTTTAGGTCGGTTTACCCCAGGTTCTCCGGTTCCCTTTGCACTTCCTGAAACATGCGAGTAGTGAATTAATTATTCTGAAAATGGATATGAATACGTGTGCTCATGGTTTCCATAAGGGATTGAAATCTGGTATATGGATCCTTTTCTGGACCATAAAAAAGCTTTTCCTAAGATGAAGGGATGAAAAGACAAGTGGCGTTTATTAAAACTTTTCTACTTTACTACACTATATAGAGAAAAATGTGGCATTATCCCTTGTGCACAAAACATGCACCATGAAGATATGGGAGGTGGTGGCTTAGTGGTAAGGAGTTGGCCTCTGGACCAGAAGATCGCATGCAGGTTCAAACCCCACCACCACCAAGCTACCACTAGTGGGCCCTTGAGCAAGGCCCTTAACCCTCAATTGCTCAGTTGTAAGTTTGTAAATATCCATGGTAAGGGCATCTGCCAAATGCCACAAATGTAAATGTAAGTGTAATTACAGCTTCCATGGGCTGGAGTAGAAGATAAGTGGCGTGCCATAGAGGTGATGCATTGGAACGGTGATTGCTACCCAGGTTTCCTCACCACACCTACATTAGTACAGGACTTTAATAATGACCTTTTTGGCCCAAATCTCCACAAACAAAATCCTAAACATGGAACCTCTGCCCAGAAGAGCTAGAGCTTATGGTGAACATGGAAGAGGATGTTCAAAAGTACAAACGAATCTTAAGGTGTCCACAAAGTTTTGATAATGCTATAAAATTAATTCGACTTAACTGGTTAATTAAAGTCGATTGGTTATATGCAGTATATAAGACTTTCAAAATAAAAGTTCAGTATGTATGTTAAACCCATGACATTATCCTGACACGCATTCATTCATCTTCTACCGCTTTATCCTATCTTCCCTCAGGTCACGGGGAGTCTGTGCCTATCTCAGGCGTCTATGGGCATTAAGGCAGGATACACCCTGGATGGAATGCCAACCCATCACAGGGCACACACACACACACACACACATTCATACACTAGGGACAATTTTCCAATGTGCCAATCAACCTACCGTGCATGTTTTTGGACCGGGAGGAAACCGGAGAACCCGGAGAAAAACCCCCTGAGGCACGGGGAGAACATGCAAACTCCACACACACATGTCCGAGACGGGAATCGAACCCGTACCCTGGCGGTGTGAGGCGAACGTGCTAACCACTAATCCACCGTGACTCTAAGCATTCATTGTGTAGGAATTATTTTCCCGAGTTTAAATATAGTATTCCTGCGATGTTTATTAAAGCAATTACCCAAAACCTTTACTGACGGTTATGCATCTTTTCTTTGCCCCTAAATTAAAAAACGATTCGGATGTTTGACACGTTAAATCATCACAAACACTTGTAATTATGTTCAACGTATTCCAGCGCAGAAAGTGTCATTTAACTCGGTCTCTTGGAGTCAAAATGAACGCAGCAGCCAATGTCTGTTGGGATGCAGCTTCATTAATAATCATAAATGGTTCATGGGAGTTTTCCTGAAGGGCTTATGCAAGTTTTATGTAGCCCTATGAGCATCGTTCTTATGTATTGTATTACTTATACATATACTGCGTGATACAGGTTACTTGTTTTCAATGAATATGGATGAGACGGAAAGAGAAAAAAAAAAGAATAAATAAAAGAATAAAAGTTCAGACTTCATGCACAAACCAGAGGTGAACACAAAGCAGGAGCTGAAAAGCAGGCTGATGAATAAACGATTAAGAGATACTCGATCTAAACTAGATCTTAGAGGGCTAGTTTTGTCAAATTCAGTGCTAACAAACATTACGATAAGTGGCTAAACAGTCATTCTTAACCACTTCATATACATTCATTTGGCAGATGCCTTTATCCAGAGCACTTGAGGCTTAAGGGTCTTGCTCAAGGGTCGAGCAGTGGTAGCATGGTCTCACTGGGATTTGGACTTGTGATCTTCAAATCCAGAGACCAGTACCTTAAGCACTGAGCTACCACCTCCCCCAAATTGGCACAAACACAAACACTCACAAGGTGCCAGTCAAATTACCGCACATGTTTTTGGACCGGGTGGAAAGCAGAGAACCCGGAGAAAAACTCCCTTAGGCACGGGGAGAACATAAAAACTCCACACACACATATCAGAGGCACGAATTGAACCCTGGAGGTGTGAGGCCCCTTAATAATCCTATTTATGTTAATTGTTTTATTGACTTGCTTTTTAATATTATCCAGAATACAATCACCTTTATTTGTCACATGTTCATTCCAGCACAGTGAAAATGTCTCTTCACATATCCCAGCTTATTTCTGGAAGCTGGGGTCAGAGTGCAGGGTCAGCGATGATACAGCGCCCCCTTGGAGGGTTAAGGGCCTTGCTCAAGGACCAAGGGGCAACAAAGGTTGATTATGAGTGTGCTTTATAAATCATTTTTGATATGATTTGATTCGATTTGATGTAAGAATGCCTTCCTACTACCAGAAAGTAAATAAACAGTGGGCAGAAATGGCGCAGGTCAACGTGTCTTACATGTTACTCATGCACAGCGACATTATCATTCTTACTTTTGAGTGTTTTTTTTAGACCAATATGGCATTTTTGCATTTATCCAGATTAGAGTATACATAGCCTCAATCATTTAATTTGGCTCCATAGAGGTGTTTCATGTAACTATTTCTGATTCAGTGCTATGGATTTATGGATTATATTAATCCTTATAAATATACGGAGCCTCTCTTTCTATTCCACTAAATGCTTGTGACTGAATAATCCTCAATGAGACCTGATGAACGATCACAACTTTTAGAGGCGTTGTAGATGCAAGTGTACGTTTTATTCTTCAAATATTACCTAAACCGTAAAACTAAAATGTAAACCGAAGGCAAAAAAAGTATGTCGGAAATTATATTTACTTGACAATGACGTAATCTTGACAAAGAAACATCCGAAACTGGAGACATCTATTGGATATGCGACTTGCTAGAGCTAATGTGTTTTACAGTCCTGTCAAATCTTATATTGACATTTTCTGCTTTGCTACAATGTTTTCTATTATTTGGTCTGAAATATTCTTTGCTTGGTCCGCATCCAGATTGTGGTCTTTCACTTGTGGTCTGTACGGTCTCCATCCAGCCTGGAGTATTAGGAAATATGGCCGGCATACGCAGCTCTGATGTGTACATCCTCCGTGGTCATGCGAGTTGCAGGACCGGTGGCCAAATATCCCACATTTCCCATCAGGTTTTCCATCCTTCACTGCCTGCTGTTATTCTGCAGTGCCATATCCATCACTAGGTCAATGAGAAGTAATGACTAAGCAACACAATCTGTTTTGGGTTTGTGTTTGGAAAAAAAAAAACATGGCAGGTCACTATGAGGCGCATCTGGGCATGAGCTTTAACAGGATATGTGGCCGTGATGGTAAGATCTGACGTAAATGTCAATCATCTCGTGTGAATATGAAGAGATGAAGGACGAGTTGCAGTTGGCAGGGACTGCAGCATAGACAGGAAGCGCTCAATCAAAGACGAGAGGAAACATGGATGCATGTGGGTGGATGCATGAGATAGATAGAGAGAGAGAGAGAGAGAGAGAGAAGCAGATAAAGGTTGGAGGGAAAGGAAGTGTCATGTCTCTTCCTCCCTTAGTAGAGTAATGAGTATGTGTGTCTGGAGGGTTAGCTCCTCGTCCGTCTCTTGTTAGTCTGATTTATGTGTGAAGCACATTAACAGAGAGAGAGAGAGAGAGAGAGAGAGAGGGAAAAAAGAAAGAATGCGGAACTTGCAGCGTAATAGAGAGATGGATATTTATATGTACAGAGGGTTGGGAGAAGCGGAGAACAAAAAAAAAAAAGGGAGACCAAGGTTGCTACGAAAAAGCCCATTAACACTTGCATGGTAGCCTCAGTTCTGCCTCATTTAGAGTGCAGACGTGGACGTTAAAAAAATGTAGCCACAAAACTGCCCGAAAGGTGTTTAAACAGGATGATATATCATTGTCTCCTTGTGGTGCATTCAAAGTAAAAATGTGTTCATGCTTTGTGAGTCGATAATGTGACATCATCCAAGATTAAGCTTCGCCAAACATCAACTCAGGGGACCGGAGGGAAGGAATGGGGGGGGCGGGAAAGGGGGGGGGGGGGTCCAAAGGTCATCGTTACCTTTGTTGCAGTCATCAAAAGCATCATTAGATCAACTGTCCGCATTAATAACTGATGGCCTCAGCACTCTTCGTACCAATCCCGAAGTGTTTTATTGCAATCAGCGGCCACGTCTGCTTGCACTGGGAAAAATGTGGCAGAAATAATTATATAAAGGCTTAGAGAAGGGGGGGGGGTTCTGGATTGAAGTGTTCCTGTAAGAATTCCAGTGGTGTAAGCAATTTATTTCTTAACAGATAGTTCATATTGTTTAAGGCACGCCGTATATCTGTCGGGGATGACACAAAATATGGCTTTAATACACCATCACATACAAAAGGGGCGCATGAAGGAAATATTTCCTCCTAGCGGACTTTTTTCCCCCCCCCTGCAAAAATCTCCGAACAGAGGTGCGTTTTATTGTCTCTTAAAGGGGAAACGGCAGATGAGTTTCCTAACAGGCTGCCGTGTTTTACCTGGCCATGAATTGTTTTTATCGTGTGTGAACATTCAATGTGTAAAGCAAACACACGAGGCCAAAAAAAAAAAAAATGATGCAATCGGACCTGAAAGTGCTCAGGATTCCTGTTTAATGCGTTATGGTATGTGCCTTTAACGTCTGGCATTGAAGTTTTTCCCACCTTTGCCTTGGAGCAATCATCCTTCTTGAATCATCCTTAATATTTGTGAACCTGTACTTTATTTCCACGAAACAATATACATGTGGTAAAATACAATGTCAAAATGTTTGTCATTATGTTGGCTTCGGTATTTTCGGATATAAAGTACAATTTGGAGGGGCACGGTGGCTTAGTGGTTAGGACATTCGCCTCACACCTCCAGGGTTGTTGGTCGATTCCCGTCTCCGCCATGTGTGTGTGTGTGTGTGTGCTTGGCACCTTGGAAAAATGTCCCTAGTTTAGCGGTTCACACCCCATACAGAGTGAATTCTGCCTTGATGCCCCAAGACGCCCGGATTACCAGAGCACAAATATTGTATGTGAGAGACACACATACACATATATACATATACATATACACACACACACAACTGTATACTATACTATACTATATTGTAGTAGTATTCATTCTTTCCTGGTTATTCATCCCTTTTTATTTCTGATCAAAGAAATGTCACTGAGAAAAAGTAAGTAAATAAATAAATAAATAAGAGAAAGGGACTATCAGGTATGGTGTGGGAACACCCTCTTAATGGTCCCCTTCTCAATCCCATCCTTATCTAATCCCACAAGAATTCTGCCCACTCCCACAGTCTTCTTAAGTCATTTTGCAGCAATTGCTCTGTAAACATACTCCTTTAAATGCATTGTAATTGGCGCATTACGCATTGTGACGCATTGTGAAACACCAGCTCCGTGTACAAATGACTTATATGGATTGGAGTGTAAGACGGCATGATGAAATGATGGTCTGCTATGCAGCTCTGACTTCAACCCATAACTCTATTATACTCATTTTGGATGAATAGGAATCCTGACCATACTCCAGGCCTTCTCACTTCACCTATACCAATACCTTTAGTTATCATATACCTTGTAGCTGAATGAACACAGTCTTAGAACAGGAAATGTTTAGTAATTGTGGAATGGGATTTCCATATAATTTATCACAAGATGCTACAAGTTTTGTATACAAACAAAAAGATTACATTTATGCCATTTGACTTACAATTAATCACTTGCTCAAGAACCTAGCAGTAGCTCCCTGGTGGTCTTGGGATTTGAACTTTTAACCCTCCAATTCATAGCTCAATGCCTTCACAACTGAACTACCACTACCACTGCATTGGGCACTACTAAACCGCAGAATCACTGAAATTGCTTCTAAAAACTAGTATCTGTATCGTTTTTGGTTGGGTAGATCCCATGTCCAGAGGGTAAAGAGTGACAATCTTACTGAGTCAGCTTACTGTTGCTCTTTTTTTTCCCCCCCTGTGTCATTCGGCTACAAGATGAAAGCAAAATGGCTGACGTTATTATTTTTTTTTTTCAGTAAAAATCTCAGGTTCATGCATAACGGAGCCCGAGGGTGGCAGGAGCGGAGGTGAAGAGTAAACATTCAGTAATTAGGAGCCTAGAATATCTCCTTTTAGCTCCATTTCAGAAGGAGCAAAAGTGACTCATTCTTCTTTCTTTTGTGCAGCAGAGTTTAGGCGGGCCTGATTTTCAGTGCAGTCGCAGTAGCAGTAAAGTTAATTAATGGTGATTGCTGAGCCTCATTCAACCAGTGGCCATAGAGATAAAGAATAACTGCACCAAAGAGCCCGACCACCTCCCAGGCATGAACGAACATCCTTATCTTTCTTCTTGCACCGCTAATGATTTGCAAATACAGAATCTTTTTTTTTTTTGTGTATTGCCTTGAAACAATGATGTTTTTGCAATATAAGATATACATATAAAAGCTATTGGCAGGACTTAGTGAAAGCCATTGTAAGAGTGTAAATGTGGAAATACAAGGAGGACACGAACACTGATGGGGAAAATAGAGACACGTCCTGCCACTGGATGGCAAAAGACACAAAAAGAAAAAAAAAGCAGAGCATAAAAGCAAACTATGATGAATTCACTCCAAGTGTGTGTGTGTGTGTGTGTGTGTGTGTAAAAGCAGTGGGTGGTTGCTGGTGGCAGCAGCGACTGGTGTAAAACGGCGTGATTGTTTTAATGGTGGGGCGGGCCATGGCTGGCTGTAATTAGCTTGCTGCAGGTTGCTAGGCCCAGCTCATTTGTGTCAGGCAGCGAGTAATTGTGTTGTAAAGTACGGGCCGGGTGAGTGATGGAGCGAGCTTGCTTCATGGCTGATTTGTGAGGCTGCGGCCTTGCTGTACACATTACTAAACCATCCTGATGTATTTATTTAGGCCATGCAAATATAACAGGAAATCAAGAGAGAGGACAGTAAAACGAGAACGCGGGGGCTTCATTTATTCTGTGCAGACTAGATGAGTGCTGGGCTGTCTGTCTGTCTGTTTGTCTGTCTAGCTATTTGTCTTATTATATAAACACACACACACACATTGTATTATATATATGGGTTGGAATTCCATACAGGGTGTGTCCTGCCTTGATGCCAGAAGACGCCCGATATAGACACATGTTGTACACGAC
Organism: Kryptopterus vitreolus; assembly: GCA_030449085.1. Lineage (NCBI taxonomy): Eukaryota > Metazoa > Chordata > Actinopteri > Siluriformes > Siluridae > Kryptopterus > Kryptopterus vitreolus. The sequence goes on along the minus strand of JACRUU010000010.1, from coordinate 5,827,468 downwards.
CCGAGAGTCCCGAAAGTAATTTTGTCCGGGTAAAAGTTATTGCAAGGCAAAAATAAAACAAACAAAAACAAATAAATAAATAAAACCCCTTCGGTGAAACTTGACACTGGAGACTCCTTCCATAACGGTTAAGCTAAATGTTCTCTTACTGAACGTTTCGACGATGATCAAATGAAAGCAAACATCCATAAGCACCTTAATGTGTGATTTTTCAATAATGCTGATTTTCAGTACTATTGTCAGAGCTGCTACATATGTAGTCGTACTACTGTAGTTGCTATGAAGTGCTATAGATTTCAATGGTCTCATTGTTTCGTTCGAGTGCGTGTGTGTGTGTGTGTGTGTGTGTGTGTGTGTGTGTGTGTGTGTGTGTGTGTGTGTGTGTGTGTGTGAGCAGAACTTAGCTTCAGGGAAGAGTACTAGAGTGTTGGCTGTCTCCTGATGTGAGCTCTGTAAGAACAGACACTGCAGGCACGCCTCCAGGCAACCCTCAGGGCCTTTGATAGGAAAGGAAGACACTCATCTGGTAACACACACACACACGCACACACACACACACAAACACACACACAAAGACACACACTATAAGAATGTACCTCGTGTACAGACTTTCAAAACAAATGTTACAAATTTCGGTGTCATTGTGAGAATCAGACACACACCTACACACACACACACACACACACACACACACACACACACACACACACACTATTCTTTGAGAAATAAGGAAATCATATACCTTGCAGTCTTGTTCTGTTCACCCTCTCTCCCTCTGTCTCTCTCTGAGACCACTTAATTCCTCCACATCCACTCCAAAAGAGGAACAGTACTTCAATCACAGACTGGGGAAAGAAAAAAGAAAGAAAAAAAAGACCAAAGAGCGTTAAAAACATACCTGGAGGTGAGTAAAGGCTGAATCAAAGCTGAACCCAAACCAAGGGGTAGCTATTATCACTACATAAACCTTTATCATTAGATATTGTAGGCAGTATCTAATTACATGATGAAGTTGGCTGGGTGTATTTGTCTTCGTTTGACACAGTTTGGGGCAAAGCCAGTCATTATCACAGTTGGGGAGAGAGGCAGCCACGGCTTCACGTTTAAAACCAAAGGTGTCATTAGAGCTGTCTGTGACACAGCCGGAAATATTCTCCATACCACAAACCCCCTGATAAAGCTCTACACTGTGGCTAATCTGCATTGGCGTGTGTGGCTAACAATACCAGAACATGGCGGAATCCATATGACTT
>JACRUU010000010.1:5788715-5821215 GCA_030449085.1 Kryptopterus vitreolus | reverse complement strand
CATAGCAGTCAATGATGCACAGGTATGGCGCATTGTCATGTATAAAGATGATCTTGTTACGAAAGGCACGGTACTTTTTCATTTGTACCATGGAAGAATCTTACACCTTGATGTTCTTGGCACTCCAGATCACCAGCTTCGAATACCTGTTTGCTGCTTTGCAGTGGCATTTTACTAGCCGCTCTCTTGACCCTTTTGTTTGTCTGACAGTAATCTTCCTCATCGTGCCTTTATCTGCTCAAACCCGTGTGTGTTCTGAATCAGCTACAAATCTCTTTATTGTACGATGATCACAGTGATGTTGTTTTGAAATATCTGAAGTTGTCATACCTTCTCCTAGGCATTGAACTATGTCTCTCTTTTCGGAAGCAGAGCGATCCTTCTCTTCCCCAAATTGCTGGAAAATGGTGGTCTTCTTAATAATGTGGAACATCCATTCTTAAGTCCCTTTAATTGGAGTCACCGGCAAACTAATTGGCACAGGTCTCTGAGATTGATTCCCATCCATGTGTTTTAAACTGACAGACAAAGAAAAAAATGACCTTTATGACCTTTAGACACAATTTGCATAGTAATGTGGAACGCAGTGTAAAGTGCTAGCTATATAGATATGTTGTAGATGGACTCATGAATCAATAGTGATCAAAGGGCACAAATTTAAAATAGCTTTTGTTAATATACCACATTTTACCCGACAAAGGACTCCTTTAGTCAATCTGATTCTCAATAAATTTGAAGATTTTTTTTGTCCTGGTTTAATTATGAACAAAAGTCAAATAAACATTTAAAACTAGAAGCAAAAAACAGTGCTATATACTCCTATCATGTACTTTACAGCTCATTGAATTCTTTGTTGCATATCCCAGCAATGAACACAAAGGTTAGAGCACATGGTCAACTATGATACAGTGCTGGGAGAGTTAAGGGCCTTGCTCAAGGGCCCCAACAGTGGCAGTAGCCTGGAGCCAGAAAAATCCAAACAGAAAGTAGGAAGATGAACAGAACCCAAACACCAACACTTTTGTATTAGCATCTGGAAAATAACCCCCCCCCCCCAGCAAACGAAGTGTGTTGAGGTGGAAATAATGACACCTGTGTCACACTTGGTATCTGTTGACAAGGCTGCAAGAGATACCATGTCAGTGCTCCTGCCCCTATGCCACGTTTATCCATGTCCCCCTGTTACCTGTCTGCGGGCCATGAATCGCTTTGGACAGTACCATTAAATGCCATGTCATTACCTGTTATGGAGTGATCCGCTCAGTCCAGCTGCCTCCTGCGACAGGTTTAGTGAATGAGTGGGATTGTGTTATTCGCCGAGTCCGTGCAGGTGTGCGCGAGTGTGTGTGTGTGTACACGCAGTCCTGTGTATACACCAGTCAAAGACCAGTGCGAAAGACAGAATTGGCATTAAATTGTTGCGGAGTGCTGGATTGACTTTGACTGCTGCAGGAGAGGGCTGTTAGCGAGCGAAGGAGGTTGTGTTTGTCACTGAGCCGAGGGCAGACTGAGCTCTTCGGATAGGTGAAGACTCCCGGTGGGACATGCTGCCCGGCTAGGCAAGCAAAGAAGGAGAGAGAGAGAGGCTAAATTGAAGGTTTATTTATCCCAATTCGCTGTCAAGGTCGGCACATCGAAGAAAGCTGGCCTCTGCGCGTGCTCGCCAAATGCCAAAAAAAAAAAAAAAAGGTTAAGAGAAGAGAGAAGGCTTCTAGAATCAATGACCTTTGTGCATCAGGCATCAACATGCCAGAGACTCTTAAGGCCATCCTTTAATGGCTATTACTGCTACCTTTCAGAATGGAAACTGCTCTGCCCCTTGGTCCGCTGAAACAACACATTTCCTGGCATTGTACACATTCAGAAAGACACCTCAAACTTCAGAATGTCAGAAAAAACAAAACAATCAATAACCCTGCTCACTTTCTGTTACAGTGACAAGGTGATTGTAATCATTTTTAAACCCGAGACTATTTATAGAGAACGCGCAAACAGTTCAGCGCCGTATGTCCCCTTGATTGCCGTTACGTGCTAATTGTGAAGGGAAACAGTGGGTTTGTGAGATAATCAAAGGGACATATGGCTCACAGGTACTGTTTGTCTAATTTAATGAGAGATTTAAAAAAAAAAAAGGAGGGAAAAAAAGAACAGCATTTCCACATATACCCTTCAAATTCCATTCACGTCCATGTAATTAAATGGGTAATGCGTGTTAAAGTACAGAGCTTGTTTATAGCCATGAGTTCGGGGCTCGAGTTGAGAAATTAACACGATATAATACGGTGAAAATGACAGAATGATCCGTAGTCGGCGCAGAAACGTTTCAATTAACCTTGCCCTCGAAAGTTCTCAGCGCTGAATTTGGGCTTGATGGCTTGATGTATGACATCGCCACTGGTTATTTTTCTTGCCCGCTTTACCACCACGCCAACCCCCTTTTCCCCCCCTTCCCATCCCCTTCTCCCCCTCTCACCAGCCTGTGAAATGCACCTCAGTACAATTCAACGTTCTTGATCTTTGTTCTTCACTTCCTATTTAGGCTGCTTAGTAAAAAAAAAAAAAAAATCAACGTATGTTGACCAGTTAAGGTCAAACAGAACTTACGAGTTGTCGTTAAATCTAACTCTCCTGTACATTTGTTTTTGTGACACGTGAACCATGCTGGGTTCAAAACATCAAACATTCTCAGTTTGTCTCCGTCAAATGGTAGTTTTGTGTTTGTGTTTTTTTGCCTCCTCGCTTTTTTTCCGGCCTTTCTAATTACTGTGCATGATCGCGCTGACACGGGTTTGACGGGACGCTTAATTCTGTTTTTTTTTTTTCTGAAGGAGCGCTCCTTCAGAGGGACCGCCTCATCAAAGTTTCTGAGGGCCCTGTCAGAGTGAAAAGAACATGACCTTTAAGTTGTATCAGCATGTTTGCTGGTGCATACAAGGGAGTTGGGGGGTAAAAAAAAAAAAAAAAAAAAAAAAAAAAAAAAAAAAAGGTTTCCAATACGTCACTATATATAAGCACAATGCCTGCGCTTCAAATGTTCATGCGGCGAATATTAACGTTGGTTTATTTTATGTACTCTAACAGTGTTAGCATGCGCCAAATCTATTCTAATACAGTATCCTATATGAATTCATTTGGCAGACGCTATTATCCAGAGCAACTTACAAGTATGCCATTCAAAAGTATACAATTTAGCAATTGGGTTAAGGGCCTTTCTCAAGGGCCCAGCAATGGCAGCTTATTGTGTTGGTGTTGTGATGTGAACTCACAACCTTCTGACTAAGCTAGCTACATCCTTCATGAGATCAGAATGCTGAGTATATATATATATATATATATATATATATATATATATATATATATATATATATATATATATATATATATATATATTTATATATATGACTATATATGACTACAAACATCAATTTTTTCACCTTGAGAATCAAAATCTACCTTGATCTCTAAAATAAATGCTTTAATTATCCGAACCTACGGTATATAGAAAATAATCCCTATTGAATATATGTGCGTGCATCCAGTACATAACTTTTCAGCATACATCCTTTGTCTGGATACATTAGCATGCAGCACCCTGTAGCAGTTACTCCGTCGGCCGTGGATTAGCACGCTTTGCACTTTTATCAGCAGACTCGAAAAAGAGCTGCTCAATGGCTCGTTCCATTTCACTCATTTCCATTTTCTTACATGTGCTAGGTGACGTGATGCTCGTGCTGATTGGTGGAACGCTTTAAGAGCACCCCCCCCCAATCTTTCTAAAACCTTGCACATTTCAGATAAAATCCTTGCGATAAAAAAAAAGAAAAAACAGTTTCCAAATCTGCATAGCTGTATACAACATATATAACAGTATGTTTTTTTTTTAAACAATACACCTCTTTAATAAAAAATCAAAGTTGTAAAATGATAGTCTTTTGTTATGTAGTGTCATAAATATTGGATTAATTTGGGAATGATTTACAGACTGATTTAATACCTTGAAAAATATATAAATAGGGGAGATAGAAAAGCGCAAAAATGGCAAGCTTGAAAAATAACTTCTCTTGGTGTAAAAAGCATCATTCGATGTCACCCAAAGTAGCATTTATTGCAGTTATGGCTTACTAAGAAATACATTGATCATTTGTGTATACATACATACATACATGCATACATACATATACATATACACACACTATATATATAATAATTATATATATATATATATATATATATATATATATATATATATATATATATATATATATATATATTTTTCTATTTAGAATGACTGTGGATACACTTTTTTAAAACACACACACACACACACACACACACACATAATGTCTGAGTACAGAGGCGTGCAAAGATGAAGCACAATCAGTGGACATGGTGTGGGTGTTGAATGATGACCAAACTATAGCAGAGACTCAACTACTCACCATGAGACTCAATAAAAAAGCATCATAAAGCAGCACAAGGTCACAGATGCACTGTCCATCTGAACCAATGCCTGTATGTGTGTCCTTGTGTGTGTGTATATATATATATATATATATATATATATATATATATATATATATATATATATATATATATATATATGTTTGTGGTGTGTGTGTGTGTCTAAGAGAGAATGTGGGTGTAAGGCTGCGTGGGCTGTTATCACACAAATAATACACTGACAATCCATGCATCAGGATGGGAGCAATGAACTTTGCTCTTACCTTAACCCTTCACTTTAAACGTCATGCAGTGTAGACCTAGATTGCCTAGATCAATGTAAACAAAAGTCAGTCAGTCGATGTCATGTGTCTTAATTATAATTCTATTATTCAAAATAAGGACCATAAAATGAACACTTGTCCTGTCAAAGAAGTACGTTAACTAAATCATTAAAAACAAATGTGCCTAAGGCATCTGACGAACACATGGTTTGCATTTTCATTCTTTCTTTCTGTTAGGGTTTTACAATTTATTAACCGTCTGCCTTCATGAATATTGGATCCATTATACATACACCTGCATTATGTAATACCAAACTATTAACCTAAAAAGACGGCGATTATTGATTTACAAGTACCTCGGTTCTAGTTTCTCTGTGTTTCTTTTATGTTACATATACACTACATGGACAAAAGTTTGTAGACACACAATCATGATTCATTGTGCTTTTTGTGCATCTAATTCCACTTTCCCGGTTGGCTGTAATACAAACCTTCACTATTCTAGATTTTGGAGTGTGCCTATGGACATTTATGCTCAAGCATCTTACAAGGGTACTTATGTAGAGTGAGGAGGTCTAGGAGGCTTGCAAATGATTTTTTTGATATATATATATATATATATATATATATATATATATATATATATATATATATATATATATATATATATATATATATATGATATGTGTGTGTGTGTGTGTGTGTGTATATATATATATATATATATATATATATATATATATATATATATATATATAACCAAAGGTTTATATATAAGGTTTTATTTAGTCCTCATTTCTTTTTATAATAATATCTACTCTTCAGGAAAAGAGATTCCATAAGTGTCCTCATGGGGGTTTGTGCTCAATCAGCAACAAGGAGTGCAATCAGCATTCCAATTCCTCCCAAAGGTATTGCAACCATGTTGGAAGCACATGTTGTCTTTATATGTTTACTTGTACCAATTCTTTCACTGGAAAAAGATACCTAAACCTCACAGCATGGCAATACAGCTGTGCTCAAACAAGGTTCCATGGAGATATAGTTATTTTGAAGGTTGGAATATAAGATTTACAGTTCCAGTGTCATGCACAGAGCCCTGATCTCAACCCTCAATGCACACTTCAGAGATTAATTGGAACCCTGACTGGGTCTAAGGCCTTCTTGCCCAACAACAAAACCTGACCTTACTAATGTGGCCGAGCAAGCACAAATATCTTCAATGAAAGTCCAAAATGTAGCTTCACGCTTCCCAGAAGAATGGAGAATATTAAAACATTAAAAACAGACTAGACTAGAACAGGCCATACGATCTATGAGCTTTATAGTCTTTTGCCCATATAGAGCAATTTTGCCATTTTATTTATTTTTATTTTTTATATTTTTATATTTTTATTTTTATTCAAGTTTTAATACATTTTTCAATCTTTTTTCTTTAAATCAATCTTCTTTAAATCAATCTTTTTTCTTCATTGCAATTTCAAGTAAACAATCAACAGGAAGTTCTGCATTATGTAGCCTGATGTCAAGCAGCTTTATAGTCTGAAATTGATCATTAATGAGCAATAAACGTTTATACAAGCAGAATTTTTTAGTTGCTATTTCTTTACTTTTTTTTAAGAATGACACATTGGATTCTTTTTTTTTTATTCTGAAACTTTTAAGGACTCAATATACAATTGATTAATTATTAAAAAAAAAAAATGCTGATACTCTCATGTATCTAATCAGACCTGGTCTTTATAAACCCCGGGACTGCAGCACCAGAAGTTCAGATGCAGTTCTGTTAGATGTAACAAAGCAGGGCTATATTGCACCAAGTTAAGTAAAGGAGAAAATGAAAGACAAAATGAAAATGTTACAAGGAAATTAAAGAAAAGGTGCTCTAAATGAAAGAGGAAAAAAAAACTATATGAAGAAAAGAAGTTAAAAGTAAGGAGAGTTCTATAAAGAGAGGAAAAATCCTTTATGTTTAAAGCAATTTTCTCTTTGTTATTAAGAAAAAAGGGACTTCTTTGTCATTTACATTGCTCTTTGGTGTTTAGCGCCAAACCCCACCCTGCTCTCAAATATGCTACTCTCATATATTTTGTGTTTTGGGCCACAATCATATCATTCCTTCAATGATATCATTTCCTTTTGGGCACAAACAGGCCTTAATGTTCACACAGTGACCTGAAAACTCTATTCACAACAGTTTTATCTCTCAGTGTTAAACATAGTGATGTTGGAGCCTTTTTTCAAACGCCCCTCATATATCATTCATTCATTCATTCATTCATCTTCTACCGCTATATCCAATCTTCCCTTGGGTCACAGGGAGCCTGTGCCTATCTCAGGCGTCTATGGGCATTAAGGCAGGATACACCCTGGATGGAATACCAACCAATCGCAGGACACTCACATTCACACACTAGGGACAATTTTACAAGGTGCCAATCAACCTACCGTGCATGTTTTTGGACCAGGAGGAAACCGGACAACCTGGAGAAAAAAACCCTGAGGCACAGGGAGAACATGCAAACTCCACACACACATGTCCGAGACAATAATCAAACCCGGACCTTGGAGGTGTGAGGCGAACGTGCTAACCACTAAGCCACCGTGCCCCTCCCTCATATATCAATGATGACCAACAAGATCTTAATCTACAGAATGATGGGATGAATGTAATTAATATGAAACCATGAGGAAGCAGTGCCCCCAATTCTCACCCCAACTGCTAACTCAAATTTGGTGTACTTTTGGAAAGCACTATACAAGTCCTATGCAGACTTCCTTGTACTTAATCTGAGCAAAAGTGTGTTGACTCCTGATTATAAGTGCTTTATGAACACACATTTAAGCCCCATTAGCTTTTATAATAATAATGCCCCTCCTCTGGGAAGATGTTCTACCAGATTTTGGAGAGTGTTTGTTTCTCATTCAGTGTGTAGTAAATATAGGTCGATCGTGCCGTTCTGTGGTGGTCAACAGTGTAAACAATATCTTCATGGAGCTGCCTTTGTACACATTCATTGTCATGCTGGAACAGATTTGGGTATCCTTGTGCAACTGAGGGGAATTTTTAATCCTACTACACCCAAAATTATCCTATATAATTGTGTGTGTTTCATGTATAAGGACGACCTCTTTTATACTTCTATTGTTCTAAACACTAGGCTTGGTGATTTTGGACGATATAGAATTTTATACCATTTATTGTCAAGTTAAGAATATTGAAAACCACATCATATTCCTGTATTAAATAACCTCTTATTTGAACAACTTTTAGTCCAAGCCTAGCTGGAGTTTGGCCTCAGCTCCTCAAATGGCAGTTGATTAGCTCGGTAGCAGCTAGCCAGCTAGCTTAAATATTAGCTATGCTAATAAAGGCTCTCCACAGAAACATGAAAAAAGGCTTTAAAAAGGTGTACATTTGGATGAAGTCTTTTACTGATAGATGAAGTGATGACTGAGAGAAAGTTCTAGCATAACACAAGACATACTGGAATTTCTCCTTGAAACACAAACATATTCACCTTCCAATCTTTCTTGGACGTGCCTGGGCATCTGCATCAATTTGTTTGCTTCCGGGATAATTTGTAGAAATTTCTCAATTCTTTTTGTTGGAAAAATCATCCTGGCTAAATGCTGATGTGGGATACACTGTAGTAGCGAAATGACATCACTTTTCTGCTGGTATTCGCATGCATTGTGGCAGATGTAGTTAATTGTCAATGCATGCTTTTAAAGCAACATCGCCTTACATTAAGAAAATCATACGTCTTTGAAGCTCTTGAGGGCCACATTCGTCCTGCGGACTTTGTGTTTACTGATCCTAACCCAACAAATTCTCTGGTTTATTTCTAAAAATAAAATAAAAAATCAATGAAGTGGCTACTGTGTGTATGTTTGTGTGTATGAGGGAGTCACTGTTTTAATATATAGGAGACTCCTACAAATTACAGGAGTGATGAGATGTCTGGAATATTATATGGATATAAGTCATGCTGTTTATTTGGACATGTTTATTGGGCTCAAGTAGCTGAAACATGTTAAATAATGCCTCAGAATTTCCTAGTTATATTAGTAGCCTGTGAAGAGGTGTTAGTTTTGGTTTACTTGGGGTTCAAGGCCAAGTTTAGACCTTTAACTCCCTGTACTTCTGAATGCTAAATTATGGGAAACCCCAGCATTTGGATATATGATTTCATTGTGCTGCAATGTGGACAAATGACCTTCTTATTTTTGCTGACCCATCCAAGTTGATGAATTCCAGTTTTTATAGTAAATATGATCGGTGTGTGCGGCGGGCCCCTGAGTAAGTTGCTGCTGAGGGGACCGTAAACGCTCCATTTTGTCGCTCTGGTTTTAACCGAGAGTGCTCATCCACCAGCAAACAGGAATAAAGCGTCCTGTTGAGGGAGTTGCATGAGTCAAGAGTGTCTATAGGTTTTTAAGCACTGCTTTGGTCTAATCACCTCTTTGACAGATGGCCTGTAAATCAGAGAGCGAGCCATGGCTGGTGCCAGCGCGTGTTTGATCTCATTCCAGGGCCTTGAAACAACTTGCTTATTTTCAGCTCAGTTTTTGGCTCTCTGCTCAAATAAAACACAGAGAGATGAATGCGCTGACAGGTCATTGTGTGTCAAGCTGTCGCTCTGTAATGGCTACATCTTTCAGCTGGGGAGCCAAGATCTGCAGTGGAAGAGGAGCGAGGGAGTGCGTGAAAGAGAGAGAGAGAGAGGACAAGAGATTGAGGAAGAGAGATGGAGATGCGTAGAGGCAAACAAGAGCCAGAGAGAGAAAGATACAGGAAAACATGTAGACCAAAACAGACAAAGGCAGCAAGTATGCAAGAGAGTCTGAGAAAAGAGCAAGAAACTAACAAAAAAAAAAGCAGGGGGGGTGGGAGTAAAAACAAGATTTTTTTCTTAACACGCAGCGCATCTTCTCCGCGACCAAACACTTGTCATGTTGAGGGAGAAGCCGAATGAATTTTTAATGATATTGGGTACAACTGGTGCTTTGAAAATCCGATGTACTTATTTTATTTTTTTTTCTCTTCGTTAGCCAAGGCTTGCTAATGCATCAGAAACCCTAGGAGCGTGTCCCAAGGAAGGAAGGAAAAAAAAACGCAATAATTGTGCTGTTATAATAATATCATGCCTCGCCGTAATGTTCTGCTGGTAATCAAGGCGAGCTTTCCTTTTTGTCTTTTTTTTCTTCTTTTTTTTCAATTCAATATACAGCATTTTCTTATTGCATCATATCTCATACAAATCTTGTCAATTACAATTGGCCGTGTATGACGGTTCAAATAATAATAATGTACATTTTCTGGAATTCTCTTTGCGAGCTCGGTTAATCAAGCTCCGGAAGAACGATTTGCGTCGTTCATACGAATTCTGTCCGTTCGCTCGCTCGCTCGCTCGGGGTCGCACGCATCGCTTTCCACCTCTCATTTCCCGAAAACCTAATCAGCAAAAGGAATACATTAAGGCTCAGTCGAATGTCGCTGGCACAATCAAAACCCAAGTTGTGCGCACGGGAATCCACGAAACAATGGCTGATGCGCGCGATAACGCTGACCATCTTCCCGAGTTCAACCGTGTGAAATTTGCGAAATGTGTCCATACAAAAAAAATTTTAATCCAAATGTCTGAAGGGGAGGGTGGTGGTGGTGGGTGGGGTGGGGGGGGGGGGGGTTTTGAGAGAGAGAGAGAGAGAGAGAGAGAGAGAGACAACGGGCAATATTTTCCTACATGATAAGTGTGAGTTTATGGCCCTTTGATTTGAATAAATGAATTGGATGCATTTGATATGATTGAAAGGAGATTAACATTCAAATGGGTGGCCTAGGGCCCTCGCGCATGCCGCTCACTCCAAATCTCTTTAAAGCTGGAAAACCCGTACGCCATGTGCCATTTGAGCTGGCAAAGAGGGGAGGAAAAAAAAAAGAGCGAGACTGTTACAGCAATTCCATGCATTATTTATTTAGTGATATTAACTACTTCAGCCCTGTTATTAAAACAAGAAGCTTTTGCTTTGAATAGCGGAGATGAATGTTAACAATTCATGCGATTTAATTCCGAGCCCTGTCTTTTGTAGCGCAGACTGAGAATCTGATTTTTTTTTCCCCCCCTCATGTCTGCGCAATTCAGACAAGGAAGATTATTTTTGGGTTGTGGACTATCCAAAACCATACTGGTATGGAAAAATATCATCAATATTATCGTAATTATGCTTTAGCTCTGTCAAATACAAAGAGGGTTAATTCTTTTGGTATAGCAGCGGCTCTGTCGTTCAAACATGCAGTTCTTTATTAATGTGCTCATTGTAATAGCAATCACTCGTTATGTATTTTATTTGCATGTTTTTTTTTTTTGTTTTTAATGGAAGGAGTCTCCAGTGTCGATGCTTGTAAGTGTATAAAAATATCCGTACAGAGAAGATTCAGTGCTTTTTTTCCATCCTACTGAACTCTACACTACATGGTTAGATGTCATTTATTTGTGTATAACATTTGTGTGTTTTTAATTAAACTTTCCAGAGATTTTGCTTATTTCTGCTTTAACAAATGTCTTCATTCCTTCAGACCTTCATTTATTCACTCCATCAAAAGTCGACAATTCCTAATATTTTTGACAAAGATGAAAAATGCGCTCAAAATGCGAGACTGATTCGGACAAAACTTGCAGTCTGTCACTCATTCGGGCATTTGGGACAAGCAAATACCAATCCAAAAGCACTGTACAGAAGAATTTCAGTGTGAACGTGTACACCCCAAATAAAAATATGATTTCATGCTGTACTTATATGCACTTGTCAAATTTACACTTCTGGTAAATACTACATTGCGTAAGTTGCTTTGCTGTGTAATGGATGGATCTTTAGGTCCATCTATTAAGTTCTCTCAGCTCTTCAAGACGGTTAATGTTGTCAATGTTTTGGTTACATTTATACCGACTTGAAGAAAAAGGGAAAACATATTACATAGATGCCAACTTGGAAGTGTACATCATTAAGCTAAAATAACCATTGACAAATCATTGACAAAGCATTTCAGGGAGTGTCAATTTAATGGAATAAAATTTATAAATATTATGAATATAATGTATTCTAGTGTTCTGTATTCAGTTTGGGTTGATGTGATTACACTTTGAAAGCAGTATTCAATAGATATCATTCCTCAGCAGAGAGAAAAGGCTTCCAGGATGGTGTGTGTGTGTGTGTGTGTGTGTGTGTGTGTGTTTGTTTTTTTTTTTTTTTTTTTTTTTTTTTTTTAAGCCTTTTAAGTGGTAATCTAATTTATTTTGCTAAGTAAGCACAACTGAATGGGAGTGTTGTGTTACCAACTGAGACTCCCTTGAAGAAAATGAGCCCCTTATGACCTTGGGGGTCAGAGAGGTCAGGTCCATTTCAAAAGTGCCTGAGATGCCACCCCAACCGCCTTTCATCCTTAACCTTCTGCCCAACTGAAACGAGCCCAACACCAATCATCTGGGTAGGGGTGTGTGTGTGTGTCTATGTTGGAATTGAGAAGAGGAGGAGGAGGAAGTGAGGGAGGGAGCTTGTGTGTGTGGGGGGGGGTTAATCCTCAGCTCCTAGCCCCAGAGGTATGGAGGGGAGAAGAGAAAGCGGGAGGTGCTAGATTTGGCCAGGCCTGGGCTGCCCATAGTGAATGAATGGCTTTAGTGCAGCACCCAGACAGAAAAATCAATGCCTCATACGAGGAGGCTGCGGGGGTTAGGCTCCCATGTTCATGTCAACAAGGCTATTGGTTTTCTTAATACTCCAAAGTTGGCGTTTCCCTTGCTGCTGGAGGGAGGGTGGGCCGGCGTGGTGACTTGTGTGGTCAAAGCTTAACAAAGGGATTCAGCCTCCAACCCGCAACCCGAGTGCCAAGCTCGGCCAGCGCAAGCCACGATTAATTATCAGCCGCAGCGGAGCGCCATTCGTTTCAGCTCTGTCTCCCGCCACATGAACACGCTGGACCAAAACAGGGAGCCGCCGAGCAGCAGAAAAGGCCAAGTCCTTGGTAAAAAAAAAAATGAAAAAAAAGTGAACTGCTAAAGAGGAGGCTTTAAATCCTGTGTTTCGTTTCCTCAATAGAGATTTAAGACCCTTTAAAATGGGTTACCTAGATTAAATATCTAATTTAGGTAAAATCCTTCATTTAACATTCTTAAGGAGTTCCTTAAACTTGCGCTGCATTAGTTCACCTTAATGCACCATTTTAAAATGAATACACCATTAATAATGGAAGCAAAATAAGTTGGAATGCTGGCAGTAATAGATATTTGTAGTAACTCCATTTAACTAGGGCTTATTTTACCTATGACTAAAAGAACATCAATTATCATGAGGGTAAAAACAAATGTTACTAAATATTGATAATGAACTAAACTGGGTCAGTGTGTGTGTGTGTGTGTGTGTGTGTGTGTGTGTGTGTGTGTGTGTATACGTGAGGACCCCTCTCCCTCCCTTCCTTTAGCCTCACCTATAAATTCCTCAAATTAATCAAAAAGATGTTTGTAATTAAGGGGTCAATTCAAGATGCAGATATTCTTTTTGTTGTTGTTGTTTGTTATATATGTAATAAATATCAGTTTATCCCTAAAATACTCTCGTTGTTCAGCTCATATTCAATCCAGGATTCATTTGACTTGGTTTATGAACCCTAAACGGTAGTACAGTAGAAATAAACGGCTCCTCAACTAAATCCCATTAATTACAAAATGCAGAGATTTAAACCAGTAAAACTTTTGTTTACTAGGGAATTATACATTTAAAAAATCCAACTCCCATAAACAAATATTAATTACCATGGATAAAAAAAATGTTTTGAAAAAACTATTAACTTAATTAATTCTTTATCTGAAATATTACAAACCCTATAAAAAGTGCTCGAGAGCTTTGTAATAAACGCTAGAAGTAGATTTACGACCAACAGGTGCTGTAAAATATTTTTCCACCTCAGATTTGTTTCACGTCACACGTATAGATCAGGAACGGCAAACTAATTTAACCAAATGAGGGAAATTACAAATGAGGCACATTTTACATCAGCAGGTAATGTGTGTCTCTCTGAATAAAATGGCTGCTTAAAAGCATTTAATACACACACACACACACACACACACACACACACAAAGTGCCCCCCCAATACGCTTGGTTTTCTATTTAAAAAAAAAAAAAAAGGAAAAAGTGCTGTAGACCTAATTCCATTAGTGTTCTCAGGATGGTTGATGCACCACTGATATATTTTCTAATAAGAGAAAGAGGAAACCAGCCAGGTAATTACTGCTTTAGTACCTACTGCACAGAAAACACACACACACACACACACACACACACACACACACACACACACCACACACACACAGCCACCCCCACCCCACCCTCAGACACACACACTTACCCACCCCACACTCATCTTCCCTTCGTTCTCCTCTTTTCATGCTTTATTTCTAACCTCACAGCATTGTACAGTGCACGTGCGTCTGTGTTGCAAATGTAAGCTTTTGTTTCTCTTAAGTACCATTCTTTTTACATTCCCCCCCTTTCCCTCCTTCCCTCCCTCCATCCCTTCTATAACCCTTCTCATGTGGTGTGCCTGAACACACACACTCCTTTAATCACAACTGCCCCAGTGCTGCTTTTAGTGCTAGGGGCAGGAGCCGTAGAGGAAGAAGCGGGGGCTCGACGAGTGCCAGGGTGGAAGGTGGAGAGGTGTGTGTTTGTGTGTGTGTGTGTGTGTGTGTTTGGTAAGGGGGAGTGGGGGGCGGAGTTTGGTGGTGAACATTGCTCACCCGGAGCAATCGGATGAAAACGCAGTGCAGATGTAATTTGTTTTCAATGGCTGTTTCAAAAGAATAATTGTGGTGACACTGGCCGATCGATAGTATGGATTTTTGTTTTCGAGTGCACTGTGTGTGTGGTGCTAAGAGGAGGCAGGAAATACAACACTGCGGCCCGAATACAATAAAAATGGATGGCGGAGCTGGGAGAGTATTTGTGGGGCTGCTTGCCTTCATGTGGACGGGACACATCATTGGTGGGATTACGGAACTCGTCCTCTGGGCTCCGGGAGTTAAACCTGGATATGTGGCCAATGCTTCTTCTCTCTTTTTTTTTTTCTTCTTTTTTTTCCCCCTCTCACTGTGCTGAGGCTTCAACAGTAAAAAAAAAAACACTTGAATAAATAAGATGAAACACATTTGGCAGGAGATGGGAGGCACCAGAAAGTCACAGAACACCACATGTGCACATAGAGAAGTTTATATGTTTTTATTTTATTTTTTTTTTTTTTTTTTACTCATTGATTATCGAGTTTAATGTCAACGCGATCCAAAAAAAAACTGAACACTTACACAATCTGAAAGAGATGTTTTTTTTTTTTACTTTTTTTCTTTTTTTTTGGCGAAAATTTAACTAAGAATTATCTTTTGTTCTCAGAGCTCAAATAGGCTTTTTTTTAATTATTAATTTTTATTTTTACATTTTTTAGAGACGGGAAGGGAAGTAAATCTCCGGATCATTTAGTATGCAGTCCAGACGAAGCCCTGTTGTCTGTGGGTTTTAAACAAGCTTGGCTCTCGTATAGATCCGTGTCCTTCATTTAACAGATCCATAAACTAATGAAGGTGAATATGCGGCAGCAAATTAATTTAAGGTATAAATAATTCAGGTGATTTTGTTCATTAGGGCAAATACAAACACCGCAGGCGCTGATTTAAAAACCGCGCTCTGGATTTTTTCCCCCCTCCTTCCCTCTATCTTTCCTACTTTTTTTTTTCTTTAGGGAGAACTTAAAATATTTAACAATAAAATGCAAAAAAGCAGCAAATTAATCCAATTCATCATGACATTAGAGAGCTGCCTAGAATTGTTGTCGGTGCATGTGTGTGTGTGAGAGAGAAAGAAAGGAGGGGTGTTAAGGTTACTTGCTCTTGAGATTGGCTCCCAAATCACCTTCCTATGAACCAGATAATGGGCAGTTTGCTCGACCCCCAAATCAGACTTTGTTTTTCCTGCTGTGAAGGTTCAGGGAACCACTCATTTGTCTGCAAACATGAGGAGGCACAGGAGTGGAGATTCTGGTGCTGTGGTGGATATATTTGCCTCCTTTCTATAGGTGTTTTTTGTCTGCGTGCGTGTGTGTGTGTGTGTGTGTGTGTGTGTGTGTGTGAGAGAGAGAGAGAGAGCGAGAGACCATCGTTCATTTGTAGCCTCAACATTCATGATCTCTCTCTCTCTCTCTCTCTCTCTCTCTCTCTCTCTCAGTATGTGGTATCCCCCTGTGACCAGTGGCCACTGGAGGCTTGGGCCTGATTTATTAGTACAGCCCCAGCTCCTGTCCTCTGCCTGACTGCCTCTGCAATGGAGAAATTTCCTCCTCCTTTTTTTTCTTTCTTTTTTTCTTTTAAAACCGCAAACCTGGTGAATCAGAGTCCATCATAGCATTCCTGCCTAGTGTCTCTTCTGGACACCCACCCCCCAACCCCCCACCCCCCCCCCCCCCCCCCCCCCCCCCCCCCCCCCGCCACTTTTTTATTTTGGTTTCCCACGATAGTCCAGACAGTAATAGATTGATTCCTACTAAAATGCTCGAGTTCCTAACTGACTAAGTCCTATCACTAGAATATTATTCCCCGGCCTCTTGTCCATCCATAAAATCTGACAAGAATCCCGGCATGCGAGCGCTGCAATAGCCTTCCATCAAAACATCGCTTGCCCTTTAAATGAGCCTATTTTTACATTACTGCCTGTTCCAAAATTCACCTCATAATAGCATTTTTTTTTTTTGCAGAAGAAGCAGCTTTTGCCAAGCTGAAATGCTCTGTTGGAGTGTGTGTGTGTGTGTGTACTCTGATGAGAATGGATATGGGGATCCGAAGAAGATAAAGAGCATGGAGTTAATGCAGATCATATAATTGAGAGACAAGTGCCTGGGTGTATTAGCCGTTTTCCAATGAGGAGCCGCTGGCATACAATCAAAATGCACAGGACCAGCAAATCTGCATTACCCCAGATATTAATCCGGTTATTGGTGTGTCTCGCGAACACTGACATTAAAAAATCATTCAATGTGCAATAAAGGCAGAAGGATCATAATCATAACTGAACGGATGGGCTGATCTGGCTCTTGGAGCAAAGGCCTTTATAAAAACCACCAGCTCCGGCTTTCCAGCAACCCCTGGACAATGGCGGCATCTTAATCGGAAATAAACGTAAATTATGGACTCGAGTATTTCACTATATTGCAGTGCATGAGAAATATCGCCGATTTTCTTTCTACATCGCAGCGCCGGTCATCAGCGGCGCGCTTAATGAAATGTTAATGGGAAAAAAAAAAAAAAAAAATATATATATATATATATATATATATATATATATATATATATTGCTATTCATTATTTCAGTGTTTGCCTTATTATATGCGAAAAAGTGTTTGCTAATTAAACTTGTATTTTCTCGCATGCTGGATGTAATTAGACCACATTATGACAGTAATTACGGTACTAATTTTCAGGTCACAGCCTTTTGTTTGACTAATCTGCCAATCACAACATGGTCAGCATTGCTTCTTGCTATAAATCTATACTTGACAGGCAAAAGGTTGTGGACGTCTGGCCATCGGATATGTCTATCCTATTCCATATTTAGTCCTCTTTTGCTCCTATTTTTCTGTGAAAATGTTCCACGTGTCTAGATTTGTGCTCATTCAGCCACAAAGGTGTTCGTAATGTCATACTGGCGTTTAAAAGGGTTGCGGTCGGGACACTATAGCAGACCACTCAAGATCAGTTTGCTGTAATCCGTGTGATGCGGAGCAAGTTTGAGTCTCCTAGTTTAAATGAAGGGGAAAATCTAAAGCCTCCATGTTTATAGTTTTGGGGAAGAACCTTATATGGCTGTATAAAAAAACAGTTGATCTGTTCCTCTGTCTAATTGCAAGAGGAATGAAATAATCCTGTGGTAGATGATTGGTGAACAGAACTGGAGTGTCCACAAAGAGGATCCCTTCAAAGTGTGTATGATTCTGTTTTATATAATACACTGTGTACATCTAATGTATATGAATAAAGACTGGGATTGAGTTCAGGCCTAAAGTTGGCACCCCTTTCCTGTTCTTAAAGCTTTGTTCAAAATAAGTCTTCATTTAAAACAACCACCCAACCATTTGTACGCATTTATCTTTATGCAAATGAACAGCCGGAAAAAATCCAAAAGCCAGACCACGTAGATTAAAAAAAAAAAAAAAAAAAAAAAAAAAAAAAATATTATATATATATATATATATAATGATAGTAAATATATATAATATATATATATATATATATATATATATATATATCTATATATATATATATATAATATATATATATATATACGAGGCCCTCAGCCTGGTCTGCCTTGGAGCTGCATCCCAAACGCGAGATTCCTTCCTCCATCCTTTCATCCATTCATTCTCTCCTTTCCCTCACTCTGCCTGGTCTCTGGGCAGTTCTTTCTAGTAAAACGCTGGCACATATAGTATTGATTTTCATTTAGATAACTTAATGCTCGCAGACAGCACTCTCCCCACACCCCCACTGCTGGGGCCCAGGTTAGATCTACAAGCTTACCCAGCTGTAATCTGGGGCCATTTTTCTTTGGTCTGGCTTTTTTTTTTTTTTTTGGATTCATTTTTCCTAAACTTAACCGATTCACAACGGAACGGGGCGAGAGATATAAATGAAAAGAGCAGCTTGCGTCGATCAATCGCGCGCCGCACAAACATCCCCCTACTGGCTTTTCTGAGGCGTTCTATTACCACCTGGTAGTAGAGCAGTCAAAGGGGAATAAAAATCATACGTTAGGCATGATTTGTTGGAACGCTTGACAATTGCGCGGGAATATACACCTTGTCTGAGGCTGAAAATCAGCCATGATATGGTCAGGGCACCTCTATAAAGGCCACGGAGAAATAGTTATGTGAGGTGAAATTGCAAAGAAATCTATTAGGCTAGCGCTTCATGCTGAGACCTGAGTGAACCTGGTGAATGGTTATGATGGCTAAGAGCTGTGTTTGGGTATATGCGTGAAAAGGGACGAGGTTAGTAACCAAAGCAACGAGATAAGATAAAGCATGTGATGTGTGACCACTGGCACACCAAAAACACAGCATGTCCCCAAACAATGAAGAGGTAAAATGGAGGAAAGTAAAGAATGAAAGGGGTCTCTAAGCAAAGCATTGCACTCTCTGCTTCAGCCATTAAGTGTTTCTTGCCCCTTCTGCCCTCCTTCACACCCCCCCTCCCCCCCCTCCCCACCACCACCCCCTCCCTTAAGACACACACCGCTCCAACTCACAGCCCAGGCAGCTAATTATCCCAGAGAGCAATTGCATGTTGCTATATGCTTTATCGTCCATTTACTCCCAGCACAAAAGCAAGCAGACTCTGTAATGCATTCCTGGCCTGCTACAGTGAATGCAAAATCAATTTGTCAGGTCAGACTGATTATTGTCGCACTGTAGAGAACACGACCCTTTGACCTCCCCGTGACCCTATGCTGTGAGCCTGGATTATTGCCAGCCGCCACACAAGCAATCTATTTTTTTTCTCCCCTCATGCCAATTTAATGATTTAAGGAAAATTCTTTAATGTAATACCTCCTATTATTTTGTAAAAAAAAAAAAAAATCCTTTTTTTTTTGCCGACATTTCTGTGACTATTCACGAAAAAAACGCACAATAAATCAATGAAATATCACACTAATGCAAGCTTCGGGGGGAAGGGGGGGAAAGGGGGGGGGGAGAGAAAAAAAACACAGACACGTTTTATAATTCTATTTTCTTATAACCAGAAACCGAGAGCCTTCGTCACAGTGTCCCAGAAACATTATCAGATGTGTAGCTACTCGTATGATTGAATTCCTGGTTCATTACTGACCGTCTCCACATCCATCATCCAGATATTTCCAGAAACAGAATCTCAAGAAGAATGTTCCAGAGGCTTCTATAGATTTACCCAGCAGCATATGTCACATGAGCTTGGTGAGGCTCCGGTGATGTATTTAACGCCGGAGCCACTCGCTGCTTCTTGATATTTATACAGCGCCACCGAGCAGGCCATTTCCTCCACCTTTAATTCCACAACTCTATTCGAGTGTGACTGTCATTATATGACAATCATAAAAGCTCTGAGTTATGGCGCGCTGTGTTAGTTTCGCCGTGTTTAATGTGGATTTTTTTTCTCTCTCTCCGATGTGTTGCACGGCTGATGAGCAAGACGTGATTCCACTGTTTTTATATGAGCGATGGCCGAGGCGGCAGGGAGCTCCTGAAGAATTACAGTAGGGGTTTTGATTACAGTGAGAAATCCAGTCACTATTATTTATCATGGTGATAAGGGAGCCGCTCATGATGAAATAATGTAGGAGGATTTCATAACGATATTAGAAAACCGTGCGAGCCCAGGGATATATGCTATGCTCCAGTCCACTAACGATTTCTACCAAATATATGTCTTTCTTTTACCAGGTTCTTCATTGTCTGCTCTGGCTTTAAACTGAAGTCAACTCTGCACTGTATGTTTTAAGGATGCAATAGTCAAGACGTCTCGATTCTTTCTAGTATAAATAATGCAGTTTGGCCTTTTGACACTCATTTCACACACACACCACACACACACACACACACACACACACACACACACACACACACACACACACACCTCTAATAGCCAGATCATTCTAAATAGAAGCTGCATGGATACAGAGTCGGATGTACAAGTATACTTGTAAATGATGTGATTGGGATCATGTGATGGTCCTTGTTAATAGTAACTCTAGTTATTATGCCAACCAACAGTTATGGCTATAGCATAAGTAGCATTTAGGCATAGTTTGCAAACCCATGTAGTTTCATACAGGAACTATTCCAATTAATGTAAATCTTAAAAGAATCATTTTTACTGACTCCTAAATGTGAATCAGATGAATCAATTAACCTTTTGTTGTGTGTTTGTGTGTTCAAAGAAAATGTGTCCAGTTATTAATAAATAATATAATATATATATATATATATATATATATATATATATATATATATATATATATATTATATATATATATATAAACTATTTTGAATACACTAGTTCACTAATGAATACATAATAAGTGAAATACGTACTGTTGGTACTGCATAAGATGGCCATAAGACTTGATAATGACACGGCATTTGAGTACATTATAGTTCTTATTATTAGACATCTAAAAAAAACAAAAAACAAAAAAAAAAAAAACAAAAGAGAACATAACACTGATTCCTCTTGCATTCCCTTTTCACTTTCTACTTAGGCTCCTCATTTGAATAGCCACCCTGGTGTGACAGATCCTTCCGAGGCATGTCCTTGATCAGCTTGCTAGTCTTGATTACATCAGCAGTAGCCTGATCATCTTGTCCATTACATGCCTTGTCATCTTTTACTTCTTCTCAGAGATGGAAATAGAGAGAGAGAGAGAGAGAGAGAGAGAGAGAGAGAGAGCAGTGCCCTGGGGTTCATGTTGGCACAGGGGGAAAGTTTGTTTGGCTTATGTTTGGTCATCACCATGACATTATAGGACAGTCATGGAAAGAATGAAAATGACCATTCCAGTGTAGCTGCTTTGACTGACATGTTCTCCAAACATCATTTTGCAGGAGCAAGACCCCACACCAAGCTATCCGCCTATTGAGCGTCTGAGAAGAATGGCTGTTTTGATTGTGGCTAGCATCAATGCAAAGAAAGGCCCCAGCTCTATGTGTCGGTTGAGTGAAATGGGAATGGAGAGTATAGGTAGAGAGCCTTTTTAAGAGAACGGAATACAGAAGTAAGACCGTCTTAATTAAGCTAAGCTCGGTCTCTGTTGGGCTGTTAGCCACTGGATCCTGTCATGCTTGGACAGCCAGTGATGGAACGGCGAGTATTTTGGGAGCTGTAGACAAGGGATAACCCAAGGAGTGCTTATGACTTGCAGGCACTGACACTAAAGTAAGAATATTACGCTACCAGAATTGGCTTTCGTGAGTATGCCGTGTGTCTGTGTCATTCCACGGGGCTGAGGAAAACGTCTCGCGGGGGTTGTTACCAGACTTTCTTCTCCGAGTGTGACATCCTTTTGGATCATTGGAAAGCTGCAGGCTCCTCCCACTTGTACCTATTCTCACACGGTCAATAAAAAAAAAAAAGCCTAGTGCACTTGTAGGAGGTCCAGGCTACAGGGGACAGCTCTATCCAGGAGGGAATACAGAGCCTGTGCATTATGAAGTTGAAAGTAAATTAAGACAAATAATAGCTATAATATCTGCCTGTAAGTCTTTACACCTCTTAACCGCCTTCCTTTGTGTCTGTAAAACCAAAGTACAGCTTCCTCCTTGGCTTCAGAAGATGTCAGAAGCCACCCCCCCTCCTCCTCCTCCTCCCACAGTTCTGTCCTCTGCGTCCTCGCTCATGTCTCGAACTGTATGTGTCAGCAAGGAAAGCCTGCTGAAAACCCGGCAGCTGGTTGGTACGGGAACAGGAACAGGCACCTGAATAAGCTTTTAGCTCCGCATGTAGCGCGCCGAGCAGGTGCAGTGATGCTGTCATGTCCTCACACACACACCTACTTTATTTACATATCCAGATGGGTTTTCACACCCTGGTTTTGGGGGACGAAGTGTCACTGGTGTGAACATGCTTTTGGCAGAAGGTGTCGTAGAGGGAGTGGTGGGAGGGAGGGCATGATCGGGCCTCCCATAGGGCAGAGTTTCCATCAGCAACAATGACATTTATTCCTTTTTCCTCCTGGTCTCTCCTGAGCTTATTAAGCAGCGGTTTAGGTTGGCTGAGAGAGGCGACATAGATATTCGCATCGCTCCGCTCTCGTCCAATTCGGAGGTCTTGACAACGTGTTTGAGCTGAACTTTAAAAAAAAAAAAAAAAAAGTGAAATATTGTTACAACATGGAGGAAAATGGAGGAAATTTGAACAACATACTTCAGGTAAGGTTTAATGTTACAGATGAACATAGTGATAACACTTACAGCAGCTTTTTAAAAATCTGTTCCCTCACCAGCATCTCTTTCATTCCTTCTAAAGCTATTAAAAAACAAAAATGCTTCTCATGTGTCCAAGAAACCGGAAATCGTCATGAACCGTCATGAAGAATGTCTTGGTCAGATTCCAGACCGAGACTCTTTACATAAATGAGGTTTTTCTGTTCACATATACATTTTTTAGGCATAAATTATGCAAAGCCTCTAGAATACACATCCCTATAAAAGAGCTCTTGCTATAGGAATAAGTGGAAGTTCCGTGATTAAGGCATCAGACATTCGTTAGCAAAGCCTTTAAACGTCAAGTGATCACTTGATCACTTTATTTCTAAATTTCATAAATCCACAGATGAATAACATATTAGAATAAGTTTACTATACAAAACTTAACTGCTATTTTTTGTGATATATAATTCAAGAATACAAGTTGATTGCTTGATATTGTTATATATAAACAATTATTAATATATATATATATATATATATATATATATATATATATATATATATATATATACTATATATATATATATATATATATATATATATATATATATATATATATATATATACTATATATACACACACACACCCACCTTCTTCCATTCATATCTTGGCTTAGGACTTGGTGGTCTTCTTTATCCAAATCGCAATGTTTATCCAATATTTTATCCTAATCCCCACAAATGAGCACCCATTAAGGGTCTTACTCAAGGGCCCTAAAAGTGACATCCTGGTGCAAAGGCCCAGATTCAAAGTCCATGATCACTTTGCATTGATGTTTAATGAACACTAACATAGAGTTAATATGCACCTATTTTCATCGGTGGGAATGAATGAATCCAGTCCACAACGTCCTATGTTTTTTTTTTCATTCATGTATTTGGTCACACATTTCACTACACATCTCTGGATTTGAATCTTCTTCTACCATTTACCAGTATGGAGGGATTGGTATTTATGAAGTGTTTTTTGCTCTTCATTGCATTTATTTTGATTCATGCACAGTGACGAATGTCAAATGATATATATATATATATATATATATATATATATATATATATATATATATATATATATATATTTAATGCACTCGTGATATAGCAAATGTATGCAAAATGGCACAAGCAGCAAGAATAAAAGTAAAGGAATAAATAAAATGCCACCCGGTTTCAAAGTAACCTAATTCGGAAAAGCAACACTGGAGACCTCGTAACACTAGTATGCATTTTCCCCTAATTAAGATCCCACTGATATCATTTCAGTATATGAGATGTTTGCAAACACAGAAAACTCCTTGACAGAAATAAGACTGGTTGGAAGAAGGAGGGAGAAAAACAGAGAAAGGGGGGGGGGAGCAGAATGAGGGGAAAAAAGGAGGCCGGCGCTTTCGCATTCCGGCCGCGGCGGCAATTAAGATGGGCCACTAACAGATCCTCCCAGTTTAAGCACATTACTCTTAAAAAAGTGTTACACAACGTGCAGACATCTCTGACAGGCCAACATTATCCTCCAAGTTACAATTAATTACCTCCATGTCCGCCTCTCGCATATCATTTCCATAACTTAAGGGGAGCAGGGACCTGCCAGTGGAGAAAACAGGTTAGTTAAGCATGCCAAATAGCTAGCCTGCTGAGACCGAGAGCGAGAGATGCAACAGATAAAGAACGAGCACAAACGCAGCATATAAAGCTGAAAGTTTAAACTGTGACGGCTACTTTTAGCCCACAGAGACGCCTCGGTCGCTCTGCTCCGGTTTGTTGTTTATCTAGCTACAATAGTGATGAAGATTTTTGCTTTTTTTTTTTTTTCTTCTTCTTCTTCTTTTTTCCTCTCAGCCAGGTTACAGAGTGTTTGGTGCAGGTTTTTTTTTTTTTCGCTCCCTGTTCTCCCATAGCCTCTCATTTATAATGGGCTCGGGAAGCCGGAGATAAAGAGGCCAGGGCGTGGAGACAGAGTAAGCGGTCACATTTTGTGATGGTATCTGCTTCCCAGAACGCACTGCAAGTGGATGTCTGACATGTTCTATACATCTTTCCACAGGAGCACTCATTAAACAAATGCACCCTGATATATAGCGCTCAAGAAATGAATTTTTACCTCTGTGTCCAGGAGCTGGTCTCTTGATCTCTGGGGCCTCTGGAAACGTGTGTGTGTTCACACAGCTGTTTCTTGCTGTTTTTCTTCATACTATACAGTATATTCATCTCGCATAAAATAGACTATATAAGATATATTTTGATTGACAAACACCAATTATATATATATATATATATATATATATATATATATATATATATATCTATATATATATATATATATATATAGATAGATAGATAGATAGATAGATAGATAGATAGATAGATAGATAGATAGATTTACACACCATACTTACAGTGCTTCCTTCCGCGGAACAATATAAATGTGTATGTATAATGCAATATAATGTATATAATCAGGTTTATTTTTGCCTCTATATTAATTATCATGCACTGCATCTAGAAAATAAATGTGCTTCTTGATATTATTGCTTCAAGGCTGCAAACAAAGACATCTATCAACCGTGTACAAATTCTTAATTACTATGATATAAGGATATCCATATTACTTCTGCCATTTTCATTTGTTCAGATGTGGTAATTATTAGCGCAGCCTTGTACGGAGAGGCTTTAATTAAAGTTAGAATTTCATCTCGCACAATCAATCGGCATTTTCATAAGAATACGGCATGGACGGGAAAAAAGTTGTACCGAGTACCGAGGCACAGATCGATATCGCTTATAAATGAAAGGTAGTCTGGACCGAGAATGTTCATTTTCGACTTATTTCCCAACGTAATTCAAAGGAGCTCGGACTGGCACGAGAGTTCGGACTGCTCGACTTCCTGTGGCAGAATAAATAAATAAATAAAATAAAATCTCCATTAGCAAAGAGTAGCTGTGTGTCTGTATAGCCTCGGCTAGGTGTTGAAAAATTGGATATAGACTCAGAAATCTTGAAATCTTCATGTTGAATACATTCTATATGATCTTAAACACTCACCAACTTTAAGTATTTGATTGTCTATGCTATCTGAAGGTAGCCTAGCAAGTTTAATTAAAGTGCCTTGAACCTTAAGAGATTATAGCATGTTGCTAATCAGTAATGTTCTGATCAATTGATTAAAAACAGCTTTGTAGTGTCACTTTGTTACAATAACCATACAATTTTTATTTAATTTTTTTCACAGAAGATGGTACGCATATTAGTTTCCGCGCATGTTTTACACACCAAGCTTTGAAAAGCTTACAAACGAACATCAACATTGTAGCAAGCTAGCTACCTAAATAATGAAGGCAATTAGCCTGTGATTTTAATCCTTATATTTGATATTTCATTTAATCAAATAAAAGTGGGTAGACAACAAGCTCAGTGTAGTTTAGTTTCTCAGTGTAACAGTTCAGTTAATCTATAACCGTGTGTGAGAGTTTAGCTAGCTCTTTTTCATGTCAGAAGCAATGACAATGACAAGCTACTAGTCAATAACTTTGACTAGTTATTTGAAATGCTAGTCAAATAACTAGCAGTTCATTTATTTATTTATTTTATTTTGCTAGTTTTGCTCTACAGTTATTTATTACTAAATGGATTCTTTTTTAAAAATCACACATTTGAGTTCATTTGACATGTGAATGATACCAACGTGTTCTCAGTCCAGAGTCTCTTAACCAGACCGATGCATATAATATAATTGAGGGGGAAAAAAAAGTGAGTAAAATGTGTGTGTGTTTGCTCGCATATTGTGGATTCCCTGTGAAATATTGTGCTTTTGTAAAAATTTTATTGTAAGTCTCATGTATCTCAAGCTGGAAACGGCCAAACATGCGGTAAATCTCGCTCGTCCGACATCTCCATATACAAATAGTCTTTTAGCTTTGCCTCCTCCAGTTAAGTGAGGACCATGTTCACATTTCCATACATCAGGACATCAGATCCCAAAGTGTACTTTTGCAACATAAAAGAGCAGTTGAGTAAGTGGGCGTCTTTTGCTTTGCGCTCCATATGCATCTGTTAAATGACTTGCTGATCTCATTAAATAAAGCTAATGTACTTGTAAAACAGTCGGCGAGGGCAGTACATCATTGTAAGTGTTTCTGGGGGGAAGGGGGGGGGGGGGTTGGAGAGGAAGAAGAAGAAGAAGAGGAAGGAGGGGGTTATGTGGAGAGGGATAGCACGAAAGAAGAGAGAAGTGGAATGGGGTGAGGTGGTTGCTGGTCAGTGGAGATGTCTCAAGCCCATAAATCTTGGCCTCTTCCTGCCTAGTTATTGTGTATTTCTTTTGGCCAGAGATTGATTGTAGCAGGGGGGAAGATGAATTTGCCCATAGACCTTCTTTTCTTCCTCCCTCTCTCTCTCTCTCTCTTTTTCTAAGCTCCTGATGCTTGGCCAAGGTGATAATGCTCTGGATTTTTTTTTCTCTTTTTTTTTTTTGTCAGCCCACCGAATCCCTCCCTCCATCCCTCCCACCTTCGCCCTGTACTTTCCTGAGATCATTTGTTTTGGATTAGAAACAGCGTGCTGGAAAGGGGGGGTGCGTGCACGGGGGTCACTGACAGTGGAATAGAGCGTGGCAATGTACAAGTGTCCCTGGTGTGATGGAAGCGTATAGCGTGCACATGCGCAAGTGAGCACACACACACAAACACGCAAACACAGTACATGCACATTCGGAAAAGCTTGCAACGGACACACAACCCCTTCTTCCGACATGAAAAATCACACACACACACACACACACACTCGCACGCCTCTTAAATCAGCCCTGACTACGGCCTCCTCGCTGCAGATGAACGTGCCAGATTTGCTCCTCTGGGATGCTTCCTGCTCTGGTTGCTTGGGGCCGGATGCTCCTTGAGATGTACGCACATCATAATTGAAGGCTTGCTACGTTTGTGCGCTAGCATCTGCACCGCTGCCAGTTCACACTGCGAAGGGACCATTATGCGCACTCTTTTAGCTGACTGGCTTTAACCTGGAACTATCAAGACTTCCATATATACAGGTAGCTTAGAAAATAGGGCTCTGGCACTGTGTCAAAAGGAAATCATCGTGGATGTATGTGGGATTTGGGTTGAAGCCAGGAGTGTTCTGGAGGTCTATTTTTTGCACTAAGTGCACACCAGGGATGTCATCTACACCAGCGTAGCGCCCAACATGCTCTCATACTGGTGAAAACTCAATTATTATGAAAGGTTACACAGATTATGGCTGGTACAGAAAACATTTACATGCTATTTTCCACGTAGCATCAACGTGTGTTATTTTCACGCAGTTCCATTTATGTTTCCACGCTTCTAAAATGAATGAAAGGACACTCGATTCTTTTTTTTTGTATATTCTGTTGTATTTAATGTTGTATTTATGCTTTTAAAATGTTTCACAAGAACAGATCAGAACCACAAGTCAAGGCAAATCTTTATTTATCAAAGAATTTACTCAAAGAATTTACTATATATATATATATATATATATGTGTGTGTGTATATTTGAGATTAATGTTAATTTCTCTTCCTGACTTTAATACTCCATGACTCGCAAATAGACAAGGCTGGTAGACAAACCACCCTGTTGTTATCATCATATCTTTCTCTACCCCCTTCCTCTCACACACAAACATGCCCTCACAAACAAGCGGGCGATGGAGAAACTTTGAAAGTCATGCGAGGTTCACTTTTTTTTTTTTCCTCTTTTTTCCTCTCTCTCTCCCCGGCGTTGACCTTTCTGCAACGTTGCCCCGTATTCACTGGTTGTCAGCACATGCTTTGTCCTGGGCCATCCGTCTCTGTCATCCGTCACTCCTACCCCGAATCCCATCCGTCCCATTAGCCTGGGATGAGGAGGGAGGAGAGGCCCATAGCCTGCGGGATCATTAACACACACAATCTCTCTCTCTTTCTCTCTCTCACACACACACACACACACACACACACAACACACACACACACACACACACACACACACACACACACACACACACACACACACACACACACACACATATATATATATATACTATATTTATAATATATATATATATATATATATATAAATATATACATACAGCACCTTTACCGGAGTGACAGTAAAACCGGCACACAGAGGGAAGTCCAGGTGGCCTGTTGTTATTTATAACAAAGGAAACAACACAGCAGAACCATCTGACACCAGGCCCGTGTGGACTGGACATGCTGATTGTGTGTGTGTGTGTGTGTGTCAGAGTTAGAGGTGGAGGGGGTGTCATCAGTGAAGGACAGCTAAAAGTGGACCTCCTCTCCTCCTTTTTACTCCCTCCATTCCCGCCGGGCTGAGAGCTGGGGACTTATTGAACAGATGTTGGCTACACCGTCACAGAGAAGATTGATTATTTTAATTGCCAACACTTTGCTTTTTTGTAGCATCTGAATACTTAATGTCAGCTTTTGAAGGATGTTACACTGCCTGATCTCTCTCTCTCTCTCTCTCTCTCTCTCTCTCTCTCTCTCTCTCTCTCCCTTGCTCTCTGCCATGATCTCTCTCTCTCTCTTTCTGCTGCAGTACACCTCCAGCCTCTCACGTAATCTAACTGCTTTTAAAATGCTAGCTGCTTCACTGCCTTTTGGGCCAAATATTAAATCCTGTATGGCATTTTGCTAGCTGCCTGGCGATGGTGCTCTGGGAATGTGTGCGCTTCTTTTTTTTTTTTTTGTAGTGTGCTGGATTATCTGTGGCGGCCCATCCTGACATCTGGGTTGTCTCTTTCCCAGTGGGCTTGTGTATATCCAGCCTGTTAGTGCCTGTCTTGTGTAATTAATTGTTAATGGCCATGCGCTGTCAGCTAGGAAGTTGATATAAACTGAGAGAAGGATCTCTTGGAGGACTCGTTTTGCAGCATGTGATAGATTTCCAGAGAGAGAGCTGTTCTGCTAAATGCCCGATGGAAATAAACATGGGCATATGCTTGACAGAACCACCCATCTCCTCATCCCCGCATGGAATGTGTATGCTACTTATGAAAAAAAGCTTGTTCTTGTTGTTGAACAAGTTTAACACACAGAGACAGAGCACCCAAACTGTCTCCC
This sequence comes from Kryptopterus vitreolus, assembly GCA_030449085.1. Classification (NCBI taxonomy): domain Eukaryota; kingdom Metazoa; phylum Chordata; class Actinopteri; order Siluriformes; family Siluridae; genus Kryptopterus; species Kryptopterus vitreolus. The sequence goes on along the minus strand of JACRUU010000010.1, from coordinate 5,791,342 downwards.
GGACTGAAATGCATTGTCTTAAATTAGTTGGTAAAAAAAGACACACTGCTAAATGCATTTAAATGTGGGATCTTTGTATGTTTTACCAGTTTGAAGTAGCTGCTTTTCCAGGGTCATGATGGATTCTGACTCAAGTCCTGGAATGTTGGTTTTGAGGTAGAAACGTATAGTGATTAAAAAGCATCATGCGCACACATTTACCTGGCAGCAATCAAGCGTAGCCATTACACATATGGATATGTTTTGTGAAGGTAAAAGATAAAAAATGCGGTCACTAAGAATTGATCATGGATCTGTGTATTAAAGTGACCCACTGCTCACTAAGTGATGTATATGAATGAATTAGTAAAGGAAAAAAAAATGCATGAATTAATTAATTGTTTTTATTGCTGTCTGCTATTAATCTGCATATTTAATCATATACACATGCAAAGCTTTTTTTTTCTCTAAGTTTTTTCATCAGGTAAATTATTGCTACGATAATAATAATAATAATAATAATAATAATAATAATAATAATAATAATAATAATAATAATAATAGTAAATGTTTGCATAAAAAATAAACATATATTTAAAAAAATCAATAAATAAGTGCTAATTATGGCAATAATAAACTACATGTAAAACTAAAAACATCTAAAATCAATTTAAAAAGAGTCAATAAAATAAACAGGAAAAAAATATAGAATACATTTAATTTATTTGCCAGTTGTCTCAAGTAAAACCCATTAAAAAAAAAAAAACTTTCTAATCATAACTTGAGGTACAGATGTTTTACTTCAAGCATTTGTTTTTCCCGCAGCTAGATCTAACTCCTTAAACTTCAGGAAAGAATACATTTGCACCTGCATCCAGGATGAATTTCCTAATTGTCCTTTCCCTGGATAGGCTCTGGATCCACCTTGACCCTAACCAAGATAAAGTGCTTACTGAATGTATGTGAATGATAACAATTCTAAATATGTCTTCAAAAGTTATGAGTATACTACATGATAACCAAGTCATTAAAATACTATACATCACGTGTTCAATGTTATGCTTACACCTGACTAAGCACATCCGCCACACAAGTTGTGTTTGGCTTGTAAACAAGTTTCTCCGGCAGTAAACTGTGCATTACAGATTTTCTTTAATAAGCTCAACGAGCAAAACCACTGTTCTAATTACAACCGAATCCATCCGTGCAGCTTCTACAATCTAACAAGTGGTTATTGAATAAAAGGAAAGAAAATGTAAAAGCAAACACACACACACACACACATACAAAAAAAAACAAAAAACATATTGGGTGCACTGGTGTTGTTTTTCTCACATGACAAAATCTGCTCGTTTGCTTTTACCTGCAATGGGCATGAATTAAAATTGCGATCGTAGAAGACAAGATTGAGACGGAATCTGAAATGGCTTTGTACTCCCTGTCTGGGCAATATTACATAAGGTATGAAATCTTTTACTACACACTTAGCCTTTTGGTATTCGGTCCAAAGCATATACTCGAGGGAGGGGAATGATATATCTGAACATTTGCCCATTTTTATGAAGGGCAACAATGATTCTGGAGTTCAGTGGAGATATTAAAACTTCTTCAGGAATAATTCAGCGGCGTCTCGGCAAAAAGGCAATGAAGTTAACGGCTAGGTTAGAAATCAAAAGTGACGTCATGCCGATCCCATCTGGAGACTAGGTTTTGATTTGTTACCAATCAAGGCGAGGTTTCGGAGGGATGTAGGGAGATGTAAGAGTAGGGTTTGCTTGGCAGTGGGGTTTACAGAGTCTTCATCTTCTTCAAAGAATCTTTTTTTTTTGCTTCCTGCTCGTTGTAGGCGAGTGAAGAGCATCGTGGCTCTTTTCACTTCCTTTGATTAGCTCACCAATTGACTCTGTATCCCTTTGGACTCTGTATCATCACGTTTTTCTTCACCATTTCCTGTATAGCGCTTCAAGGTTTCCTTTCCATTGCTTAGGGTATTCATGTTATTGATTTTTCAGATTATGTCGAAAGCTCGAGAATTCAATGATTAAATCGGAGAAATATATACTATATGTACGATACTTATTAAAGTATTGAGACTCTTGTCTTTATTAGCCATATGTGTTACCATAAAGCGAAAGGAATGCCCTTGTATTGGGTTTCTTTGAAAGCGGTAGCAGGGAATTTTTACCCTCCACTTTAACCTGAAGACCCAAACTTATGCATGGGAGGTGGTAGCCCAGTGGGTAAGGTTTTGACTGCTGGACTGGAAGATCACAGACTCAAATCCCACCCCCACTACCAAGCTGCCACTAGTGGGCCCTTGAGAAAGGCCCTTAAAATCTCTATTTGATCAGTGATATTTGATGAATACTATCACTATCAAGTCGCTCTGTATAAGGGCATCTGCCAAATGCTGTAATGCAAACTCAGATTTCTGTGAGTTTAAGTGGAAGGACTTGAGTGGCCTGCTTGTAGAGCTCTGACTTGAATCCGTACTGGGCATCTTTGGAATGAATTGGAACCCTGATTACACCCCCAGACCCTTCTCTCTTTCATCAGAACTGGATCATCACCCTGGTGGCTAAATGAGAGAAAATCTTCCCAAAAGCTACCCGTTCTACGTGGAATGGGATGTTTTTACTCATATATCA
>JACRUU010000010.1:5761215-5783715 GCA_030449085.1 Kryptopterus vitreolus | reverse complement strand
ATGGAAGACGGTGCGAGCGGAACAAAAGCTACAAAAGACCGCGTGTCTGTGTCTCCCTCAGGAAAGTCCACTTATTCATGCTGTTTATTAGTTCCGTTTACAAATGAACTGAGGTGAAGGACGTATATGCCGAATTCTCTCTGGTACTCTGTTTCCAGCTGCTGTGCGTTTCTGACTCCTAGTCGTTGTCTTTGAGTTCCTGGACGGGGCAAAATAGGCCCGCTATCTTGATGGAACAATCCGCCGATATAAGGAGAAAATGGAGTAATAGACGTTCCGGTAGGCCACGTCCTTATTAGATTATTCATAAAATAAAAGTAATGAGTCCTCCTAATATTGATGAGGTCCACTCTAAAGTTGTTACACTCTCTGAACTCATTTAGCAGGTTTCTCATTTAGACGACGTAAGTGTAAATGGTTCTGATATGGAAATGGATGGATTCGATCGATGGATTTGTTCTTTTATGTGTATTTGCGAGTGTTTATGAACACCTTTTTTAGACTTTATTACTCTGTTTGAGGCAGTTTCCCAATGAAAGTCTATGTATCACCTGATACATATTTCTATGGAATCTATGGTGGCCCAATTATTTTTCATGTACAAAGTTTATTAATATCAATACGGTAGCATTAATGATATTAATACTAATCCACTACTATTATGATCGTATTTTAGAATACACTTTTCCACCCCTTCTTATTTTAAAAGGTATTCAAATAAATACTAATGATTTAATACATTTAAAAAAAAAAGAGATTCATGACTGACTACATGTAAAAAAAAAAACCCAGAATGCACCAAAATTAAAAATGCATTAAATCTACATATTTACCGTAGCATTGAGAAAAAGCATGTGATTATGATGAAACCTGGTTTGCTGTTATGGACCGAGACGATACGCCGCTGCATTTTACAGCAGGGATTCATGGGATTAAGAATAAATAAATAAATAAATATAGAACTGCTTTCTCTGCTGCCAAGCGGTTCTACAATGTTAAGCTTTGTTGTTAGTGATTTTTATTTTTATTTTTTTAACAGGACAGAAAATGTGTCTTATGTGCAACAGTTGTTATATTATTGATATACATAGAGCAGTAGAAGGCACCTTTTTTGGTGGTGTTCCGACAGCAGTGTGCCCTTTCTTAAACAAAAACAAAAAAACAGATCCACAACAGACGAGACCTTGTTATGGATTCATGTTTCTCGCTCTCGTCCGTGATGCCCTGTTGTCCAATCAGCCGAGGCTCTCAGATCAATCCGGCAGACAGAGGTGTGAGGGCCGAGAACAGAAAGGCGCTGTCACCCTAGTTTTATGAAGTTTTCTCTCTCGCTGCGAGCGAATGGTGAGAAAGCAATATCCTCCAGCCCTTTTAATCGTGACGCTACGCCGTGGCGCTGGGAACCATTGATCAAAGCCAGTGGGTGCCATGATGGGAGAGGGACAGGGCGACACGGACGCCGGGGCGAAGCGATTCCCAACAGCGCGCCACCGAGCCATTCGTCAAAGTTTTATCTGATTCCAAGGGTATTGGATCTATCAGTCATTGCTTGTGAAAGGGAGATTGACCCCCAGGTGGACATTTTTCTATATCAGAGCCAGCCTGATGCGTAGCGATGGGTAAGAGGACTCTCAGTGGCTGACACATGTTCCCATTTCCAGCCCTCGTTAAGCTCGACGGCCGCGCGCCGGTTTAATTATGAGTGGGAGAGCTGAGATTTGACTGTTTTCCACATTAGAGCGCTGGCGTGAACTCCAAATGGCTCCTCTCCCCCGAGGTTTAAATTGCTTCTCCTCTGACAAAGCACCTGCCAGGAATTCATCAGCGAGCCCATCAATCTGTCCATCAGTGTGCGCCTCTGCCCTGCCATCAACAGGTAATGTCTGGCTGCTTCGATTGCATGCTAATGAGAGGAAGAGAAAACATCACACACACTGTCACACATCATTATGTCACAAATGTGTTCTACTTGGCCAGGATGCGAGCATGTGTTTGTGTGTTTCCAGCCTCTCCTGACTAATGTGTTTAATCTAGAGGCTTTTTTTCTCCGAGAAATCCCGGACACGTCTTCCGGGTTCGAAATCAACAGAGAAAATGCCGCAATTACCGTCCTGACGCGATACGTCGAGCCCTTTGCTCGGTTTGGTTTGGCCTCTGGGCTTAAAAAAAAAAAATGATATTTCACTTCAACCGAATGTTAATTACTACGGCCAAACAAATGCAAAAATGAGAGCGAAGGGAAAAAAAAAGAGAGAAAAAAAAGTGTTCTTTCCACACATCGTGACAAAAGTGACCTTTTTTAGTTTACTCAGGGGCACTGGTGCTTAATTGGCAGTTAATTATTATTTCTACCCAGTGCATGCAGACTTACTCGGGACAGGTCTCCTATTAGGAAAAAGGGGGAGGGGTACGATGTTACAGTAAACCAAGCCGTACTGAAATGCAACTTTTTAAACTTAATCACAGAGATAAGAAACTCCGGAGAGCGCATAATAATTGCCAGATATGTATTAATACGGCTTTGATGTATGTGTATTTTGTGCCTTGCTAGTGGTATTTGTGCAATCTTTTGCCCCGCAGCCAAATAATTTGTGATGCTGCCTAAAAATACTAAGCTTATTAACTTTTTAGCGGTTAAAAAAAGATGAGACAGGAGTGCTTATTATCGGAAACGGAGCACAAACGACCTGTTTTGATTCGCTGCCATCAAAGGGCGAAAAAAAAAAGTGCACGGAGAACAAAAGAACCAGCCTCAGCGGGGAGACGAATGCCTGGGAACAGTGCTCTTTCGTAGTCCGTGTATAATTTTGGAATTTCCTGTTATTGCGTGCATTTATTGGGCTTATGATTACATTTGACACCTATACATCTGACTAGTGTATAACGATGCAACTGGTAATATAATAAAAGAAAGATTGCATTGTTACTTCTTGCAAGTTTTCACAATAGAATTACTCTAGTATCATCTCATTTTAAAACTCTGTAATGCATATATTGTACTTGAACATATACAGTGGGTATACATGTTACTAGACTTGACTGCACTTTAACTTCGGCCTGTCCAATCAAAATATATATTTACATTTAAACAAGTAAAAAATAGAATAAACCAATAACCTATATATATATATATAGATATATATATATGTGTGTGTGTGTGTGTGTGTGTGTGTGTGTGTGTGTGTGTGTGGTGTGTGTGGTGTGTGTGTGTATATATATATATATATATATATATATATAGATATATATATATATATATATATATATATATATATATATATATATATTAAGTGAGGTTTTGTTCGTAGGGTGGGGGGAGCGTCTATATACTGTATATACTGGGCACGGTGGATTAGTGGTTAGCACATTCGCCTCACACCGCCAGGGTCCGGGTTCGATTCCCGTTTCGGCCCTGTGTGTGTGGAGTTTGCATGTTCTCCCCATGTCTCAGGGTGTTTTTCTCCGGGTTCTCCAGTTTCCTCCCGGTCCAAAAACATGCACGTTAGGTTGATTGGCACCTTGGAAAATTGTTCCTGTGTGTGTGTGTGCTCTGCGATGGGTTGGCATTCCATCCAGGGTGTATCCTGCCTTAATGCCCATAGACGCCTGAGATAGGCACAGGCTCCCCGTGACCCGAGGGAAGATCGGATATAGCGGTAGAAGATCGAAGAATGAATGAATATATATATATATATATTTATTTGGATTGTCATTAGATTACATCTCATTTACACAATTGAACACTTGAGGCTCAAGGGTGCCACCAGTGTTTTTTGTTTTTGTTGCTTGGATTGAAATTCGCCACCTTCTGATCAGAAGAAACATCTGAATTGCTGCCACAATTTCAACCATCAGAAGGTAATTATTGGTCAAAATAAAAATAAATAAAATAAATAAATAAATGGGAGATATTTGTTAATAAATGTGAATAGTTCCTGAGGTACAATGGTTCAACTTTTCTATCTCAGAATGGCAATAGCGATATGACAAAATGTCATCAAAAAAGTTTCTTGTGGCAGGCAAATGTTGCAGAGTATATTCAATACGATTTGTTGGGATGCTGCCACTATGTTCACGTCTCTCGATGTTCGCTCTTGTCTCTCTCCGTATTTTCTGCATCTCCAGGCACTGAAACATCTGGCTCCGCCCTCCATTTGCGAAATTGCGCTTGTCTGCAATTTGATATATATATATATATATATATATATATATATATATATATATATATATATATATATATACAGTACAAATTACAGTGCACTATCCCATAACGCCATTTATTTTTTAACACTCTTGAGTAAGCTACGGTACACCATGTCTCTGGCCGAGTTATGATGGCGTCCTCCGAATGCATCTCTCTCATAAGTCCGGGATGACCCGCAACATAAATGAATTCTTTTTTTTTTTTTTTTTATTTCATTGGGTTTTTCCACGCTTGCTTGGCTATAATTGTTCTTTAAAACACATAGTAAAGATTTACTACTATTACTACGGTTGCTCATAATAGTAATAAAATACAAGCTTATGCCCTTCTGAATGTTCTCATTTACCGCATGTCAGTCTGAGAACTACGGCCAATGCTGACTGTTCTTCGCACAGCAGGAGCTGCCTAGTTATAAGTTCGCACTTCCTCAAACCCTTTGGCAACATCGATATGCCGAACGTCACACACACACACACACACACACACACACACACACACACACACTTCCATGGGCAACTTTTGATCGGGTGTACCCCGTCGGCCATGTCCGGTGCACCAGCCTACAAACACTTGTTTTGGTTTTTTTATCTGGAGCATATTAAACACAGCCGAGAGACAGAGAGAGTGCTTGCCTTTTCCCGACTCTCCAATCAAACACGTTCGTGTGCATACAGTCAATAAGTGATGTTCACTTTCGACATGTCCTTCCCCGTGTTTCAGATCAGACATCAGGCAGGCTGCTAATACCACCCGGCGCTGGATCAGAGAGCTCCGCGTAGCAATTTTGCTCGGTCTGATGGGCCTTGTGAGCGTCAGACACGGACATATCGGAAGTGTGTCATAAGAATGAATGAGGCGCTCTCGCATCGGAGCTGCCAAAGCTGTCAAGCCCTGGGCAGCCGGCATGACTGACACGCTTTGATTGGTCGATTTAATATAGAGAGGGTGAGACGAGCGAGGAAACTTCACACAGTGCTCACAGTGCAGCGATTTCGAGCGGTGCAAGTCTATTTGTAAAAAGATGTGGAGCACTAACTCTCTAGGTAGCCTCTGCTTGTTAAAGTTTTTTTTTCCTCTCTCTCTCTCTCTCTCTCTCTCTCTCTCTTTCTCTCTTTTACCCCCTTCTTGAGGAATGTGTTAAAGATATTTGCTTTGATGTAGTTTTTCCACAGCCGTGAAGAGTGACAGAGCCACAGGCTGTCTGCGCTCTTACCACAGGGCCCCGGCTCATCTATTTATCCGAGGCTTTATCGACTGCTCGAGCACTCGGCTGTGGATAATCACAGATCCACTTCAGGGTTAGGGGCCCTTGCTTCCACACAGGAGAGAGGTAGGGGCTCGGAATCACCGCTCCAGACTCTGCACATTCGCCTTCCTTGTAGAGAGAGAGAGGGAGAGAGAAAGAGAAAAAAAGAAAGAGAGAAAAAAACAAAACAGAAAATAAATAAAAAAATATCTCCGGCTGGCGTGAATTTCTCTACAGGAATAAGTAGAGAATTGCATAGTAATGACAAGGCGAAGCAGAATTTAACGCGGTTAGCACTTGTAATTCTATGTTACTACAGATATAGCATTATTGTTTTTTCTCCACTCCAATTTGGAGAGAGATCAATATTCCGCTTTGTTTATCAAAGTGACGGGCTCTCGGATATTGCTTTTTTATGTCGCCTTTATAAGGGGGCATTAAAACACAATATATCTGAGGCTTTTTATGGAGCTGACAGTTGGAGAGGGAGATAGTGTTAATGGCGTAAAATGGTTGAAAAATGACACTGCCTCTTATTTATCTGAGCTTATTATGTACAAATATCCATCACAGTGCTGCACTTTTCTGATGCACAATTATGAAGATGCACCCCAGGACAGACTCATCAATAAAACGAGAGAGCGAATATAAAGCGTGTGTTTGTGCGAGCGCGCAAAGGTAGAGAGAAAGTGTGTTACTCTGTTCATATTTGTGCGTGTTTGAGGGGGGGGGGGGTAGGTAGTGCATTTCACATTCGGGCATTGTTCTTTCGAAAAAGTATTTGTAGCTGCCTAATTATTACTATGAGATAATTGTTTATTAATTTCTTTAATAACTGTTAAAGATATGTAAGCAAATTGTGGTCGTGATTATCTGATTATTATTATTATTATTATTTACATTTACAGCATTTGGCAGATGCCCTTATCCAGAGCGATTTACAAGCGATAATCACAGCGATAATCACTGAGCAATTGAGGGTTAAGGGCCTTGCTCAAGGGCCCACTAGTTGCAGCTTGGTGGTGGTGGGATTTGAACCTGAGATCTTCTGTCCTTAACCACTACGCTACCTCCTCCCACATTATTATTGTTATTTCATCCGATTAGTCATTCGATCTTGCATTATTTTGCATTATGACACATGTAATATTATTTTTCTTGAATCTTTAACAGACAAATAGAGACACTCGCAAGCAAAATTGGCTAGTTAGGCAGATTCTTTTTTTAACTGCGTCGTCTCTCTGGCTGTAAAACACGAACGTAGGCGAACAAATTGACACAATAACAACACAACACACCTAGACAGAAGCAATGAATGAGCGACTAAGATCGGGGGAAATAGATAATGCTGCGCAGTACAGTTTTACAAGTAGCAAAGCTATTAGTTTAAGTACATTTTTTCCAATAGAGAGGTTGTAGCATCATCACTTTTTTTTTCTTTTTTTTTTTTTTTTTTTTTTTTAAATCAAATTGTGTTACTTTTCACAATTCACTCCTCACACCGGCACAAGCATGCCTGTGTTACAAGCTTCATGTTTCATTTACTGCTTATTATCTTGCTAGTGAGATACGCACGCATGTCACAATCTAGGTAGATATTGGACATTATAAAACCCTGATTATCATTCACGCGGATGGGAAGGGCGAGACTCTTTCCTCCCTGCTTTACAAGAGACGTGTGAATGAGGCGCTTTTTTAAAAAAGGATTAAAAGCACTACTTTATTAGAGAACCTGCTAAACACGTCGACGTTCTTTAACTTGCAATGCATTTAAGAATGAACACTAGGAAGGGAAGAATTTCACTAGTTTAAAACTAGTAGGAATAATGGACATAAAGACTAATTAAACCAAGCACTATATAGAGTTTATAATCTTAAGAATTCCTGCAACACTTTCACCTCTATAGAATTAAACATTAATATTTTGACAACTGAATAATGTTGTCTAGCTTAATATAAACAGCATTCCTAGCTTTCTATCTAACATCACCTAACTATAACTATGCAATTAGATAACATATGATCCACCAGTTTGTAACCAGATATCATAAAAAGCTATAAAGCTTTATAAGCTCCTTTCTAAACACTGCGAACCCATTCAGCTTTTTGACAATTGACCCAACAATTTAATAACAGACATGTATTTCACATTTGCAGACATTTGCCACTTTAACATTGTTAACATCTCTGCCACACACACACACATCCATTTTATTAGCATCTTTCTTCATTCTGAATTCATTCATTCATTCCTCTTCTACCGCTTTATCCGATCTTCCCTCGGGTCACGGGGAGCCTGTGCCTATCTCAGGCGTCTATGGGCATTAAGGCAGGATACACCCTGGATGAAATGACAACCTATCACAGGGCACACACACACACACGCATTCATACACTAGGGACAATTTTCCAAGGTGCCAATCAACCTACCGTGCATGTTTTTGGACCGGGGAGGAAACCTGAGAACCCGGAGAAAAAAACCCTGAGGCACGGGGAGAACATGCAAACTCCACACACACATAGCCGAGACGGGAATCAAACCCGGACCCTGGCGATGTGAGGCGAACTTGCTAACCATTAAGCCACCGTGCCCCCCCTCATTCTGAATTCATCTTTTTTTAAATATATATTCTTCTTATTATTCAACAAACTACTTTTATTTGTCATATTTCTATGTCTACTTTTACTTTCATGTTCACAGGTGCTAAAAAGCTGTATGTATGTGACAACTGAAATTTGAAGCTTGTTTTTTAGTGAAATCACAGAATGGTGATGATTTTAAAAATCATTTTATGAAGTTTTTTTGTTATAATGTTTCTGTCTCCAAGTTATGAGCTTTTATTGAGTCTCTGGTTTTATGGGTACGAGAGCCCTGATGATTTTGATATAGTTTATATACGTTTTTCCTCAACACTGAACAATGCTGTGTGTGGAATATTGTTTTATTGTTTTATTTATTTCTTTTATTTTTATTCATTTTATTGTTTTGGTAAGAATTTGCCAATATTACAGAGAGAATGTATACAAATGGGAGTTTGTCACAGTGAGCATATTTACAGTACATTGTGGATTTTGGAACCAAAAGATTTTCCCAAAGAACTAAAAACTACAAACATTAATCCATAAAAGCAAACAAAAGGGCATTTTTGAAGACACAAACACCACACATTTGTCCTCCTTCTTCTATCACAAACCATATACGTCGATGCGGTCCAACCCGACAGCTGTGGACATGTACCTGGTGGCCTGTGGCTGTTTTGCAGGAGGACTTTTTTTGTCATAATCTGTTTTTCTTTCTTGATATTTTTTTTCTCTCTCTCTTTTTTTTTTTTTTTTTTTATAAACCTCCTCAGAAAGCTGTGGGTCTCTCAAGATTGTCTGGAGCAGATTGACAAATGTAACCCTGGGCAAAGTGTCAGATTAGATAATAACTCACAACTGGCACAGACTTTGTGTCACTACTGTGTGTGTGTGTGAGAGAGAGAGATAGACAGATGACACGTACAACAGCTGTTTTTGGCACTGATATCATGTGCCTATCCATGTGCCCTTCACTACTCTAAGCTGCCCAGAGCATGGGAACACACACACACACACACACACACACACACACACACACACACACACACACACTATCAATATATGAGCTCTATCACAACTTTTGAATAGCTTTTCATGATGCAACATGAATAAGAATGACTTTAGTGATGCTCCAATGAGATGTATGTAGCTTATACAATTATTTTGAATTGATAATCAGGTTACAAATCTAATAGCACACTATATGGACAAATATATGAACCCACCTAACTTTTACAGCTATAGAAGAGCTTTTATTTGTCACATATACATTACAGCAAAGTGAAATTGTTTATTCGCATATCCCAGCTTGTTTTGGAAGAGTGCAGGGTCAGCCGTGATACAACACCCCTGTAGCAGGGAGTTAAGGGCCTTGGTCAAGGACCCAAGGGGAGCAGCGTGGTGATACCGGGGCTTGAACCTCCAACCTTCCGATCAGTAGCCAAGCACTTTAAACCGCTAAGCTACACCCCTCAACAAAAGACACAAACACCATGCATATGTCCACCTATCACAAATCATTTACGTGATGCGGTCAGCTGAGGACATGTGTGGACCTGGTGGCCTGTGACTGTTTTGCAGGAGGACTTTTCATAATTTTTTTTTGCCTTTTTTTGTAAACCTCCTCAGGAATATGTGGTCCTTACTACATGGCCAACAATTTGTATAAGGGATGCGGTAGCATGACCATTATCCTTTCATTTGAATCAGAGGACGCCTGTGCACAATACAAGCTCCATGAAGATATTGATTACATGGTTCGGAGTGGACAATGTCCTGCAATAGAGCTGTGACCTCAACCCTAGTGAATACCTTTAGGGTGAGTTAGAATGCTGAAAAGTCTAAAGCAGAAATACCGGTTTGTAGGCTGTACAACAACTGCAGCATGGCACAAGGGACTTGTCGCATGCGAGCATTAATATAGCCTAAAGACAGAGACGTGCAAAGTTCAGGATCCTCGGCGGAATGAGATTTGTGTTCTCCGGAATGAGCGATCTGAGATACATTTCTACTTTTAAAAGCTTTGCGAAGCCATTACAAAGACAGACTCCGACCACCGCTCAAACTAAATAGGACGGATCCCTCCCTGCTCTTTAAACTGCACTTTTATTACGAGCCATCTTGCCCAATATATAATGTATTGTTAGTCAATACTCCGTGCAGACGTATACGCAAAACGTTCCCGCGCACGTCTGTTTTTCCCTCATTTGTGGAAGACAAACATACATGCGCAAAACGCGTTCTGCTGACAACAGGAGAATACGGACAGCCACAAATGAGTGCAGCAGTTTGTAATAGCCAATTAAAGGTGCGAAGACACAGTTGGAATGTATGTAATTACTGGGATTTTAATGAGTCAATGGGTAGCACTTAGCTTTGAAAAGGTTGCTCTGCTTGTCACAGTGCCACAGACATGTCAGACGTGTCCCTCTTCCCCGCGTCTCCGGCGTGATCCATTAGTCTTAAGACTCCTCATTAATGACCCCAAAACACATCACTGCAGTAACAAGGCAGCGTGCAATACGAAAAGGACAGCAAATGAATAAAAGAAATGCGATATATATGTATGCATGCATGTATATATATATATATATATATATATATATATATATATATATATATATATATATATATATATATATATATATATATATATATATATGTAATGTGATCTTAATGGCCAGATATTTTTACACCCATGTTAAAAATATAACAATGTGACATAATAGCCGCTTAGTTTAATAAAGCATGTGGCCTGAAAACGGAGGCAGGTATGTGTATAGGAGGCAAATATATTATTCGAAATGTACAACCTAATGTAATGAACCTGAAACAGTAATAAATAAATAGGAGACGATCTTTATTTTCGTTAGTTGTGGGTTTTTTTTTCCATGCACGCAAATGTTTTCACTCAATTTTTGCTTTCATGAAGCTTTTGGGACAAAGCAAGAACACACATTCATTAACACGAGCATGAATGATGCATCTAGAGCAATGCAAATTTACAGCATTCATCCTTAGGAACTGCCTGCTTTATGTCCTGTTGGTTTAAATTAAGCTATATATGTGAGGAAAATAAAATGATGTGAAAAAAGCAATAACTATAATCATCTGGTTTAGGCCAAACTCACATCAGGTGTGTATACATTATATATATATATATATATATATATATATATATATATATATATATATATATATATATATATATATATATATATATATATATATATATATATATATATATATATATATACTGATGGAGCGATTGTGATCATGTATGAGGCGTATATGAAATATTTATGTATATACATAAATACATACACATGTTTAAGAGGTTCATTAAAAAGATAAATAAGCACATTTTTGAAGCTCTCACGCTCGGAGTCTTCTGTCCCTAAAGACATGTTGCAGGCTTCATGGGCAAATCAACTGAGCAAAGTGAAGTAAATAGGTTAAAACCGCACATCAGTGCCACCCTCCAGAGCCATTTCATCTCGGCAACTTTTCATATTTTAAGTGCACATACTGACACGTGTACTTCATGCCCTTCTTCCAAAGAGGGCCCAGGGCCCATTAAAATTGCATGAGGAATGAATAATTAGGCGGAATATTTTCTCTCAGAGAAATGAAGAAATCAAAAAAAAAAAAAAAAAAAGGAGCACATTTGATTTCCACGGCCTTAAAATAAGATGAAAGGTAAAGCAGAGCAGGGGCAAGGCTATAGCATGTGTCTGATCAGGGGCATTTTCTTTTTTGTTCATCAAAACCTGCTAATTTGTCTCTCCGGCTATATTGCGATCTTATCATATATTCTTTTTTTGAGAGGGGGGGGGTGGGACTTCGATTTGAATTGCTAATTAAACTTATTATAATATATTTATAAGTCTCATCAAGGCATCGCTGAATATCAAAGTGGCCAAACTTGTAATAATGTGAGAAATCAAAGCAGTGATTACTTGTTAACATTGGTAGATTTTAGCTCTTAATTGCATCCCGTGTCCGAGAGATTTGTGTAGAGAAAGGAAAGAAGTCCGTAGAGTCAGTAATGCAGACGGGGTGTGTGTGTGTGTGTGTGTGTGTGTGTGTGTGTGTGTGTATACGTGGTCGGGGCTGCTGGTGCAAATATATGTCTATTGATTTGAGTCCAAAGTCTCAGTGCACTCATTACTCTACATCCATGAACGCAGGCCAAGGACCGATCTGGAAGCTGCTTGTTAGTGCAGGCATCATTTTGCTTTAAAGCGGCTTTCCGGAGCTTGCATCTGTTTACGCTTGTTCCGTCACGTTGAAATATCTGCGTCGATGAGAGGAATATTCCAGAGGCCGGAGCGATGTTTCTTGCAGACTTTTCCATAAAAAAAACTAAACAAAAAACAACGAAACAGATAAATAACGGCAACAGCTGCTTCCGTGAAGAAACATATGCTGCAGGCCCACAGATGTGTTAGCAGGTGAAAGTATATTAACAGGCAAATAAAGCAAGGCGACCGCGACTCGGATATGACTCATTGAATCATTAACGGCAGTTTATGTTTTCCCTTTCTTTAATGTCTCTAATTAGACCTCCAAACAATATCATCCCAGACCCCATTACGCGAGGCAGAGAACAGGGAAAGGCGCGAATAATAAAACAATACGTGAGGCGTTTGAATTTCTAGTCGTTTTTTTTTTTTTTTTCCCGTGCCGGTGGAAATGATACCGACTCTCTCGTCGACGTGGCATCATTAACTCCTCCTGCCACTTTCCAGGTCACTAATTTTTCAACCATGAGTTCATTCTGCTCAGACCGATATGCTGTCTTTTTAATGAGGTTATTTCTGGGTTATTACCTCGGTCCATGCTACGCCACCTTATGCGAGAGACCTAATTGATGTAAATCAAATATGGTTAAGCAGGGACCAAGCTCGCAGGCCCGCTACGTTTATTTGCGTAAAATCGCATCGGTTGTCTGGGGTTGTATGTGTGTGGGGGATTGGAGGGGGGGGCGGTTTGAATCGAGCATTTTTGTCTATTCAAAGTTGTCTCTCTTTTTTCATTTTTTCTGAATTACCCGTCTGTGGAGCGGCGTGAGGGGATACGCGGGAGCACAATCCCATTCCAGGGCGTAAATGTGAGCGCATGTTCACAGATGCAGAAGACTGAGTCCTGAGGAGGGAGTGAGGAGTGCGCTGGCATTTGACTTTTGCTGAATAAGCTCAAGGTGTGCAGTGTGCCAGGTTAGAGAGGTTATTGAAAATGAGGGATGGAGGAAAAGGGATGAGTGGAGGGAGTGATTTTAACGGGTTTGTTCACTAAGGAACTGATCGGGGTAACGGAAACACCGTTCAAATTAGAAGGACAATAGGATACATTTGTTGAAGTAACACATCCCTAGGGAAGTCCAGGAATGTATTTATCCTTCTTAATGTCCATGGTTGTTGTTTTTTTTTTCCCCCTTTCCTCCTTCTGTGGTCGGCATGTGCTCCGTGTTTATTATGAATATTTCCATAAATGCTAAGAACATGGCGTTTTTGCTTTTGACAGGGCGCTGGTGATCAGAAGCAGGACATGACATTGAGCATCCAAAGCTCTGGAGACTTTCTCCTTCATGGTGTTGTAATACTTGGGTATTACAGGCCACCATCAAAGCTCTCTCCCTCTCTCTTTCCATCTCTCTCTCTCTCTCTCTCTCTCTCTCTCTCTCTCTCTCTCTCTCTCTCTCTGGGCAGCTGGATCACAGACAAGACTCTAAGTGTATGTGATGTTTAGCTCTTCGGTGTAAATCCACAGCTTTGTGTCACTGCCTCTTCAGGTCCTGTTTCCCTGCCACTCTGCCACGGTCGCCGTTGGCACGTTGACAGATGCGCGGGTCCTAAGCCGGATCAGGCGTGTCGTCCTCGTGCTGCACGCTCACCCCTGCTGGAGTATTATCGCCATCTAGAAGGCGACACTCCTTTTCCCGAAATCCTCCAACACCAAAATCACAATATATATCGTTACCGCCATCAGAGGCATCGTCGCCATCAAAGTGCTCCGGCTTGGTCGTCAGTCAGGTGGCTTCTTACGGTGACTGAGTTACAGGAGAAACCCGGGAAGTGACTCTAAGCAGCCAAGTCTACGGTGACGCGTCAGCTCTGTTGCTTCTCGGTGCCACTCATGGCGTCCCTCAGCGTGGCAGATTAGGCTGGGAAAGTGACACTGCCAGTGTGCAACACTTATCCAATGGGCAGAGGACAGAGTGAGAAAAAGAGAGAGAGAGAGAGAGAGAGAGCTGTAATACATGCTGTAATGGATTTATTCATTTCGCTTTCATTGCTAGTATAAAGCTAGAGACAAATGGTAGTAATGTTTTATCTATCTATCTTGATCTATCTATCTATCTATTATCTATCTATCTATCTATCTATCTATCTATCTATCTATCTATCTATCTATCTATCTATCTATCTATATCTATCTATCGATCATTATGATAGATTATCAGCTGTTTTGACTAAATTATTACGTTTAAAACTGCATTATAATATAATGTATAAAAAGTATTCATTTTTACATGCATAATAAAGAATGTATTTTTTTTAAGTATAATATTAAATATTTTTACTATAATATTTTATAACTATAATAGTAAAATGTTTTTAAAATGATGGTCCTTTTCTTCGATTTTGAAAAAAAAAACACCTTTACATTTTCTTTTACACTAATTTACAGTACATTAACTTTTAACTCATTGCATCGTTCATAATAAAATTGAATTGAGATCAAATCTTTAAATGGTCTCATGACACAACAGAACATGTTTGAGAGCCTCGGATGCACTCTTGGGGAAAACGGTAAAATGAATAAATAAAATCACTATATGGAATATAACTTGTGTGCATATACATTGTTTTTCCACACACACACACACACACACACACACACACACACACACACACACACACACACACACACACACACACACACACTTGCATTTTCCTCTTGTTAATTTCTGCCCTTAACTAAAAGTCTGTGTGTGATTTAAATAATAGAAAAGTCAAACCTAAAAAAAAAGTCAATACTGTAAAATAATGATATATCTAGGGACCGTTAAACAAGAGCGAGGAAGTCACCTCTTTATTGAAAGCTCTTCTGAGTTACCCAGAGCTGTTATTTACACTCCAGGAAATATTATTTTCTTCTTCTCCCACATTGAGCCGGGGCATTCAGCCTTCTGTAATTAGCCAATTTCCTTTGAGTTATGCTTACATTATTGACCTTAGCTATTGTATTGCAATTTCATACATGCACCTGGAAAAACAAAAACACTGTACAATACCAGATAATGATGAGAAAAGAGCGAAGGGACTTTTAACAATAGAGATGAAATCACTTTTCCGCGATTTTGTGCTTTGCCGCAACGATGCTCAGGTACATTTGCAAAATAAACAGCACGCTGCTCTCTGTTGTGTGCATTGCTCTCTTTCTTTTTTCTTTTTTTAATCTTGTCTGAGAGTGTTTGCTGGGGTGAAGGTGCTTGATGCTCTTGAAGTGCTGGTGTTATCCCAGCCGTTCTCGCCGTCTCTTCTTTAATTTAGTTGTTATAATTAGGCATTAACTGGTGTCAGTTTCTACGGCCACTAACAGCCCCACTCAGTTCTGCTTGTCTGCATTATCAGTTTGGGAGACTCACAGCAAAAGGGGGTGGGGGGGGTTGGGGGGGGAGAAAGTAAATTATAATGAAGGCCTATATAGTCCAATTACCGATAAAAGCAGCCAAGTGCGGTGCCGTAATGAGCTGCCACTAGCCCCCCCCACACACACACAACCATACCCCGCCCCACCCCTTTTCCCCTTGGAAGGACACATCCATGGGAATACCTAATCGCTAGTTTTATTACTTTGGACCCCCTTCGATGGGGGATTTTAACCCTTCAATCCAAGTGGGCTGTTCAAGACAAACAATTACAACGTCCTTCCCAGACCTGCTAAACAAAGTTAGTGTAGGCACGGGAAGAGGGAGATTGAAGAAGAGATCGAGGCGACGGAGTGGAGACAGGAGGAGGAGGAGGACGGCGACGACGGGGTGGGGAGGGGGCGTTAGGAGGAAGCCCATTCTCATGTTCTCACTTTAATGGGTCAGTATTTAATTATTTGGAATGGCGTAGCTGTCTCTTGTAGCCGGCGATGTAGTTCCTTGCCGGAGCACTTACAAGGCAGGCAGGTAATTAAACTGTAAGATCAACCACTGGCCTTTCTCTGCCTCTTCCCTTTCGCACCCTCTCTATATCCATGCCTCGCTCCCCTTTCTTTGTCAGGTGAGGCGCTACGCATCGGAAAGCAAGTAGAATTCAGGACCGAGAGAGTGTGAGAGAGGGAGAGATAGGCTTGGTCTGGACTGGGGCCCTCGACAGGAACGGAAAGCAGAACAAATTAAGAAGTGGTCTGCGTGAAGCGTTCTTCAAAAAAGTCTTTTCAGAACTGATAGTCGTTTCTTTTCACACAGCCAAAATAAGGCATGTAGTATTCCCAAGGTTCATTCTGAATGGGGATTTATCAAGTCTGGTCTTTGGGTTGTCCCTGTAAAGACAAACCCCAAAAAAACCCTAAAGATGCTTCAAAATTGCATCTTATTGTGATTCAATCATTTCTTATTAGTCCTGAGAGGAAAAAATGTGCACTTATTCACACTATTCACTAGAGATGGGGAGTAACAAAGTAGAAATATTTCACTATTGTACTTACGTAGATTTTTCTGGTATCAGTACTTTGTTTTCGGTTAACTTTCACTCACTACATTTTTGCACAAATGGCTGTATTTTCAGTTAAGATTTTTTTCTTCTCATTGTGCCGATTTCCACCCTAAAAAATATGTCTACTACTGACATATCATTTCCTGGCTATCAAGGACCACAGACTAACAACGCGAACAAAAAGATGACTGACAACAGAGACATTCCTGATCACATGACCATCATCTTTTCTATGCCTGTGTCCTATGCCTTTAACTTCAAGCGATGACCCATCTATTCCAACTACACTTAACCTAACACCTTCTTCCTTCTCACTGTCCAAGTCTATGCTTGTTTGTATCTTAAGTTTGACAATTATCAATTATACCAGAATGAATTTATACTTAGACGGAGACTTAAAGCACTATTTGTACCTGTATCTGCTAAAAGCTGTACATGTAAATGTATATGGTGGATGTTCAGCCCAGATACATTCATTAGAAACTGGATTTGTATTAATATATTAACATGATATGAAGTGCAGTTACCAGTGTGATACTATAAGATACTATATTATAACTATAAGTTACTTAAGTACATGTCAAAAAGGCGCAATCAGTACTTTTAGTAATTTAAAACATCTTCACTCTTACTTAAATGGAAGATATTTATAACATTGCCAAACCTGATATTCATAACTTTTGGCCTGTGTATTGACTTTTGGTTGTAGGTTGACAAAAGGACATGATTGTTAACATGATTGAGATTGGTAATGGAATAAAACCGGATGTTCTCGAGGCCGAATTTAGTGACACTGTTCCCAAAAACAAAATCCTGGGTCGAAGGATTTCACATTGTGAATGCTGTGATGCCCCTCGTCTAACATAGGACTCAACAAATATCTCACAATATGATCATTTTCGTTGATACAATTTGTTTGATTTAAAAAAAATAAAGGCATCAATCAGTGAAATCACAATACACTTGCATAGACCACCTCTATTTGCTGAGTATGTTACAAAATCAGAGTATTGAAATTAGGATTGTTGTAAAGCATGAGAAGAAACAATGTGGTACAATATAGGTGTTCATTGCACGTCCTCTGCATGAATATTATTAACCACGGTTGCTTATGGCACAACATTCAAGATGCTCTCGGGTCTCCTATTGTTCTGGATCTTGTCCGCTGGGTCTCGCTGCGATTGTGTTGGGCAAAGGTGTGTGGAGAGGGACGGCCGGGTGTGCATTGTTTGCCAGGCCGGTCTAGAGACAGACGATGGATTAAACGATGAATGAGTGATTTATTAGCTGCCGCTGTCACACTGCTTAGATGGATTACTACACAGGACCTTTGACCCCACTTACCAGAATCCTCACTGCCACTGTGTGGGATGGAAGGTGTGTGTGTGTGTGTGTGTGTGTGTGTGTTGGTCCACTGGCCAGCTGTAGCTTGGTGACAGGATGGCACAGTTTGATCAATGGGCTAATGAAGAGCCCATTTCACAGGCCCCGCCGAAGTGACTTTGTGTTCATAGAGTGGTTGTGTTAAGGTTGGACGCTGGTCACCTTTACATCCAGGGACAAAAGTAACGCTGCGACGGCAGCCCCTGATACCGCCGCAGCGTCGCACCGCCATGTCTGTACAAGTATATTAATTTGCTATTTGTATAATGAGATCTGGAAGGAAAATTGGTACGCGAGCACGCGGATAAATCTTTGTTGAGCTACAGGATGACAAATGAAGTAAGGCTGTTTTTTGTTTTCCCTGTTCTGATAGTTACGTGCTTTGTTGCACCAAACGCAACAAGATATCATTAATATCCCGGAGAAAAGCCCCGCTGCTCGGAAAGCAGATTCAAACATTAAGAAATATGAGCAGAGCGAATCGCTTTCTTCTGATTACAGCGAATGGAGTTTGGGGGGGGGGGGGGGGGGGACAAAAGACTAAAGGTGTTTTTAATGAAAAACTAAATCTGCAATATATCAGGTTCGTACCGGCTACAGACACTGAGACAGAGAGAGACAGAGGGAGAGAGAGAGCACATGTTTCTCAACAACACTTACAGATATAGGTAAGGAGTAGAACATTAGCGTATTAATTAGCGAACATTAGCGTATTAACATTAATCGTAGCGTATACGATTTAGGAGGAAATAATCAATGACATGATGTCCGGGCCACACAGCCGCTGATTGAAATGGAATAATTGTAGTGCCGTGGTTACACTGCGCGATTTCTTTTAGCACTTTGTGATTGTTGCATGTCAGACTGAAACATAATAAAACTTGCTGGAAGCATTACATCGTCAGTCTGTCACAATTTCAGACCTTCGCTAACGGTAGCTAACAACGAACAAAACGAGTCGCTGGCGTTAATTTGGTTGGCGATTATTAAAACATCATACAAATAGTCCTTTTTTTTCCCTCCGGAACGTAATAAGTTTCTCTTCTCGCTGTACTTTCCACCTGACGTGTTTTGACACGGTCCCTGAGACGGTGTAAAGTTTGCGTGTTAATAGCGTAATCGGGTTCAGGTTGATGGTTTGATGGTCGTGGTAGGAGAAGTCACACTGCAGGAAAGAGGCTGAAATCTTTTGAGCCTACCTGAATTTCCCTGAAGGAAAACAATGGCCAAATGGCTGTGTGTTAACAAACTAGCGACGACAGATCTTAGCCTAAGATTATAAGAATTGTTTACGTTTTTTTTCAAAATGTGTCTCAGACGACCAAATCGTGGCCACAATTTCACCTGGTTTAAGACAGCATTAAGACAACAATTTAATCAATTATATACTGCTATTGTTGCATTTAACGTTGAATTGCCTGGTTTCGTTATTGCAGCTATAAACAGTAGTTTTGTTTATGCGTTGAAGAATGAATCCAATTTTACAAAACCTCAAATACTTGTATACATCCTGACACTGAAGCAGTAATGTTGATGTTTTTTTTAAATATAAAAACTCTATGTACAATAAGTTGTTCCTATAGAAATAATAACATGTTTCCAGCATAGTAAAATAAACCTGTGATCTCCAGCTGAACCTTCAAAACTTCCAAAAAGAATGGCGAAATGGATTCTATTCAAGAAGCATTCACATTTAACACATTGGACTGTTTCGACTTGCAAAACTGAGAAGTTAAGGGCCTTGCTCAAGGGCCCGTCAGTCATTCAATCTCACGGCTTACCGTGCAGAAGTCCAGCGCCGTAACCATTTAGCGACAACTAATCTATTAAACCCCAACATCATTTATTTGTCCTTGTCATATTTCATAAGTCACCTTTTGTTCATTTCATGCATTCCTGCGTTTTCTTTTTTTCTTTTTCTTTTTGTTTGGTACTCCCTTGCATTCCTGCAAAACTCTTACTCCGTGTCCCTTTCTTCCTCTATAACTCACTTACGGCAATAAAAGGCAAAACAAAAAGAAGGAGGCCCATACCTTGTGCTGACTTCAATACACGCTGGCGTAATAAAGGAAAGTAATATGCTTTAAACATTAAATAAGACTTTAATTGGAGCACATGAGAAACGTGCTTTGGGAAGATGTAATTGAATGTCGCCGGGGAGCCGAGGGAATTAAAATAGGTCACTTTATGCTTTGCTTTATTTTTGATTGAATCTGCGCCTAAGTGGCCTCGACAGTGGTATTATCAGTTTTAGACGCCATGCGAGCCAGTCAACGCCACTGTTCCCTCTGTAAGCTGAGAAGAGAGAAAAGAGAAGGGGGGGGTGGTGGTGGAGGGGTGGTAAGAGGGAATGACAGAGACAAATGTCGCAGCATTGACAGCTGTCCTCCATTTTCTCTTCCCACACAGATCCACAAACGGGTGAAAAAAAGAAAGAAAGAAAAAAGCAAATGGCTACGACTCGCCTTGTACTGTTGGTAAACGAAGAAATAAATACCGTATCCTCACATCTGTACATCACCTCATTATATACTGTGTATAACTTTTGTTCATACATATCCCAATAAGGTACATTTTTATATCCAGCATTCTCAACATGCCTGCTCTAATCTAACTTTTTATATATATGCCCATATATGAAATTTATAACATTTATATATATATATACATATATATGCTGTACATATGACATATGACATATCTATCTATCTATCTATCTATCTATCTATCTATCTATCTATCTATCTATCTATCTATCTATCTATCTATCTATCTATCTATCTATCTATCTATCTATCTATTTATCTATCTATCTATGATTCTTATTATTGTGTTTATGATAATCACTCATCCTGAAATTGATTTCACATGCCAACTTCATAATTCAATCGTTTATTAAAGTTTGTGAAGTTTGTACCTTTTCTTCTTAAATACCAACAAACCCCCCCCCCAAAAAAAACTTGTAATACTTTTGCTCGTATATATAAATACATAGATTTGTTGGGAACAAAAGAAAAGGGAAAAAAAACACACACACACACAAAGACCTGACCTAGAATAGTTTTTGGCATCAGAACTCTAATCTGCCATGATTCCATGTTTAAACAGGTACATCTGTGTGTAACAGTGTGCTATAAAAATCCCATTCATCCCGCGCTGGGTTCAGGCGGATAACAGAAGGTGCAAGCTGTTAAGGAAAGATCCAAGGCTCTCCATTTGCTGAGTTTCTCTCTTAAGCCTCAGCGAGAAGGGCTGATACTGGGGACTTGAGGAGCTCTCTCTCTCTTTTTCTCTCTCTCTTTCTCTCCATCTGCCTCTGCAGCTTTCGCTTTGACACTATTTCTCCTCACTTTCCTTTTTTTTTCTCCTTTTCCTCTAAACTCAAATTAGGTCTTCTACTAGCCCGACTGGCTGTGCCCTGCAGGAGGCCTCGTGGGAGTAGAGCTGTGGTTTGTGTATGTGCGCAAGAGTGAGAGTCGTGTGTGAACTGTGTGTGTGTTTGTGTGTGTGTGTGTGTGTGTGTGTGTGTGTGTGTGTGTGTGTGTGTGTGTGCAGTGTGGCCCACTCTCCTCACCTTGGCAGACAGGAATAAAAGAGGGCTAAAATGTGCTTTCTGAAAGCCTAATCCGACTCTCGGCAGTCTTTCACACAAGGCGCTGGTGCCACGTGCGAGGGAGTTTTGCTGTGTTTCTCCATTCATTTATTTCCACAACTCAACATATCAACTTGTATTTATGTATACATATGATGTGTGATTGTATGTGTATGTGTCTATGTGTATGTATATATATATATATATATATATATATATATATATATATATATATATATATATATAGATATATATAATTTCAATGCAATCTGATGTCACATATTTAGGTCACATATACAATTGCGAGAGCAGAGCCATTTTAGCCCCCATAGCTCTAATGTGCGAGAGGACGCAGACGGACGAAAGACAGAAGAAAGGAAAAAAGTGAAGTACTGATATGGACTAAGAGGAGTCTCATTGTCTTCTCTGGGTCCTTCGTTCACTTTTTTCCTCCCCTACTCTCTCTCAAATGGATAATTCTGGTGATGGCCCTGACAGGCCATGGTTTAGATTTTGATTTATGTTCTTCCAAAGCTAAAATCAAAGAATCCATCTCGTGCTATTTTATGGCAGCTCGGATGATGAATGGTGCAGTCTCTCGGCCAAACGAAGCCGCTGTGTCTTTGCCCCGGATTTTAATTGTTAAAGTAGCCAGTCATTGCTCAAGATTCAACAGTGGGGGGGAAAAAAAGGTTGTTTCTCTCTCTCTCTCTCTCTCTCTCTCTCTCTCTCTCTCTCTCTCTCTCTTGTTCACTCTTTTTCTACATTCCAGTAGAGAGGC